>CAWUFW010002253.1:1800000-2325700 GCA_963921515.1 Calotriton arnoldi | reverse complement strand
GCTGGAGTGTATGGATACTGACTGGGGATTTGAAGGTGTGAAAGACAAGTGTGTAGTTGGTTATTGAACTGCATGCATAGTGGATAGGGGTTTGAAGCAGTCTATGTGCTAAGGCCTGGGTCACTGAATGAGTACTTGGGTACTAACTGAACGATTAGAGTACTGCAAGGAGAGTAACTGGCTTAATGTATAAGTGGTGGGGTTTTGGCACACGAGCATTTTCTTTCTTTGTACCTGCCGTGAGGGGAACGGCGAACAGCAGCTTTCTTCCTCGCCCGTTGCCGTGAGGGGAACGGCCACCGGAGGGCACTTCAACCCCCAGCAGCCCAAGCGGCGGCGCCAGCCGTGACGCTGCTTTCCGCGCCCGGAGGCGCGATAAGGCCTCGACAGGCCTTTTGCAGTGTGGGGAGCATTTTCTTTCTTTGTACCTGCCGTGAGGGGAACGGCGAACAGCAGCTTTCTTCCTCGCCCGTTGCCGTGAGGGGAACGGCCACCGGAGGGCACTTCAACCCCCAGCAGCCCAAGCGGCGGCGCCAGCCGTGACGCTGCTTTCCGCGCCCGGAGGCGCGATAAGGCTCGACAGGCCTTTTGCAGTGTGGGGAGCATTTTCTTTCTTTGTACCTGCCGTGAGGGAAACGGCGAACAGCAGCTTTCTTCCTCGCCCGTTGCCGTGAGGGGAACGGCCACCGGAGGGCACTTCAACCCCCAGCAGCCCAGAGCGGCGGCGCCAGCCGTGACGCTGCTTTCCGCGCCCGGAGGCGCGATAAGGCTCGACAGGCCTTTGCAGTGTGGGGAGCATTTTCTTCTTTGTACCTGCCGTGAGGGGAACGGCGAACAGCAGCTTTCTCCTCGCCCGTTGCCGTGAGGGGAACGGCCACCGGAGGGCACTTCAACCCCCAGCAGCCCAGCGGCGGCGCCAGCCGTGACGCTGCTTTCCGCGCCCGGAGGCGCGATAAGGCTCGACAGGCCACACGCAGCGCGGGACGCGGCGGGCGAAGCCCGGGCCAAGGGCGGGCCCGCTCTGCACCCGTCCGAGCCCGGCTGAGACTGGACTGGGCCACCCCCTTGCTTTTTACCCAGGGTTTCTTACGGCACGACTGAAGGTAAAGTGAATTTCATTGCCCCACATGCTAGATTGTGCGTTATTGAGCCATAACACAGGTGGAACGAACTGACCCCCAGAAATGTCTAACCGGAAAGGGGTAGTCGGGACTTTGGATGCCTTCATTGTGAGGGCAGAGTCTCTTCTGTCCCATGAAATTGAAATTACGGAGCGCCGATTGTCCATGGACCCTGCTACTTTGTTTTCTAGTTTGTCAAAGGGTGGACCAAAGGCTGTGAAGACATTATGCGCATCTCCTTGTAAGTTACCGTCTTTAGAAATTTGCGCCGCATCACCTGTTTTACCAGATACATCATCTTTAATGCCGTGCCCGGGAGTCGTGAGTCAGGTTGCATCAGGTATTAATACCAGAGCACGAGGGGCATACTCCACAAGCCCGCCAAACTGAAAACACTGCCATCTAAACGCAAGTGGAATACCGGGAGTGATGGGTTGCCCAAATCAAAGGCTAAGCCCAAAAACTCTAAAACCGATCATGACAGTGCCAATAACCCGGGAGTTGTCTGCACAGCCTCAGTGGGGACACAGACTGACTTTGTTTTCGATTCTGCCGGTAATGACATTAACCTAGTTTCCAATATAGGCGCTGAGGGAGGCATTGCCGTTTCTCCTTCTGTTACCAGGCATATTGACATCACTCTGGGTGACATTAAGATTGCACTTGATAAGACCTTTAATTTAATGAAGGTGGAGTTCGAATGTTTAAAATCTGCACTGATTAATGTGGCCGACAGGACTATGACCTGTAATGTAGTACCCAATAATGATGTTGGTAATTTACTGCCCTCTTTAATCAGTCAAATGAGTAACACACCTGGGGTAGAGTTGCATCCTGGTCTTGCTACCCAAAAAGGTCCCATTATTGTTACTCCGCATCTTAACTGTAGTCATGTAAACACAACTCACCAGACAAAAACACATAGTAAGCAAGGGGACAGAGGGGCTACCTCACAAAGACACATAGATAATCTGAACTTTGTATCGGGAAGCAGCTGCCCCATAGTTCAACCCCCAGCATACTTGCATGTGATGTAAGAGCAGCTAGGGATACCCTAATGTTCCCAGTAATGGCCTCCTGAGATCCAATCCCGATGTACTCGACTTACCCCCAGCCTCATGTCCATATGTGTTAGTCCTGGCTGGGGTTCCCTACTTATCTGGGGAGCAACGGGAATCCTGGGCAGACCTGCGTGAATAAGGCCGTAGATTGGCTTTGTAAGCATAAGGGGTTCCACCCATCCAAAATGAATGATATCATCATGGCTAGAAGAGTCGGGTGGGTTGGCCATTCTCTCAAAAATATAGATGGCGACTGCATTGTTCTTAATTTTCGCAGACCTAAGTTTGTTCGCCATCTACTGAATATTTTTGAACAACCAACCACTCAAAACACCCATATTAGTGCACTCCCTGAGTTATTTTTACAAGCCACTCAACAATCCTCAAAGGGACTCCCCTGTTTTGCCTCTGATAACAAATAGGTTTAACTCAGCTATCTAACCTAGATACACAGGACTGACAATTATGAATTGAATTGAATTGAATTTCAAACTTGTATAGCGCAAAAAACTGCCACCCTACGGGTATCCTGGCGCTTAGAATGATGAAAACCACTGTAAAAGCAGAACCAATTGTCAGAGAAGGGATCTAATATTCACTCCTTGGAAATAGCCAGGTTTTCAAACTCTTCCTGAAGCAGGTCAGAGAACTGGCCTGTCTAAGGTTCTGAGGCAGCTCATTCCATAGGCGCGCAGCGGCCACACCAAAGGCTCTGCCCCCATCCTGGATCTCTTAAACCTGGTGGTTGTTATCAGATTTGCACTCGAGGAGCGAAGCTGCCTCCCGGGATTATACCAGGTGAACAGCTCCTGCAGGGGGACTGGACCCAGGTCATGTGCTGCTCTGTATACAATACAGAGGGATTTGAAGCTAATTCTTTCCCTGACGGGCAGCCAATGCAGGTCTCCCAAGGCCAATGCCGTGGAAGATCTGCGCTGTCTATTTAGCACCAGCTTAGCTGCCATGGACTGGACTCTCTGCAACCCCTGCAGAATATATTGCGGTGCTCCCAAATACAGGGAGTTGCAGTAGTCCAGTCTACTCAAAATTATGCTCCTCACTACAAGAGATCGAGTATCTTTTGGAAGTAACGGAAGAACCTTCCGTAACATACGTAGCAGGGAGAGACAGACACTGACAGTTTTATTAGCCTGTGATTCCATTTGGAGGTTCTCATCTACCATGACCCCCAAATTGCGCACCGTTTTAGCAGGAGTCAAGGGTTCATCCTCGGGGTAAGCTTAAACTCCACCGGTAGATGTCGGGACATTCTCGTGGCAGGACAATACACCACCTCTGTTTTTCCCCATTAAACTGTAAGGAATTTTTCCTGAGCCAACCAGCAGTCTGACGCATACACTCCTGGAAGGTGTCCATAGATACCGCTTGTTTCCCCTCCAGGGAAAAACCAGTTGGGTATCATCGGCGTAGTTGACCAGGTCAATTCCATAAGATTTAATGATGGGGAATAGAGGACGTAAGTAGATATTGAAAAGAATAGGGCTGATCGCCGAGCCCTGCGGCACCCCGTGATGTACTAGGGACTTGCCAGAGGTGAACGGCGTCATAGAAACAGCCTGTTGTCTTCCTGACAAATAAGATTGTAGCCACTGCAAGGCCCGTCCTTTAACCCCTATACTTTTCAGTCTTTCCATTAGCACTGTATGGCTAACCGTGTCGAAAGCGGCTGACATATCCAACAGCACTAGGACTGACGAGTTCCCATTGTCAGCACGCATTCGTAGATTGTCCATTATGGTTGCCAAAGCGGTCTCAGTGCCATGTCCTGGGCGGAAACCAAATTGGTCCCTATCCAGCAGAAAATTATCCTCAAGATAGCATGAAAGAACTTTGCTAACTGTCTTTTCCAAAATTTTGATCGGATACGGCAGGAGGGAAATTGGTCTAAAATTTGCTGGAATTGTAGGGTCCAAGGATGGTTTTTAAGCAAGGGGGTCACCACTGCCTGTTTCCATGCCTCTGGAACCTCTCCTTCCTCCAGAGATTGGCAGCAGATCTGTCGTAGCCAGGGGAGGATTTCTTGCCCAAATATTTTCCAGATTTTATGTGGAAGGGGATCTAAGGGAGATCCCGAGGATACACTTTGGGCGAGATGATTGAAAGAGTCCTCCGTAGGGACTTGAAAGTATTCCAGGGAGGTGTTTATCTGGGGTTCTACGTCTAACTTCCAGGGCGAATCATCCTGACCACTGGTGTCAGTGGGGTGAAGATCTCCAACGATTTTAATTATTTTTTCTTCAAAATAAAAGGCAATCTCATCACAGAGTTTCTGTGACGCGACCACCTTATTGCTCGTGCAAGCTGGACTAGAGAGATCCCTAAAGATATTAAAGAGTGCTTTGGTGCTATTTGGTGCCTGTAAAATCGTTTTGGCATAAAAATCTGCTTTGGCCCTGGCGATGGACTCCTTATATTGTGACTGTACTAATTTCAAATCCTTCTTATCTGACTCTAAATAGGCCCTCCTCCATTTTCTCTCTGCCTTTTTACATGCTACTCGTAGCTGTTTCAGCTCATCATTATACCAGGGAGCAGATGTTTTTTTCTGTTTTTGAGTCGTTTTACTGGAACTATTGAATCGAGGGTTCCAGCTATGTAATTGCAGTAGGTTTGATAATTTTCGCCTACAGATACAGAAGAAGCAAAAAGATTCTGATTCAGAAAGGTCGGGTAAGTCCTATTTTTCACTAGCTTAGCCCATTCTCTTCCCTTTCGATAAGTCACCGGCCGGTTATTATTGTCCTCCGATCTAGGTAACGTAATGTAAAAGTGGATTAGAGAATGGTCAGTCCAGCTTTGAGGCAATATATCAACCACCTTAGTCTCGGGCTGGTTTGCAAACAAAAGATCTAAAACATGCCCTCCTAGATGAGTCGGTTGTTGTACTAGTTGATGCAAGTTAAGATTCTCACACGTATGCCTTAGGTCTCTCAGATGATTATCTAAGCTGCCGTTATCCCATAAATTAAAATCCCCTAATAGAATCATTCTAGAATGGGTTAGGCTCAGGTTAGTGATGGTATTAAATAATACTTGAAATTGGGTATCAGAACCCGGGGTCTGTAACAGACCACCCCAGTGAGTAGCCTACCTTTAGCCTCTTGAAGTGAAAAGCCCAACAGTTCAATCCCTATAACGTCATCTACCTGTAGAGGTGTAAAGTTCCACTTTTCCTTAAAGATCACCCCAACCCCCCTCCTCTTCCAGCCGCCTCGGTTGATGGAATATTTTGTATCCGTCTGGGCAGGCGAAGCCCATTTGTACTGAAGAGTCGGTGCTGGTCCAAGTCTCTGTTAAAAAGAGAACATCCAAATCCATGTCTTCTAACATGTTGGATACCTCTTGGTGGTGTTTCATCAAGGATCTGCAATTAATCAACCCACAGTTTAGATTGTTTTTGTCATATCCCCTAACAGCAGAGGGTTGACAGTTTCCCCCCTCAACTCTCTTACCCATACTGAGTGGCTGTTCCCTGGAGTATTTTATTCTGCCCTGGTTTTGACTACAACGAACAACGTGGCTGGCGCAGAGCGCGTCCGGAGCGCGGACGGGCGCAGACGGGCTTGCCTCTGGCGCGCCTCCGGCGCGCCCACGGCGCGCCCGCTGCGCGCGCGCGCTGCGCGCTTGCATTGCCTGTTCTAAATAGGCAGGCAAGTGCTGATGTCCAAACACTAGAGCGCGACCCCGGAAGTGCAGCAAAGCACAAGTCCCTCCACCCAAGATGGCGCTAAAAAGAATCGACGATTCACGGTTCCCGCCAAAGCAGCGAGATGTGGGAATTCAATTTTATGTGCAGGTAAGCGGAGCGAATGCAGATTTAAAAGAGGAAGAGTAGTTATTTTTAAAAACAATTTTAGCTATTTCTTATGACACAACAGCTCCTATGACCACAGGTAGCGAAATAAGATTAAAAATGCTGGCAGTATTACCAGGAGTTGTACACAATCAGTAGTCAGCGTTTGGTGGCCCTCTTCAGTCTAGGTGACTGCGCGCTTGCATTGCCTGTTCTAAATAGGCAGGCAAGTGCTGATGTCCAAACACTAGAGCGCGACCCGGAAGTGCAGCAAAGCACAAGTCCCTCCACCCAAGATGGCGCTAAAAGAATCGACGATTCACGGTTCCCGCCAAAGCAGCGAGATGTGGGAATTCAATTTTATGTGCAGGTAAGCGGAGCGAATGCAGATTTAAAAGAGGAAGAGTAGTTATTTTTAAAAACAATTTTAGCTATTTCTTATGACACAACAGCTCCTATGACCACAGGTAGCGAAATAAGATAAAAAATGCTGGCAGTATTACCAGGGAGTTGTACACAATCAGTAGTCAGCGTTTGGTGGCCCTCTTCAGTCTAGGGACGCTCAGCTTTCCCAGCAGTCCCTTCTGGAACAGCCCCTTGCCAGTACAGTTATAACCATTACTGATAACGGCGAAAGTCCGCCCACTAGTATTAATAATGGAGCTGATTTGAACATCCTCAGCTGGAATGTAGCAGGACTGCACTCTAAGCTCGACGACCAGGATTGGTTGCGCCTGGTCAAAGACCAAGATATTGTCATGTTCCAAGAGACCTGGGCCACACACGATTCACACATTGAAGGGTTTCATTGCACTTGTGTCCCGGCATCCAGCCACAATAAAGGCTCGACCATCTGGGGGCCTTCTTATTGGTCTTAATGTAGCGACTGGTGGTAGCTATAAGATACTTCCAAACAAACAGCCCTAACTTCCAAGTAATACTTTTTAAGAGAAGAGTCTCTCTTTATTTGGTTAACTTTTACAATAATGATTTTGCATCAGTCCCCAACAAGAGTTTTATTGAGCTTTTTGATTTTATTTCCAATCTAGATTACCAGGCATCCGGTTGGAATACTATTGGGATTATTCTGGCTGGGGATTTTAATGCAAAATTTTATGACAGGCATTGTGTCACGGAACCACACACTACGGGCCCTTCTTTTCGCAGGGGAGCGGAACTGACAGCTCTATTGAGCTCGCTCAATTTAGTTAATGTCATGGAGCAGTTGGGTACATCTCATGCCACCAATAACCATCACCCGACCTTCAGAGGCAGGGGACATTCGTCCGTAATAGACTTTGTTTTCATCTCTCCTCTATTGACGGATTATTTAATTACTGCAGAGGTTGTTGCCACTATTCAGGGGGATCACAACCCCATTAGAACCGCTTTCAGATTGGCACCCCGACACATGTTCCCAATTGAATGCGGGGCTAAAGATTTAACTCCATCTACCGACAACCTAACATTGTCATGGAGGGGTATTGATAATGGGGATCTGTTTAAATTACTTGTGAAGGACAACTTACCCCATATTACCTCCTGCTTGTCATCTGAAGCTCCCCATCAGGAGGTAGTTGGTGGTTTTTCTAAACTCTGTCAGGCAGTTACAACTCTTCTGTTAAAGCCCGTTTCCTTGAAGAAACCGGGCCCTAGATGGTTTGATTCTGCATGCTCTGCTGCCAACAGGAACTTGCGTATGGCTTTGTCAGCTGACCCCAGGTGTTCCCATGATGTAATACAGATGTATAAACTAGCTATTACTAACCGGAAAGAGGCACTCGTAAGGGATCGTTGGGAAGCCCTATCGCAGGCTGCTACGGAAAAAAGGGGTAACTTATTTTGGACTGCTGTAAGGGATCTTAGATCCATGGGACAGCTATTAACACCAATTAGCTGCACAATCTCGAGCCAGTCCTGGGAAAATCATTTTTCAAATATTTATGCCACCCCGCAGGGAGAGATTGAACAGCTGGAGTATAGTCTCCCCAACACTCTTCAAATCACACTCCTGAAATAGAAGAGGCTATCCATCAGTCTATCGGGAATAAAGCCCCTGGCCCGGATGGGTTACCGATTGATATTATCAAATGGATCCCGGACTTCTGGGCTCCCCTTCTCCTGAATGTTTTTAACCATTGTATGTTGGGCCCGCTCCCTGATACTTGGGCAAAAAGTATTATAGTTCCAATATTTAAAAAGGGGATAGGTCACAGCCCATTAATTACAGACCAATATCGTTGATTGATAACACTGTTAAAATACTGGGCAGAGTCCTATATAACAAGATCCTGGAATGGTCAGAGGAATATGGCATTTTAGAGCGCTGCCAGTTAGGCTTTCGTAGGAAGGTTGGTACCATCGAGCAATGTTTGAACCTCAGCTCTTGTGATTGGGAAATATACCATTGCTCGTAAAACTCCTGTCTACCTGGCCTTCATGGATTTGTCCTCAGCTTTTGATTTTGTCAACAGGTCAAAGCTGTGGGCCATCCTGTTGGGCCATGGTTTAGACGCTCCCCTGGTTCATTTCCTGGCTTATCTTCATAAGGACCTTCAGGCACAAGTGAGAATTGGTAGAGGTGGTGAGGTCTCAGGGCCTATCAAGGTAGGAAGGGGGTCAGGCAGGGATGCGTTCTGGCCCCCTTCTTTTTATTATTTATATTAACGGCCTGAACAAATCATTGATAGGTGCAACCAAAGATGTGCCTATGATTAACGGCAAACCTTTGCCGGTGTTACTTTATGCTGACGATGCGGTGCTTATAGGTGGCACCCCAAACTCATTGCGCATTTTAGTACAGTCGTTTGTTAAACATATGGACAGTCTGGATTTAAGAGCTAATTTAAAAAATCATTTTTAATGTCTTGTGGCCCACAAAAACGCTCCCTTACCTCTATCTCCGTTGGCAGCCAAAAATTAATATGCACTGGTAAATTCCCTATCTTGGTGTGGTCTTTGCTGCGAACGGCTCCTGGACTGAGCATCTTTCTCAGTCCAGGAGCAAGTTCTCAAAGACCATCAATTCCATTTTTAGCTTTCCTCGTCCCAAGAACACTGGCGTTATTTTAGCTATCTTAAAAATTTTTAAATTGCAATGCGTCCCAGTAGCTACTTATGGAGCGGAGATTTGGGGCACCACAAACAGTTCCTGCATTCAGCGGGAAGAAAACAGATTCTGCAGGAAACTGTTGGGCGCCCAATCTCGACATCTCATTATGTTTGCCATAAAGAATTAAATTTAAATTATGTCACTGATTTTATACGTGCTCGCCCGGCTCTCTTTTGGCTGTCTGTCTGGAAGAATGAGGAAGCTATTCTGACTAGAGATATCATCATGGACTGTTTGAAGTGTGAGAAAGGGATGGATATCCCCTGGCTATCCGGAGTTTATCAGAGCTTATGCAGTATTAATCAGGGTTGTATTTTTAGAAACCCTTGTAAAGCTGAAACACTACGGAAAATAGATCTTAGGAATGCACTTTACCTATTTTACAGTACCGAGCGCATAGCTCAGGAATCACAGAAAACTCTTGTCTCTAGTTATATGTCACTAGTCCAATATTGTTATCCCCTACCAAACTACCTCACCTTACCTATGAGTCACTGGGAAAGAAGTCTGTTATTCCGTCTCAGAGCAGGGACACTCAAGTTTGTATTATGTTTTCCCCTTGGTTATCATCCCAAAATTGATTTGGTACCCTGCCCATGTGACGGAATTAGCGGACAGACAACCCTGCACTTTTTATTCTTTTGCAAATATTATATGAAATATAGCAAGGGGACACTCTATCCCTATTTTAAAAAAAGGAAACCTGTTAGCCTGGATCTGGCTTATACAAGCATGCTTGGTATGATCGATGAGGAGCTTGTATTCCGCTTAAGTACTTTTCTGAGAGCTGCGATCCGGGCACGTCAGTCCATGTCAGACCCTTGAATTCTTAACTGTGATTGGTTATGTTGTAAATAATGCATTTTATTCATCATATTTTAAGATGTGAAATTGTGTCTGATAATTTTAACAGTTTTTTATGGTTGTACTTTTATGGATATACTGCCTATCCGAATAAAGATTATGAATTGAATTGAGTACTTGGGTACTGAATGAACGATTAGAGTACTACAAGGAAAGTGCCTGGGTGAATGTATAAGTGGTTTGGTTTTGGCGCAGCAAAAGGATTACAACATGATGCTGGATGGCTGATTAGAGAATTGCAAATACAAAGACTCACTAGTCTGGAAGCAGTTAGGTGACTACATACATTCTACACATTTCACTACAACACTGCTAATGTGAATGCCTGACTAATTGTGCGAATCCATAAGCAGTAACTAAGTTCTACTACTACTAAAACTTGACAACAGGTTAGGTTTTTAAGCAGTTATGTGTCAGCAAAGACATAAAGTAACCACAAGCTTCTGTCACAATGGTTTCACAAGTGCACACATACTCACAGTGTGATTCTAGAAAACCAAAACTATTCCCTGGGCTTTAGCAAAAGAGACGCACTAGTCTGGAAGAGGTTAGGAGACTGCATACATTCTACACATTTCACTACAGCATTGCTAGTGTGAATGCCTGAATAATTCTGCGGATCCATAAGCACTGACTGAGTTCTAATACTAGTGCAACTTGACAATAGGATAGGTTTTTAAACAGTTATGTGTTAGCAGAGACATAAAGTAACCACATGCTTCTGTCACAATGGTTACACAAGTGCACACATACTCACAGTGTGATTCTACACAAGCCAAACTATTCTCTGAAATTTATCAGAACAGACTCACTAGCCTGGAAGCAGTTAGGTGACTACATACATTCTACACATTTCACTACAGCACTGCTAATGTGAATGCCTGAGTCATTGTGCAAATCCATAACCAGTAACTAAGTTCTACTACTACTACAACTTGACAACAGGTTAGACTTTTAAGCAGTTATGTATCAGCAAAGACATAAAGTAATCACAAGCTTCTGTCACAATGGTTGCAGAAGTGCACACATACTCACAGTGTGATTCTAGAGAACCAAAACTATTCCCTGTGCTTTAGCAAAAGAGACACACTACTCTGGAAGAGGTTAGGTGACTGCATACATTCTACATATTTCACTACAGCATTGGTAGTATGAATGCCTGAATTATTCTGCAAATCCATAAGCAGTGACTGAGTTCTAATACTACAGAAACTTGACAACAGGATAGTAGAATAAATAATTATTCAACTATTCCTTTCAACACAGTTAAAAATATATATATTACTATACAAAGGGGCAAATTTACAAGCTTCTTGCGTCACATTTGCGTCACTTTTCCCATGTTAAAAGTGACGCAAAAGTGGCACAAGAGGCTTCTAAAACTGCCCCATACTATTTTTTAAACAAACATCAAATTCAATAAAAATAATTAAACTATACATCAGTACATTTAATAATATATTTAAAAACACAGTTTCATTAAAGTATCAAATCTTTTTTAAATAAACGTCCAAAATATATCTCACCTATTAAATAAATCTGTTGAATTAAAAATCTCACACACTCAGTCAGGATTTTCTTTTCGCACAGAATGTAGATAAGCACACTCTCCAATATAAAACCAGTAATGGCAAACTTTCCCTCTAATTTTTCATACATATACACATGACTTCCCAGTGTTTTTCAAATTGTAAAACGAATTTCCATTGGTCATAGAGAATAATACTTTTCAACTGACATCTTTCCCCCTTGTTCTGAATATCAGTTTCCATAGCAACAGCTCATGCAACATTCAACTTAGCTGCCAGGTCACAAGTTCACCCCACAAAGTTGCAAATGACAACAGCAGGTGTGGTTGGCTTTGCAAAGCATTCACTAATCCTTTCTGCTGTACCTTGCAAACTTTTCATTATAACCAATAAAAAACATGCTTTCTAAACAAAGAAAAATGCACCCTATATTAGAATGTAGAGTGTTCTTAAACAGCCAATCAAATCTCTACTTTCTTAAAAACAGCATGTTGTCCACCATTTTAGATAGATTTCATATTCCCTCCTACCTACCTCAGTTACAGACATCTTTTTATTACCTACATTGATCCCTTCAAGATGCTTTCAGTGTGGATTGTGGGACACAGCTATGTTTTCTGGTGCAAAAGGTATGCTGAAAGCAGAGGTATTGACAAAGATTTAGCTTTGCCAAATGTAGACATTAAATGGATTGGTCAGAGAGGATTAAAGTGGCACCAATTGATGCCATTGGTTAAATCCTTTTGCATCTCCAACACCCTGACCTCATAATTGTGCACTGTGGTGGCAATGACCTAGGCACTTTGACTGGGGTAGGTCTGGAAATGCTTATGAAGGACACCTTTGCAGAATTCATGTCACTTTTCCCCCAAACTGCCTTTGTCTATTCGAACATATGCCAAAGACAGAAATGGCAGTGGTCCAATCATTTTTGTCCACAGTTTGAGAAAGCTAGGAAACATGTCAATAAAGCTGTTTCTGCTTATCTCAGAGATTATAGGATGGGGTCCATTTTCAACAACAATCTGCGTTTTAATATAGATGGCATCTATAGGAGAGACGGTGTTCATTTTACAGATGAGGGTAACCGAATCTTTCTCATCAACTTTAGACTCTGCATCGGTACTTACTTGTAGGTACCATAATCTATCAATAAACACAAGGGCTCTTTTTAGAGCCACCCAAGATATAAACATATATACTTCATGTATATTTACTGTTTTTCAAAAAATATTTGGGGGATTCGCGCACCCAACGCGTTTACCTTGGAGTTGCGCACCCAACGCGTTTATACCAGGGGGCCGCGCTGCGAGTCGCGCACCCAACGCGTTCACACTAGGGGCCGCGCTGAGCGGCGCGCTGGGTGCGCGACTCCTTATTTCTCCGTAAAATTTTTGATAGCTCCTACCACTAATTTATATTCTCCCCGGGGACCCCATCCCCCGGGGCCTATACATAATAATGGAGACCGTGAGGGGAGCCCCAATGCCCCCACGGTCCCGCCGGCTCCCCGCGTCCTTCGGGAGCCGGCATTGCTTTCCACATGGGGAGCTGCTGACATGCAGCTCCCCGTGTGGAAAGCAATTTGCTTTAGATATTGAAGAGAGAGCAGGTTTCCCTGCTCTCTCTTTCAATATCCAAAGCAGTTTGCTATGGCAGGACGGGAGCCGCGAGGCTCCCGTCCTGCCATAGCAAACTACAGTGTCCCGGGGGTAGGCACCCCGGGACACTGCAGGAGCCGGCCCTGGGGGTGGCGGTCCCCAGGGCCATCAAGGGCTCCAGGAGGGGGACGCGCGGCCCCCTCCCTTAAATTGCACAGCCCCGGGGAGGTGGTGGTCCCCGGGGCTCTGGGGGTCCATAATGGACCCCCACATTTATTTTATAAGTGCCCCAGGGAGGTGGTGGTCCCCGTGGCGTGTGGGGGGGCTGGAGCCCCCCCCCCCCACACCTTATTCAAATAAAAAAAAGATGCCCCGGGGGGTGGCGGTCCCCAAGGCTGCGGGAGGGCAGAAGAGCCCTCCTGCACTATTTCTTCAATAAAGCCCCGGGGGTGGCGGTCCCCGGGGCTTGGGGGGCCCTTTGAGGCCCCCCACACATAAAATTATCCCCCACCCACCATGCCCCCGGGACTTGGGCCACCCGGGGGCAAAATACAATCGAAGCGCGGGAGACCGCGCTTCGATTTTTTTTTTTCCGGCAGGATTGGCGCACCCTGAGCGCATCCTGCCGATTTTTTTTTTACATTTTTTTTTTTTTTTGCCCAGGGGGTCCTTGTGGGACCCCTGAGCAAACCTAGGGGTCAGGGTGTTTCTACCCTGCTCCCTTTGTGCGCTTTGCGCACTTGTTTCTGTCCCTCGGTTCTACCGAGGGACAAAATGGCTGCCAACATTTCCTGAATCGGAATGTTGACAGCCAGCTGACAGCCAATTAACATGCAGCTCGTGATCGGGACGGTGCGCGCAGGGTGCGCTGAGGGTACGCGGACCCTACTCGGCCATAGATATATCTATCTTTTTACTTTTGATTTTCTCAGCAACTACTGAACGGATTTACACCATTTAACAAAAAGGGTTCTTTCTGAAACAAGAACTACCTCTTTGCCAAATTTGGTGTAATTCCGTTCAGCAGTTCGGGCTGTAGCCGTGTCTAAAGTTTCCTATGGAAAATTGCATGGGGAAAACGCGTATTGGGACCCCCTTTTTCTCGGCCCCCGCTTGACGAATCCCCCGAGACTTTCAGGGTAGGAGCGGACCGGAGCGGGCCATAAAGTTTGAAAATTTTGCGAAGATACGTCAACCGGCAAGAGAGTTATTTCAAATAGAATGTCGCGGATTTCCTATGGATAATAGGTTGTAACTATAACTATCTACTGGCGACCGCCAGTAGATAATATATATATACACACACACACCTACCTTACCTGCCTGTAACAAAGGAATAGGAACACTCCTGTGCCTTAGGCTTATCAGCACCCATGGGACATACCATTCCTGCTGCGTCATGGTATCAACCTGGTTGCTTCCACCACCCATTTCTTAATTCCACCCGTCGAGATAGATACAATGAGCTTTTGGCCTTAAAGACTGGTGAAACTACTCAGTGTCTTGTTTTTTACTGCATACGTTGCTGTAAGGGATAACTGTAGGCGGTGCCTGTGGTACAACCCTTGCAGCAGGTGCTATATTGGCCCTGAGTTTAGTTCTGTGAAGGGTCGCGTGCTATTGGCCCCGAGTTTAGTTCTGTGAAGGGTTGCTGAGCTGTGGTTTGAAATTTCTCCAGCCTCTGCTCCTCTACTCACGTTCCAGACCTGCTCTTACCTAGACGGTGAGTACCTGCTCTTCCCAGATGCAGAGTAGTTCATCTACGGTGGGGTGTTGCCACCGGTGGCAAAGATCTCACCCTGATGTAAAGAGGCGATGGAAGCATCTCAAACTCCAGTACCCCAGCTCCTAGTCCGAGATTGTCACTTTTTTCTGTCTGTTGACAGAAGTTGTTGACATGGATAGGCCGGCGCTGCACAAAATCCATCCTGGAAGCCTGGGGGTTGGACGTGTATAGCTGTACACGTCACACAAGATGGCGCTGGATACAATCTTGAGTGTGTTGCCGGTGAAGCATCACACAATAGAGATGCTTTCTTAATCCTGTATGTTGCCAAATACACAGTTGGGTGCAGGGGTGATCTTAGGTGCATAAGTGATGCGCTTATGTACAAAAGTAGTTTATTTATTTAATGCAATTTTATATAGCGCGAACTTTACCCAAAGGTGTCAGAGCGCTTTACAAAAGAACCAGGTAAGTTAAAAAAGGTACACAAGATAGACTAAACACGCTAACAAGTTACATATATACAGTTACAAAAGGTACACAAGATAGACTAAACATGCCAACAAGTTACATATATACAGTTACAACGCTAACAAGTTGCATATAAATATTGTAAAAAAAAAAAAAGGTGTCAGCGTTAGGTTAAAACAGGAGTAAAATACATATTTACAAAGTTGACCTCATGTGAGTGCCAGATGGCCGTAAGGGTCAAGAAATGGGTTGAATTATTCCAGGAAGTGCCTTTGGAGGAGAAGAGTTTTAACCCCTTCTATGCTCATGACGAGCTCAGCTCGTCATGCTGCGCGGTTGGCGTGTGCGCATGACGAGCTGAGCTCGTCACGACCACACCCGCGATCGGAATGTCCAGCACCTGGGCGGAATTCCGATCGCGGCGAAGCGGTTAAGATCTGTTTTGAAAGTCTGGAAAGAGGTGGTGGTTCGGAGGGATGGAGGAAGTGAGTTCCAGATTCTGCCCGCATTACCAGAGAAGGATTGAGGCATAAATCTTTCCCTTTTGAAGGTAGGAGGTTTCAGCAGTAAGTTTTCTGCATTGCATGAAGGTCTAGAGCCGCCTGAGATTTTGAGTTTATTAGCCAGATAGCGAGGGGTGGAGGTGTGCAAGGCTTTGTGGGTGATACAGGCAGTCTTGTGAGTTGACCTTGCTTCTATAGGAAGCCAGCGAAGAGACAACTGTATGGGTGTGATGTGATCATTTCTTTTAGCCCCATATACGAAGCGAGCTGCTGAATGGAGGATGGATTTTAGAGGGGAAAGGTGGGATTTGGGGAGGCCAGCAAGGAGAGAGTTGCAGTAGTCCAATCTGGAAAGAACCAATGATTGGACCAAGGTTTTTAGGTCTTGCTCAGGAAAGAAGCGCCGAACCCCCAGAGAAGGCGCAGTTGGTAATGTGCATTCTTGGCAATGGTATTGATATGGAACTGTAAGTTGAGCCTTTTGTCTAGGATGACACCTAGAGATTTGGCATGTCAACAATGGTAGGCTTGTTGTTGAGAATGTTCAGATTGTTCATCCAAGATTGGATAGGAGGAGGAGATAGTGAGGTCGAGAGGAGAAGGAATTCTGTTTTGGAAGGATTCAGTATTAGTTGATGAGTTGACAGCCAGTTGTGGATGGAGTTGAGAGTGGTGTTGAGGATTGAAATGTCATGAGTGGAAGACACCTTTAGGTAGATTTTGGTGTCATCCGCATTTAGGTGATAATGGATCCCAGATTTTTTTTTAGGAGATTTCCCAGTGGTTCAATGTAAAGGTTGAACAGTGTGGGCACGAGGATCATGCCTTGAGGGACGCATTGTCCAGCAGCCATTGAAGTGGAGAGACAATTTGCTATTTTGATCATCTGGATCTGCCCGGGAGGAATGATTCGAACCATTTGAGCACTGTGCCTTCAAAACCCATTCTTAGCTTTAAAGTGTTCAAAAGAGTGTTGTGATTAACAGTGCCAAAGGTTGTGGATAGGTCAAGAAGGATCAGGAGACAAGTTTCACCAGAGTCAAGTACTCGCAGGGCATCATCGATCACTTGAAGTAGGACTGGTTCGGAACTGCAGCCTTGGGTAAAACCAGATTGGAATTCGTCAAGGAGGAAGTTGTCCTTGATATGTTGGGAAAGTTGCTACGCCACACAACTTTCTGTAATTTTAGCAAAAAAAGAGAGGTTGGTGATAGGGCGGAAGTTGTTGAGATCTTTTGCATCAGCAGAGGGTTTCTTAAGAAGTGGGGTAACCTGTCCTGTTTTAAGGGCAGCAGGAAGGGAGCCTTGGTTGAGGAAGAGGTTTATCAAACTGGTCCAGTAGGAGAGTGTGTGGGTGTAAGAGTTAATGACAATGTCACTGGGGATGGGGTCGATGTAATGATTAGAGGGTTTAGTTTCTAGAATGCTTTCAAGGAGGGCCGTTTCGGTGATGTCAAAGTTCTGCCAGAGGACTAAGGATTTGCGGTCCTCAATGGGGGTAGGATGGGTGACCTGATCCACAAGTGATTTTACTTTTTCATCAAAGAATAGTGCAAATACTGCCGCTATCTTTGGGGGGGGTCGTCAAATATGATGCAAGAGGGAGAGGTGTTGGTGCTTTTGATAAGGTCAAATAACATTTTTGGTCTGTTTTTGGCGGAATCGAGGAGGGTTCTGAAGTGCATCGCTTTTTCACGGAAGATTTGTTTGTGGTAACGAGATCTTGGGAGGCCGAGATTGGAGAGATTGGTGGTGGAAGGAGAATGTCTCCATAGTTTCTCAAGGTTCCTCAAGTTTTTTCTTTCGTTGTAGAGGGATTTATTAAACCACGGAGCAGAAGTAGTGAGTCTTTTCTTTTTACTTTGTAGTGGAGCAACATTTTCAATTACAGCTGATAGACTGGTGAGACATTGGGTGGTCAGGTCGTTGACATAAGAGTGGGGGTCTAAGATTGGAAGTGAGCTCATAGCTGTGTTGCCCAAAAAGTCAAGATCGATGTTTTTGGTGTTACAGAAAAAGGTAGTAGTTCTTTTAGGTTGGCCAAGAGTAACAGAATGAGATATGTGCAGAGAGAAGGGGATGAGGAAGTGGTCAGACCAGGCTACTGGTATAGGATCAACAGCAGTTAGCATATCTATTTTGGAGATAACAAGGTCAAGAATGGAGCCCTTAGAGTGAGTCATTTTGTGTTATTTTGAACAAGATCATTTCATAAGAGAAAAGTGGCAAGCCTGTTGGCCACTGAATCTTCCATATTGCCCCAGTGAAGATTAAAGTCTCCAATAAAAATCTGTGTGTCACTTTGCGAGTATTGGTCGCTCGCAAAGTCAGTGAATTCCTCTGTGACGGTGGAGCTGTCACCAGGTGGGTGATGGATGGTATGAATCCTGACAGGGGAGTTGTGCTGTATTTGAAGCTCTAGAGAAAGGCATTCGAAGGTGCGGAAGAGCTTCTGGGAAAGGTTTTGAGATGAAGGGAGTTCCTGAAGATAACTGCTACGCCTCCCCCGACTTTATCTTCTCTAACATTCCTGAGAATGGAATAGTCAGTGGGGAGCAGAAGATCGAAAGAAGTATTAGAAGTGTCTTTGAGCCAAGTCTCAGTGAGGAAAAGTATATCCAGGCTGTAAAGATTAATGATGTCTGAAATCTCCAGCTTGTGTTTGTTCACGGATCTACAGTTGTGAAGTAGACAACAAACCTCTGAGCTGACTGTTTTGGTGAAGGGGGAGTCGGGGCTTTTAGGGGTGATAGGGATAATGTTCCTGAGAATAGGTGACTGGATTGAAGATGGTTGATATTTGGTGCGGGAGAGGAAGATGGTTGGTATTGTGCAGTGATTACCGTTAGCTGGAGAGGAGAAGGTAAGGGGTTGGAGTTGGAAGAATTGTAGCTAGCCAATAAGTTGGAAATGTCAGTTGGTGACAGATTGTGTGAACCGTTTTTGGGGCGTGGGAGCAGGGTACTCCTCGGGAGTTTGGGGAAGTGAGTGCTCGCCAAGGGAAGTAGGGAGTTGGGAAGAGTGGAAATTTCAGTACTTAGGTGGGAGATTGTAGTTTCAAGCTGGGAGATAGAAGAGAAGTCCCAGTTTATTTTCTAAGGAGAGCAGAGCTGGAAACGGAATGTTAGGTTGTTCAATGGGTGGTTCAGAGGGGTTCAACTTGAGAGGGAGAGCATGGAGAGGGGGTGGACATAGGAATATAGAATGGAGGGAGACTCGTCAAGAGATGTTGATTGGAAGTAATTGTCGGTGCAGCTGTGGAGGAGAGAACGTTATCTGGGCATACATTGACTAAAATAAAAGTATTGACTTCTAGCTGAGGAAGAGAAAGGTGGGGGTCTTTAGTGGGAGGACGGGGGGATAGAAGTGGGTTATAGGAAGGCAGAAAGTCGGGGGATAAGAGGAAGAGGTGGAGAAGGTGCACAGGCTGGGTGCAGTGAGTGTATGGGGGCTGGAAACAAGCACGAAAAGGATGGTAGCCCTGGCTGGTGGTTATAGAAAGTGTAAAGTTCTGCAAGGTTAGGGAAAAGGGGGAAAAGTGGGGGAGTGTTGGGGGTGAAGAGAAATGTAAGGGGTTTGAACAGGATTCATGATAAAGGGAGAGGGGGATGGAGAAGAAGTGGTGTGGATAAGAAGGGAGAGCATAAGGTGGAAAAGTCACTGTGAGAGCAGGGAAGTCATGTTGTTGGAAAGATGGATTGGATAGGAGGGGTGATTAACCTGGTGAGGGGGGAGGTTTCTGCAGAATTCCAGGCTGGTATTGGGGTGTAGATGAGGGAGCAGGCCATTGGGTGGGAAGGAGTGTTGAGGGTAGCATCCCAGATGGGGAAGGAGGGATTGGGGGAGGGGAAGCAGGGATGAAGGAGGGGAACGGGACTGCCAGGGGGGGCAGCTGTGCCCCACGGGAGGACTGCAAACTGGTGTCCTGGTGGATAAGGGGAGACGAGAGAGAATTGAGGGAGGAGTTAGATGAGGACTGCGAACTGGTGTTCTGGTGGATAAGGGGGGGCGAGAGAGAATTTAAGGGAGGATTTAGATGAGGAGTCTGGAGGGATTGGAATGCTAGGGATGGAGAGCAGGAATGGAAATAGGTGGTCGAAAAGAGAGAGAAGTGTCTTTGGCTTGGATCAGGACTTTGCCGTTGTTGTAAAGGGAGATAGTGAGTGAGCCATCGAAAAAAGCTAAAGGGAGATTTTTAGTTGGTGCCCGGGTGGGATTGAGGAGGAGGAAGTAACGTTGAGGGATTTATTGAAAATGGTGGTCCAGGATGAGATGTTGCCGGTGAAGAACATGAGGGCGGTTTTGAGCCTCCCATAACGACCACTATGGTATTGGTCAACGAAAAGGGAATCAGGAAATTGTTCACGGGTGTTGTGTTTGAACCTTTTTGCTGATGCTTTGGACAAATTGGGGTGGGGGGGAATGATCTTGAAACAGTTGGCTCCAGCCTTTCACTCGATTGGTCGACCTATTTGTAAGATGTAGAGGGTGAAGTGAGGGAGATGTAGGGGAAGAAGAGAACGCCACGAATGAGGTGAAGGCGAGTAGAAGCAGAAGGAGGAGATGGCACATAATTCGGGAAGAATTAAGTAAGAAAAGTGATCGGAGGAGAAGGGCAAGGAGTAGAACCCATTGAAGATAAGGGCAATATGATGTAGCTGAGCCTCCAGGGCAAGAAACGTAACAGTTGGGACACGTTGCTTCAGCTGATCTTCCGCAGAGTAGGAAGAGGGGGCACAGGGAGAGTCTTAGGGGAAAACCATCGACCCTTGTGTCGGTACCGCACAATGTGCCCAGGTAGGAGGTCACAATGTCAGGGGTGAATCACAGGCCAGAGATGCATAAAGGGGAGAGCAAAGAAAAATAGATAAGATGATAAAGATGAGAGCAAAGAAAAATAGATAAGATGCAGCTGTATCTCTGTGAGCATTAATTGCGGGGAGAGGCTTGTTGCTGCAGCTGACTATCGGCAGTGAATGAAGAGGGGTCATAGGGAGAGTCTTTGGAGGAAACCATGACGCATAGGTCAGTACTGCACATTCAATGTGACCAGGTAGGAAGCCACAACATCAGGGGTGAATCACAGGCAAAACATAAGATAAATAGGATACAAAGATGAGTACATAAATAAATCAACAAGATACGTCCATGTAGGAGGTTCCCTGCTACAAGTCGTGCTCTAGCTGCTGGTGAGGCTCTTCACGTCAAGAAGGCAGCCCCAGTCGGAGCCGAGGTCGCTGGAGAGGACGAGTGGCGTTTGAGGATAATGCCAGTCCAGGGAGAAGTGTGCGGGAGCAATGGGAGAAACTCAGCAGAGCAGCAACTCACTTTACAACCTATCCGTGGGACGAACATGTTGATACAAAAGCACCCGATTTTCTACATAGTTTCGTTTTTGCTGGACGGTAGCTGTATTATTTTCGCATTCACATTTCCCCTATCGTTGGATTGCTGGATTCCAAGTGAGAATTTAAGTGAGTGAGGTCTGCCTTTCGTCTGTGGTCGTAGCATTTCCTCTAGATGGCGATGTCGGCTCGCAAACACTGCAAAGTTTCTCTTCAGTATTCCTTCTTACGGAACAGCTATCCCTCCGAGCTGACTGAGACCCATCTGGGCCTGGAGGTACCAGGGCCACTCTCTGGAGGAAAAATAATCTTCAATCAATCAATCCACCAATCCCAACCGATTTTCAGCATGGACACATTTTTTACAATTTTGAATTCTCAATCATTCATGTGACACTACTATTATTCCCCACTAGAGGGCAGAATTGTTCTATAGTAACTTTATCTCAAACAACCTTCGGCATCTGACAAACAGACAGATGTTAATTTTTTCCTCGCTACAAGCTGTTATTTATTCTGACACAGAAGCGAGAGAGCATAGGTCAGAAACATTGTTTCTGACAAGAATGCTGGCCATAAACATAAAAGAAAAACATTAAAGAACAAAGGCACTTTTTAAAAATTGCTGGGAAATATAAGTGCTCTTACTCCGATGCTCCAATGCGTTATCCTGGCATTTTACAGATGGCGCGCTTGGTGTTCTTTAATGGCGCTTTATAGAGATCAGCTGTCCTCCAGGCGCTGAAACATTTGCGTTGGTTTTCGATAAAAGGGGGACCCTTCTTTGCCTCGGAGTCTGCCAGTGCCCTCAGTACTTCCTTTAACACCACGAGAACCTTTAGCCCCCATCCTCCTGCTCACAATCGGGACAGGGGAAACCCCCGTCTATAGGGGGCTTCTTGAGGTGCTTTCAGGGCTGAACCTTAGACCGTCCAGTCTTACAGCAGCCCTGAGTCTACACGGTGTTCCGCCACAGAATGAGGACGCTCTTCTGTGCTGTGCTACAGGCAGTGGCGGTGCGTCCATTGGGGCGCTGGGGCGTTGCCCCACTAGCCACATGGCCCCATTCACGCAAGCGGCAAGCAACTAGAAGTAGTTCAGATAATTGTTAACTGTTAACTACTAGTCGCTCGTCGCTCTGCTCGCAGTCGGCACTGGCAGTCTCAGGCAATCGGCCGCTGAAGGGCGTGGGGGCGGGGCTGGCTGCGGCAGCAAGGGTTGAGTGACAGCAGGCTGACAGCAGCGCTTGCAATAGTGTGCGCATGCTCGATTTTGGGATGGTCATTTTTATGACCAGCCCGAACATGCGCACTACAGGCCAGCCACCTACTACCATGGGAGAGCGAGGGGGGACCCGAGAGGCCGAGGGTTGCTTCATGCAGCAGCCCCCGGTCTCCTAATCGGCGGGCCGTCTCCATGCCCTAGCCAATCCTGGCGCTGCTAATGCAGCGTCTGGATTGGCTGCCTGAGACACCGCGCAGCCTGAGCCCGAGGGCTGTTGTGCAGAAGGCGCGGGACCGGCCCAGGAGCAGAAGCCGAGGCGGCGCGGAGCAGAAGCAGAGGCGGCGCGGACCGGTCACGGTCAGGTAAGTTTTTTTTAATTTTATTAAAACTCCCCCGGCCGGCCCCCACCCCCGCGACTCGAGTATTGCGAATAAGGAGCTTTGCCACCATCCGGCATAAGACGGAGCGTCTTATCCATGCTGTGGAGGTATAATTTACTGATAACTATTGTGCTGCACCCTAGTCCAACTGCCTACCTGAAGGATCCCCCCCCCCCCTCGTAGCGGGGGTTTATGCGGCGAAACCTTCCTCGTATGCGCCAAGCTGAATTGAGCCTGCTTTGGAAGTAGGCGCGTTCCCTTTGGCTTCCCGAGTTTAACTCCACTATGGCAGGTGAGGAATGAGGTGACTGCAACGCACAAGTAGGGGAGGTTGAGGAGGGGCTGCACTGATTATCCTGTGGGGGGGCGCTGGACTCCCTGCACCACCCACGCTTTGGCTTCAGCGCTCTGAACTTTAAATTGATAGCGAAGCGGGGAACGCTGCTCCACCTGCGTGGTCTGAGTGCGGGGCCCTGGCCTACAAGACTTGCCCTTCCCTTCCAAGCCTTGTAGGGCTGAGCAGACTGTTAACACTGATAGGGCCACGGGGGTCAGAGACAAGAAAATTGATGAAAGATTGAGTAGTCGGACTTGAACAAAACAAATGGAATATGCAATAGAAACGATTACATTCAATATTTGTAATAGTGGGCCATTTGAAATTAATATTTAATCCTAGGTGAGTGAGGGGTAGTGTGTCATATAACTAGTGTGCAGCTCTCACTTCACAGATATTTGCATGATACTACATTCGGCTTTGCACCTTGATTATGGGATGCGCTCACTTGAAACCAGACTGGAAACAGTGTTTTTAAATTAATCATCGTGAAAACGTGTTTCTACAGTTTACTGGGGAAAGAATAAAATATCTCGAGTACAAAAAGTCACGTCGAAGGAGCAAGTTTGTGCACTTTGCATACCAGGCCTAGTGTGACTTGAGGCCTTGCCATGAACGTGGCGAGGTGATGTGGCATAATGAAGAAATGCTGTAGATGCCGTGATATTGTATATTTTGTGTTATTTTTCTAGCTTAGGTTGTGTGCCATGTAAATATGTATGTTGGTGGAGTATGCACCAAACCACTATTTAAACTGATGAAGTTGTGTGGCATGCCAATGTTCACATGGGTGATGTTGTGTGCAATGTTATGTTGCGGCCGATGGGCATAGGATTGTTTCCTACTTGGTGTGTGCCTTGCAGTGGTTGACCTACCTGATGCTGTGTGGCATGCTACGATGTGGTCGTGTAGCTTGTGTAATTTCTGAAAATGATGTTGTGCTTCTTGTCATTGTTTACCTAAATGTCGTGCGACCTGCCAGGATGTGCCATGGCGTTGTGCATCCTGCCATCATTTACTCAGATGGTTCGATGTGCCATGCCATGATGTTGTCATGTAACATGGTTTTATTTACATAGATTATGCTATGTGCCATGCTTTACCTAGACGGAGTTCTGTGCCATGCTGTGACGCTGTCGTGTGATATGGTGTTATTTACATAGAATATGTTGTGTGTCATGCCATGCTTTACCAAGATGGGGTTATGTGCCATGATGCTGTCGTGTGGCATGGAGTTATTTACATAGATTATGTTCTGTGCCACCCCATGTTTACCAATATGGAGTTCTGTGCCATGCCAAGGTGTGGTCGTGCGGCATAAGGTTATTTGCATAGATAATGTTGTGCGTCCTGCCATTGCTGTTTCTGATGCCAAAAACATGGATTGACTTGCAAACAATGAATGTTAAAAACGTCGAGGGAATGCATTTCAGCAATTTAGTTCCTCTCTTATTTTACATGTTTACTTGATCTTGCATTCCCCACGAGTTAGCTATTTTATAATGTTGTTTATCTGTATTTTTTTCTGTGCATACTTTGAGGCTTGAGCCAAGCCAGGTGTTTGAGGGGCTTTGATTGAGCTCTCAGGCGCTGAGGCTGAAGCCAAACCAAGTGTGCCTGTCAGTGGGTTGGCCTCTCTGCAGAGCACACAGAACCATGTTTGTGTATTCCATTTGCAACTGAAATTCTGTGGAAATGTGTGTGGAGGGGGTACACTGATGTCAAAATATTTGCAAGGCAAAAGTAAGAGAAATTAAAGTGCTTATATTTGAGGGAGTGCAGTGCATGTTGGTGGCGGTGAAGTGACAGAGATGTGAGGAAGGGCATTCGGGGATGAGTGAAAAGAGGATGCTGAAGAGGAAAGAGAGGGGGTTGAAGATGTGCAGATGGACAAGATATGCAGAGAAAAAGAGGATACATATCTAACATAAAGCACACATAATTGAAGGCCAAAACTCCTTCCACAGGCCTCAATGCTATTTAATTCACAGACTCACTATTTCAGAATTTAAACATTTTCAATGTTAATTATTTATAAGAAATCATTGTTGTTACTCATTTATCTTAAACAGCTAACACCCAGTGACAAAGCCAATCATACTGACAGGCTTTAGGCGTATGTCAGTTGCTGTGCCATTTATCTGGATAAAATTACATCTCAGAGAGAAACCAAAATACCGGTCTGATGGCACACTATGGGAATCACAGAAATGTATTTGGCATGTTCCTTTATAGGGAGCACCCACTTTTTTCATCTCACTTAAAGACCTGTCTGCACATATTTCTATATGACTGGTTACAGTCAGCAGCTGTGGGTGCTTCCCGAAGTCTGGTTAGAGCATATTTTTCCAAAGTTAATGCTGCATGCAGTGCAAGACACTGGGCAAGCATACATTTTAAAGGGCTAAAGTTGTCATGCAGAACAATTTACATATTACAGTAACTGTTGAAAAAATTAATGCAAGAAGATACGGGGCAGTTTTTAATGTGTTTAATATTTCAAGACTATACGTTCCCACTGCTTAATAAGCCTTGCTTTATCGCTGCATTCATTTGCTTTAAAATGCACCATTTGCAATCTTTTTAAAATTTCTTTCTCAGGAGAGGGACTCTCCCTAGACCCCAGGTTTGTCCATTGAACTTGTTCACATCGCTAACTAGTGTTTTCTATTGGAAAGGGTAGAGCCAAAGCAGTCTTGCTTAGTACCCTAGCCCTCTTCAGAAGTCAGACTTGCTTGGCAACCCAGAAATTCTCTGAAATAATGTATGAGTTTTCTTTTATGAATGCGTAGAAGAACTTAATTTTTAGTCCATTTATCACAGAAATAGTGCTGAAAATTGCACCAAAAAGATGCCAATTTTTAAAAAATGTCTTCACGGGGGAGAACCCCCCCGAACCCCCCTTATTGCCGTCAGGCTCGCTCGCTGCGCTTGCTCGCATACGTTGATTCGTTCTGCATATGCCTCACCAGTTTCAAATCCCACCAGCCGCCACTGGCTATAGGGTGTAGTGGGAAAATATGGATTTATCCACAGAGCTGTCCTTAAAACCTATGGCCCCGTAGAAAACGATTCAAAAAAGGGCATGCTTCACAACGAATAGTTTAATTCATTTTACAAATAATTCTGACCACACAATATCGTAGGGAGACTTGGACTTGGTCTCATTATTCAAAATAATGTTCGTATTAAAACCCTTTTCAAGCTTGTTTTTAGCTTGCAGGCAAGCCCTAATAATTATCGTTTTTGGTTTACAAAATAGCCAACATATGGATAGCCTATTTTCCTTTCACAAACCCATAAATCAGTCTATGGGGACGGGGTCAAACAAGGGTAAAGGTAAGGCCTTACCCTCTTGTGAGTGCATTCTGCCAGGAGATGGGCGTGGTGGTCTCCAAGACTTCAGAGTCTTGTAGCAGCATGTCACAGATTGTCCCCTAAGATTCAAAGAAGGAGAACCTTCTCACTGAGACCCGTAGAAAGGTTATCAGTACTTCCTAGTTTCAGTTCCAAATACCTTGAAATAGGTCCTGATGTGATGATCTGTGAAATCCAACCTTCTCACCCTATCTTCAAAGATGGCTTCCACCATGAGAGTCCTAGAAATATACTACCTATGTCTTCCTCAGAATTCTTTACAGTCAGTCACTCAGAAAACTTTATTCGGTCGTTACGACCATAAAAGTGCAACTGCATACAGTACAGAGATTCATATTACATGCATGACGGTAATTCATTATAAACATAGCAACAACTGACAGATCAAAGTGCGCCAACTAAATGTAAAAAATGTAATTATAAAATGAGAGAATAAAAAAGACATAGTGCTAATGGGTTGAGACCCCAATTAGATCACATAGAAGTGCGAAGTGCATACAGTACAAAGATTCAATGTTGCATGCATGACGGTTGTTCATTGTGTACACAGCAATCATTGACAAATCAAATTGCGCCGACTAAATGTAAAGGTTTAAAACAGCAGTTAAGAAGTAGGAAGAAAAGATAAAGAAAAAAAAACGTGGTGCCAATGGGATGAAACCCCAATTAGATTGCACAAAGGACCCACTGTATAATCGCAATGCTGTAAGAACAAATCAGCAAGATCCTAAAATAAAAACATAAAATATAAGTAAAAGCAAGCTAAAAAAGCAGTAAAAGTTCTGAGGGTATGCCTTATCTGTTCTTTATTGCATACCTTCTAATGATCCACATTTTCCCCAGAAATTTAGCCACTGCACAAACAACTAATGGCCTAGAATTGGATTCTAGAATGCGTAGTGCTTCTTGGTGGCATTGAGTTCCCAACAGCCTACAGACGGGCTAGCCATTTGATTCTCGGGGATTTATACATCGGGCAAGCAAAATATGTGTTTGATTGTCTCATCAGTACCGGGGCAACCTGGGCAATACTGTGTTGCGGCAGAAGGCCGCTGCCATGCCACTGTGAAAGAATTCACAGGGAGGGAGCCAAATCTAAATTGGATGTAAAGTTTCCTATCATATGGAATCGTGATAACCTCCATATATTGCTCATATGCACATGACAACTTGAATTCCATGAATTCTAGAGTGAGACGGCCTCCAGGCGAATGGGTCGCGGTTGTCTGCGCCACCCAGTTCCAGTATTGAGTCTTGACCAGTTCTCGCCTAGGCAATGAGCTGGAATCAGAGGCTTCCCACAGGTTCCCCAGGCCAAAACTGAAAGCAGTGTCCGGACTTTGATGAACCACCCAATTTGTTTGAAACGGTCAGGTTTGTAGACTTCTTCAAGAGCGACTGCATAGTTAGTAAGCTCAGGAGTTTGTTTTAGGCGCAGCCAGAAAAGAAGGGGGCGAAGCCTTGCTTTGTCCACTATAGATGTTCTACCCATGTCTAGCCTTAGTGGAAGGAGCGGAGTACTTTGGGGGAGAGAACAAAGAGATCTTAAAAACTTGTTCTCAGTAATTAGAAGGCCCTCTAAGTTGTCAAACCCCCAGAGTTCAGCCCCATACAAGGCAGAGCCTACCACCTTATGGTCATATATCTGGAGTGGAGCTGCAATCGGTCTAATTTGGGAGGCCCTATGCTCCATAATCAGAGCCCAAGTGGTTTTCTTCTGCTGTAGGATTTGCTTCGTGATATGGTACTTCCAGGCCATTTTCTCCTAGAGGGTCACGCCCAGATAGTCAAATGTGGCCACTCTCTCCAGTGGAATCCCCCCAACAGCAATTTTCCTTTAAATTATTTGTGGGGGTTCATCAACAGGAGCTTGGTTTTCGAGGTATTAACCTCCAAGCCTCTAATTTCACAGAAGACCGTGAAGCGCTCAAGAAGCAGTTGGAGAACACTCGGGGTCTTGGAAACCAATAGCTTATCGTCCGCGAACAGTAAAGTTGTTACTTTGGTGCTCCCCAGTGTGGGGGCGTCAGCGTGGACTTCCGCTAGGTCTTTGACCACACCATTAATAAAGAACGAGAACAGGGTGGGAGCCAAAACACAGCCATGTCGGACCCCCCTATCAATTCTGATTGAGTCTGTCAATTGCCCTTGGTCCCCCCAGCAAACCCTTGCATAATTGTCCTCGTGCAGACGGACAATCAGCGCAAGGATCTCCGATGGAAGCCCCAATTCCTGCAAGACGTGCCATAATTTGAGCCTGGGAATGAGGTCGAAAGCCGACTTTAAATCAATAAATGCAATATAGAGACTGCCCTGCTCGATGGTCACTGTTTTCCAGGCCAGTAGAGAGAATCGAAAGACCTGATCGATGGTACTAACTTTCCACCTAAACCCGGCTTGGAAGGGGGATAGAATGTTATTCTCCTCCATCCATGCTGTGATCTTAGTAAGAAGAGCACGGGAGAAGACCTTCTGAGCACCATCGATCAGGCTAATCGGCCTGTATTTGGATGGCAGTGAGCGGTCACTGTTTTTGAAGACCGGAATTACCTCAGCTCCCTTTCATGACGGCGGTATTGGGGCTCCAGCAGCGATCCCATTTGATAGTGCCCAGATGTAATTAGACCAGTTGACAATATCGCTGAGAAAGACACCGGGTACACAGTCGGGACCTGAGGCTTTATTCTTGATTATAGAATTTATGCTTTGGGTGATGTCAGCTAAGGAAAATAGATCATTGGACTGGGCGCTGATGTAGTCGACGGTGGGACCTTCTATGGCTGTCTCTCCTGATCCAGGATATACTGCAGAGAAGTGATCAAACCAAGCGGCTATGGCAATGTTGTTGGTGGGTGGCCTGGGTCTTTCGGCATCTCCCTTAGTGACTAACAGCCAGAACTGTTGGGAGTCTTTTCTCTGACAGGCATCACGGATATATGCGGACAGTGAGAGTATGGACAGGAATTGTCTAGCGTTTTCAGACGAGCAAATTGCTTCAATATTATCTGGGCCTTCATTGTTCCCAGATTCCCCTCTGACTGGTATAACATCAGCTAGAGAGGAGTGGGAAAAACTGAGCAATACTAAAAAACGTCAAGTGAGAGTGGCCCTACATGGGGCGTTAATGACAGAGTACCTTCGAGATGGTGCCGCCCCATCTAGTCTCATAGTTCGAATTGAGCCAAAAATATTTTTGGAGGACAGACAGTTCCGGGTGGATTGGAGCTACATCGCAAATAAATGCACCCAGGACTGGCTCATTCGAATTATTAACACAGCTAAGAGACTTAGTGAGGAATTATTAAAAGACATTTTGGAGCTCGAAGAAACAATCAAGCGGGATACTACACTTGTTGATACTAAGGAGCTGCGTATTCAGGGGGACTTTGCAGACTATAAGAATTACATGGTCAACCAGAAAATCAAAGGGCTCAAACGTAACCTACATCGGTTCTCCCACGAGTGGGCATTCCCATATGCGGAAGACAAATATTACCAACCAGGTAACGAGCAAGGACAACCGTCAAATTACCAAAGGGGTGGACACCAGCAGGCCAGAAGAACTCCTCAGAATTGGACTTTTGATAACACCAGTAGTGAGGAAGAGGAGACAGGTGCACAACCTTTAAATCAGAATCGAGTGAGATTTAATCCTCGGACTAGGTCCAACGAAGATCTAGGAGCTCTGTTAAGGTCTTTTTTAGGTCAGAACCAGAGAGTCAACAGAGGGGGAGGACAGAGAGGCAGAGGTCGAGGACGCCAGAATCAAGATCAGTCATGACAAACCTATTCACCACGAATAACTCGCAGCCGGGGCCGGACGCCCCTATGAGTGATATTGTGGTCAATTTATCTGACCATGTACTAACTTGCAGTGAACTGCGGGTTTTGAATAAGGCTCTGGGGTATGTTCCCACTCCTCTACATGACTCTTTTAAACTCAGGATGGAATTCCATGAGGTCATGAAAAAGATCAAGCTCAAGAAATTCTTTGCAAAAAAGAGTAGTGAGCCCCCATTATTATTTTCAACTAACTTACATCGCCCCTCGCAGTTCTGCCCCCCAAGTTCATCTGTAGGACCAGAGGTGGTGGTATTTGAGCAACGGGTGCTTCATGACATTACAGAATTAGAGCAGTCAAAGGACCAATGCACATTTAACAACATGAGCCGTGACGACTGGCAGGCAATCAGATCCTTACAGGATAATGAGGCAATTACGATAAAATCCGCAGATAAGGGCGGGGCAGTAGTTGTAATAAATACTAGCCACTATGAGGCGGAGGTCTCGAGACTATTGGGGGTGCGTGAAAACTATCATCCGCTCCCCAGAGACCCAACTAGTGAACTCCAATCTCTGATTAAGACACTGGTGGGACAGGCAAGGGAGAAAAAGTGGATAACTGGCAAAGAGGCCGAATTTTTAATGAATCCTACACATAGAACACCAGCATTCTATATATTGCCAAAAATTCACAAGGCCCAACGGCCACCTCCAGGACGCCCGATGGTGTCGGGGATACAATCAGTCCTTGAGCCATTGTCGCAATTTGCGGACTTTTTTGTAAGAGAATCAGTGTTAAAACAACCCTCTTATGTTCAAGACACGACCGACATTTTGAATATTCTTAATGAGGTAGAGTTTGATCCTACAAACAATATCTTGGTGACCATAGATATTGAGTCGCTGTATACCAGCATACCCCAAGATGCCATGCTGGTGGCAGCAGCGCGTTCTCTTGGGGACCAAGATTGGTTTTACGACACACCCCAGTCGTTTGTGCTTCAATGCATAGAGTTGGCATTGACAAGAAACTATTTTAGCTTTAAGAATCAGCTATTTTTGCAAGTGTCCAGTCTGGCCTGCATTTATGTGGGCCAGTTCGAAGATAACTATATTCATCACTTATCAAACCCCTTCCAGAGGAATATTTGCCTCTGGAAGAGGTATATTGATGATGTGTTGTGTATTTGGTGCGGACCAGAGAGTGACCTCTTTGGATCTGGACATCTCAGTGGTTAATAACAAGCTGTGTACCACTGTCCATCAAAAAGCTACTGACAAAAATTCACTGCTCCATTACCAATCTTTTCACCCGAGGGCCTTACGGGATAATCTTCCCGTGGGCCAATTTCTGCGGTACCGTAGGAACTGTTCCTCTACAGATGTATATATGGAGCAGTCTGAGAATCTGGCCAACAAACTGGTACAAAGGGCCTATCCAACTAGGGTGATAAAGAGAGCCAAGAAAAGAGCTCTTAATAAACCTCAAGAGGCTCTACTTGAAAGAAATGTGAGACAGAGCAGTGATTGTCTGCCAGTGGTCATGATTTTTGACCCCTTATCTACCAAAATACGTCAAGTGATCAGGAAACATTGGTCATTACTGTCTACATCTGAATTCAAGATGCCACCACCTAGGTTCGCGTTCAAGCGAGCGTGTAACCTAAAAGATAAATTGGTGCACACCCGTCCATTGCAGACTTTAAGGAATACGTCCATTCCACCCGGGCACTACCCTTGTGGTAGTTGTTCGGTATGTGATTTGACTAAAAAGACCAGTAGTGTGCAGTTGCTGACTGGTAAGACTTGGTACCGACCAAATTCAGCAACTGCAACACGACTAATGTGATATATAGACTTACCTGTGAGTGTGGTTTACACTATATAGGTTTAACCACACGCAAAATAAAGGTACGAATTCAAGAACATTTGAGCACAATAAAAGCTGGGAAACTAACCACATGGTTGGTACGCCATTTCCAGGAACAGCGTCCTGATCACAGAGCACTACAGTGGACGGTGTTAGAGAGAGTACTCTGTGAGGCATGCAAAATGGAAAGGACCCTTGCAAAAAAAGAGGCCCGCTGGATCTATTCTGAAAAGCCAGATCAAATTGGCCTAAATGATTCTATAGAGTGGAGTAAGATCAGCAGTTAAAGTGCGGGCATTTGAGATCTGGTTCCATGTAATGCTGCAGGTCTCCCTGTTTGAAATGACAGCTGCGGCTCTGATGCTAATGAGAATAGTAGCTGTGATTGGATAAATTGTCCTGTGTGATAACGTATAAACATGATAAATAATATGGATACCATTGCAGGGAGGGCTCTTGTATATTAAGAGCTGCAAGTGGATGCCCCTTTTAGCCTTGTGACTGAGAGTTAATAGAAGTCCGAGGAGGGAATAGGAACTGGTATATACTCGGACGTGCGGGGGAACAAATTTTTGTGACGCTATTTTTATGTTTTTAGCATCCTGGTGACATGTTCGCGTTTAAAAGAAGGGCTTGGTGCTCTGGATGCAGCACATTATTATGCATAAACGGGTACGCTTTGACAACAAGGAGTGGTGTTGTACAGAGGGACGAATAATTTGTAAATAAACAGAGGCCTATGGTATCTCGTTGTGATAATGATAGATTGCAACCTGTTTGCTGATTTAAAGATTATGCCGTTTTGAGTTCCCTATGTTTAAAGTGCAAAAAGACACCGTTTCAAAATGGCGCCCGTGATGGGCCGGTGACGTGACATGACCGTGCTACATTGTGACGGTGGGGTCACGTGACAGCACCTTTCCGGTATGTGTACTTGAAAATGCAGCGCGAGTAGCACTGTGATACTCCGGAACGAGATAAAGCCTTAGATACTGACAAATGCGGTAAGAGTATGTGTGCGGTTATGAGGACCGGTGTGAGGCATGATACACATAACTATTCAGCGTAATGCCAGCAGACAGGTGCTTTAGCGAGTGATTGTTTGGATGACGTTTTCACGAAGCGCAGCATAAACGGGCTGACATGGCAGTAAGAGGACGACTTGTGTAGTATAGTCGTGTTAATCTTTCGGCTAACATGGCATTGCCTGATGCACCGCAAAGTTGTGAACAAGTCAGTTGATGCTTTTTACTACTTTTAGAACGCAAGGAACATTTGCAGCATATCTTCGCAGGTATATCAACGGCAACGGACTGTGCCGGTAGGGGATTTGCAGTTAAGGGAAACGCACCCCTTGACACAGTGGGAAGCTGGTACGATTGTCTTTGGCTATCACCTGGTAAATATACGCCAACAATTGTGCGTCATATGCTTTTTTTGCTGTGATGGAGGATTTCCTAAATGGTTGGGAGTTATAATGAGTGTCTCTTTTGTTTATCAGTCATTCTTCATATAAAAGTTGGAGTCCAGTGAGGTGTCTTTCGAACTTGAGCCCTGATGAAATTGCCGCAACAGAGTACAGGCAATGAAACATGTTGGCCCTGCTTAAAATGGTCTGCAACCTGCAGTGTTTTTAAATTTTGAGTAAGCTCACAATTTTGAATAAAATTGGAACTTGGTACATGTTGGGGAGAGGTGTGGCGCCGTGGCCAGGGCGACTGACACTGGACGCTGGGGATCACGGTTCGATCCCTGGCTCCGGGGGCAGGGGTCTGCCCAGCACCATGCGACTCTGGGCAATAGCTCGCTTAATCTTCCCAACGGCCCCCAGCGCCGAGATACCCCTTCGGGGGTGATTCATGTGCTATACAAGTACTGGATTTACATTTACATGTGAGTCTTAACCCAATTTTAACTGGAGGAATACTTTATTCTTGCTCTTTACGGGGTCTTTCTTTGATATACACAAATCACTATTCACACCTCTTTTTTTGAGACTGGACACTTCTTTCTTTTTTTGGTGAGAAAGTTGCCGATGATGAGAAGACGTGGGCACACTGGTGAGAACCTACCAGTAGCCCCAGTGGGGAAGCGCACGTGAGGTACTTTCTCACCTTCACACACATTTTTTTTGCAAACACTTCTTGCCTGTTTATATACACCTTTTTCAGTAGGGGGTATGTTTATATGGAGTTGATTGATAAATGTATGTTTTAAAAGAAGCATATGAGTATAACCGCTTTGGGCATCTAGGACTAGATAAAACTGGTAAATGTTTATAACCAGCGGTCCGGTTGAGGTAGTAGCCCCCCGCCCCTGGTCCTATTAAGGAAATTGTTTTTTTGCCCTTATCAATCAGGTCTTTGTTGTTTCTTATCACGGATCTGGAACCAACGGTTCTCAACCCATTCCCTTTTTGCTTTTGTCAGAGCTATCCTGTAGGATCCATTGCCACAATGTTAAATCTGCTACGTTGTTTGCTCTAATCGCAACAGCCAATTCTGACCGTAGTTGCTTGCACTCTTGGTTAAACCAGGAGGATTGTGGGCTGGCAGATGACGGCTTACGCTGGGGCCATTTTGGCATTCTAAAGAAAGTTGCTAGCAGTTCAAAGAGAAGTGTGTGGGTGTCTGTGATCTTTACAGGCTCCTCTCACTGCTCAAGTAGGCTGTGTAGCTAGCCAGTACTCTCTAGCTGTATGCGCTTCATATCTTCAAGCTTGGTGGTGTTAATTGCTACTCGTGCCCATTTGAGTCGCCTGTTGTCGTTTGTAGGGCATATCTCCTTAGTTGCGAGTGATGTATCGGGGAAGCTACTATTTCTGGTCCAAGGTGATGCCATGACAAGCTCAAGAGGATTATGGTCGCTGTCTGTGGTCATCCCGACTACCATATCCATCGCTCCTGGCCACAATCTGACGTCTATCAGTATATAGTCAATGCGGCTCGTATTTGTGGTTCTGTTGAAGGTGTTAGCCCCCATCTTATCGGACTTGGTACGTCCATTGGCAGATCTTAGCCCATACTCCAGGGTTATGGCATGGAGCTGCAAAGCTGCTTGCGTCCATTTTTTGATCGGTGGTAGATCAAGAGGGGGAACGAGCCACAGCTCATTCACTTGGTCACTGCTGGTTATATCTTCTGGGTCCAAGGGTTCAGAGGTGACATTAAAGTCTCCTGCTATTATTAGTGGTGACTGGGTCTCTCTCTCCTCAAGACAGTCTTCCAACGCTTGGAGAGTTGGGGAGCTGCAGCCCGTCTTGGTGCCTCGAGCATAGACGTTGAAGAGGTCCAACACAGTGCCATTCCTACCCCTGAGGTTAATTGCTAGGATATTGGGGCTTTTTTGTCTTGAGCTCTCTGATGGTACATTGAAGATCGATTTTAATCCAAATTATCAGCCCCCAGCTGGACGTCCTGGTCTACTAGTGACTGCTGGGCAGCAAAGCGTGACCTATCCGGGGATAAAAACAGGGGCGGTAGCCCAGGTTTCCTGCAGAATACAGATGTCGAATTGCTCTATGCGTTGGAACCAGTGAGGGAGTGGCACCTTTGGTCTTACCCCAGCCACGTTCCATGACAATATACGAAGATTAGAGGTCAATTCTCCTGAGCCAAGGCAGACAGATTGGTTTCCCTCAATTACACAGCCCATCTGTGGGCCTAAAGTAGTTGCTTGCAGTTCTGGGCTTGCCTGAGAGGGAGTGCCGGTACTGGGCTGCAATCGATCAAGGGTCTCAGAGCTAGGAGGCTGTGAGGTTGATAACAAGAAGTCTATATGATGCCTAGCTATGGGAGCTAAGTGCTCGACCCTGCCTATATGACGAGATGACATATGGGTTGAGCAGACCTGATGCACCAGTCAATCATTGATAGCCAGTGGTGAATCAGAACCAAACAGGATGCCAAGCCTTTTGGGGTCTTGCAGCTGAGATGTGCCGAAGGGATTATATTTCATCTGGATACCATTAGGAGAGGGTGAGCATGTTCTTGCCTCCAGAGCTATGAGATTATGTGCTAGGTTCTCGTCTCTTAGATGTAATTCAATGCAGTCCGTTTGAGAGGTATGGTGGATTAGCCTTTTGGCCCATAGGATGTCGTCCCTGATGACAGATCTACACCCCCTTACTTTTCGAATCCAATGTATTGATTTATTGATTAAGGAGTTATTATCTTCATATTTACTGTGTGGTGGAATTTTGGGTACATTTGTCAGGTAAATGCTCTTAGTGGAGCATTGGGCCAGTTCACGTCTTTGACTATGATGTCGGTCGTTGTCAGATAGGGTTTTATCACTGCTACCCGCTAGTTCGACAACATTCAGATTAGTGGATTTTGTAGGGAAGCGAGTGGGATAGACATTAAAGGGACAATACTACTCGTGGACATAGAAGGTGCAGTACTACCTGGGGGAAGGGTAAGGTTCAGTGGAGGTCCAAATACCTGTTTGGGATTATACACTTTTGCTAGATCCCTATCCAGGAGAAGTTTGACCTGGTCGCTAAGCACTAGAATTAGCAATTTTAGTGAGGTGACTTCGGCCCTTAGGTCAGTGATAATCCTGAACGTATCTGGCCCTACTGGTGCTAGCTCTTCTGGGAGACCCTGGTCCCTTCACTCGGTTGAATCTTTCTCTACGGGCTCAATGGCTAAGCTTGGTCGGGGGGGGATCCACCTCTGGTTCTAACATTCTTCCCTGGGAGTTATCGGGCAGATCTTGCAGAGGTAGAAACCTATTGGCCAGGATGATGTTAGTGGCAGTAGTATCATCAGCTAAGCTTTTATCTACCACCATAGTAGGAAATAGAGATATCCCTGCCTCTATATGATCGGCGGCAGCTGCAGGTTGCGTAGCAGTGTTATGTCTCAGGGACTTATTCTTAACACTCCTTGTGGTTCGCTTAGTGAAGATGGAGGGGATACTTTTAGCAGGTTTGGGATTTGGGCTGAGAAGATGAAGTGACTCAACAGAAGAGTGCAAAGTAACAGGGGTGACTGGGTTAGTAACGGGAGCTAGAATACCCTGGCATTCCACCAATAGATTGTCAATACGATCCAAAACGTAGTTGTTGGTTGCTGATTTGCATCCGTTTTACTTTTGCTGGCTTTCAGGCAGGGCCCATCAATTTTCCCACCCCCTTCGCTAACAGTTGATTTTCTTTTCCCCATGCCAATGAGCACTGTTATGCAAGGATGAGTGTTAAAATAGCAGGAAAATTGAGTTTATGGGTGCTATCATAAAGAAACGGGCAAAATGTGCTTACTGATGTAATATAATTATCTAGTGAAAGCACACAGAGTATTTCTCAGGGAAGGGGAAACAAAAAAGGAAATTCAGGGTCAGTGATAAAGCAACCGCAACTCACAGTTTGTATCGTGACAGTCCACAAGTCCCAAAGAGAGAGTCCACAGAACCAAGAGAGGTGGCCCTGCCCTGCCTCTTCCTGGCAAGGACGGGCCTGCCGTTGGCCCAGGCGAACAGGGCCTCGCGGGTGAAGATAAGCACCTCCAGGCGCAGGAAAGAGCGTTGGTTGGAGCAAGGGCTCTTGGGGGCTGTAGTCTGGTGCCCCAACACAGCAAACAGCAATTCGCTGGTCCCGCGCAGCGGGGCCTCGTGGGTGAAGATAAGCGTCTCCAGGCGCAAAAAGGGCATCGGTTGGAGCGAGGGCTCTTGGGGTCTGTAGTCTGGTGCCCCAACACAGCAAACGGCAATTCGCTGGTCCCTTTACAGCACAGACATTTTTTGGACAATAACTCCGTTTTGCTTACTCTTGAGGCATTCCTTCTCTTGCTGAATGGAGGCAGGCTGTTATTTTACACAAATAATGCTACACTCGTACTTTACATCAGCAAACAAGGCGGCAGTCACTCACATTTCCTGCTCCAAGACTCTCTATCTATGGTTTAGGTTAGCAAAAATAATCTTGCTAAAGGTTACTCACTTTAAGAGGACTGATACAAGACATGGACAGACTTTCATCCGTCTCTCATGAAGTCAGGTTGTGCAATACATATTTCTTAGGCGTGGCTTCCCATAAATAGGTTTTTCATGTTTGTGACGTTCAAGAAGATTTAGAGGAGTCAGATCTGATGTGAAGCAAAGGATCTTTGTAGTTCTTGGAATCTACTTCATTTTGACAAGTCTGTCTTTTTATGCTGTACCATCAGATTTTGACAATAACATCTTTTTGTGGATACAAAGACATCCTAATGGGAAAGAAAATGATTCTGCGAGTTGGGAAGTCCTCAACCAAACCCAAAATAGTTTATTGAACTGAGACAAATATTAATCTGCCCCTGATGAAATTTGATGGATGTTTAAGAGAAAAGGCCAGGAAGCCCTTCGTAATCAAATTCAAATGCATATTTAGAATAATATAGCGACTTGTTCCTTCTTAACTGTTCACTGTTTATTCTACTGTTTGCATGGATATCTGCCCATTTGTTTTACTGTCCTACTAATGCTTTTCTGATGAATATGAATCTAATTCTTGATGTACATGAACTTCTGGTGGAAGAAATTCTTCAAATTCTATCTGTCACACTGGCTTTAAAAAACACTAAAAATCTTACTTATTTGCTGTAGAACTAAGGTGCCAGAAAGTACTTTGAAAACCTTCTCAGGATATGGGCTGAATTCAGAAAACTACCTTCTAATTCTGGCTCAAACAGAGAATTGATGTCTTGGCTGCAAATACTTTTGAGCAGACAGTTCATTGAATGTGAAAGTACTTACATGGGAGTTGACTTTATGGCATAAGAATACACAAGTCGCAGCCTACCTGAAGAGCTTTATCAGTTTTTATGAAAAAGTTATTTTAGGTGTCATTCTTTGGGATTTTCACAGGATACCAGGGTATATTCCTCATCTTTCTCTTCCAAAGCTGAGGGGTTCTTCACTGTGAGATTGTGAGCATAGCACTCGGGCCTTATATATTAAAGGGGTTTACCCACTCTGTGTCTATCGAGAAATGCTTTGGTACATAAGGGGTTTCGTTTCTTAGGTCGAGCCTGGGCAGGGCATGCGCTGCGCTGCGTGGCATGCTGTATGCGAATATGGACTTGAAGCTTTCCCACTCTCCGCCCATATTTTTCATTGGCTTGTGTCATTGTCCTTTGTAAATGCTGGCTTCTGATTCGTTAATAGGCTTCTTAGTCCCCCCTTGTCTCCACTTGTAACCTCCCATGAGGACTGTCCCTTTTACTTCTGTTGTTATACGGTATGTCTTATTTATTAATGAGTTTCTCCTACTGCAGGCATGACATGCTTTCCTGCAACATTCAGCGTGCCATGCGCGCTTTCACTTTCCAAGCAGCTAGGGACAATGGCGGCCGATTCTTTGAAATGCAATAGGTCTCGCATTTACAAGAGTTTGAGCTATTGGCATTGTAAATGACAATGCCTTTTATGTATGTGTTAATTATCATAACAGATAAATTAAATGGGGGTGTGGTTTCAGCGCCGATCTAAGATGGTGGGTCTGCGCTGAGCTCCGACGGACCGGGGGGCCTGTTCGTTGCCGGAGACCGCTCCAGCGCTCGCCAAGGGAAGAGACTTCATGGCGTCCTCCCTCACAATGTTGTGAGTCGCTGGAGATTTGCAGAACTCCCGTTTCTGTGCTTGTTTTGGCCATAACGGCCCTGGGGGATTTCTCCTCACAGTCAGGTCGTGCCTGCCATTTTGAATGGCGAGCGCTATCTTTTTTTCTATAAAGCGGCTTAACTTTACCGCGCTCATGTCATTACAGGCATTCTAAACTGCAACATGCTTCAAGCCTCATATCTACATATTGTTTTTTCTTTTTTCTCTTCTTTTGTGCTTTTTGACATGATCCCACGTTAAGGAAGCCTTATTCTTCGTATCTTGGGAACCTTTTTCTCTTCAGTTATTTGTACCTGTGGAATGCTTTTCTTCAGCATATAACCGATATGTCAAGGGCACTCAACATATAGATACTAGACACTGTTTTGACCCTCATTTTTTTTTTCTATCCGAGAGGGAGGTCGACCCTATGGTCTTTTTATATATACCTGTGCGCTTTAGTCTTTTAGAGCTGTGGTTTACTACTCCTCATTGCGTGACTGAAACTGCCTTACACCTTTGAAGGTTCTACTTTTTGTTTGCAAAGATTGCAGTGCTCTACATGACCTCCTTTTCTCTTATATGGGGAGATTAAAGAATCATAAGCTTTTAACTTCCACCAAATATACTGCACTCTCAGACTCAGACTCTATATACAACAACATGGAGGATAACCCTCCTCACAAAACTGAAACTTTACCTGGCACTATTCCAAAATCGCAGCTCTCAAGCAAGATGCCATTGGAATCCACTAAACAACCAAAAAAAGATCCCCCGTCTCCAGTGCACTCTTCTTCAGCCTCCATGGATATTATTCTTGAGGTAATTCGTGCATTAAAGCCCTTAATGGAGGAAACTAATAAAACTCTACAACATCCGAAGGACAAATGGTCTTCTTTGAAATCACGTGTGCTTGTTGTGGAACAAAAAACTGAATTGCTTTAATCTGCTTGCTCTCGCATCTCTTTTCTGGAATCTGAAATATCTCTTCTTAAAAAGCACACTGAGGACTTGGAAAATTGAAACTGCAGAAATAACCCCTGCATTTACGGACTCCCTGAAAATATAGAGGGTTCTAATCCAACAGTTTACTTTCAGACTTTTTCCCCAAGCTTCTGGACATGTCTACTACTGCTCCACTGAACATACAGCAGACTCACAGACTTGGCCCAGGGTCTCAACGAAACCATGTGGTGTCATCATGTTTTTTCTGCAATATACTGACTTACTACAAGTCTTGTCAGCTGTCAAATCCCAAAAACAAATTTACTGGGAGGGTCTTCGATTGTTTTTCTCTCAGGATGTTGCTAAAGCCACTGTGGATTGTCAGAAAAAATTCCTAGATCTTCGTCCTCAGCTAAGAGCTGTAAATGCCAGATACGGTCTAATCCACCCGTGCCTCTTTAAAGTTACTTATAAGGAGAAGACTACCACTTTTGATGAGCCGGCTGCACTACAGGAATTTCTTCAACAACATGGAGCCGATGTCATGGACACTTCAAAGTCTACCTGACTCTCATTTTGTTTTGTCCTATATGGCTGTTTCCCTTTCTGTATAAATCTTTGAATGTTGTTCCATTCTTGTTTAACTTTTAAGATGCTCATTCACTAGTTGCTTTTCTCTTCTTTCTCCTTTTCTTCTATTTTTATGAAGTATTTTATTCATATTGTCTCTCCTCTTCCTAATACAGGTGTATTTTTTGCATCCCGTCTCCTAAATGGTCTCCTCTATGTGTTGATATCCTTACCCATCCAAGGCTACCCTAACGTCCGGTGGGACTCGAGTGCTGTCGTCGTCGTCGTCTCCTGGTGTTGCCACCCCCATTTTGTCTTTGTGTTTTCTAGTTATGTTCTTCAGTCGTCATTCGTATGACTTGTACTGTCTTTTTGTTTCCTGTTTTATTTCCCCTTTATTCGTGTTTTTCTATGTGGTTCTTTTCTATCATTTTCATTTTCCTCTTCCTATTATCTACTTTCATTCCTTTTTTCCTTCTTTTTCTTACTAAACAAACGCATTATTTCTGTCATTTTTCTTTTTCATATTTGTTTTATCCTAATCTCAATCTCACTACTGTAAGCATATTGATTGTTCATGTTCATGCTCTACTTGGAATATTAAAGGACTAGGTAACCCTATTAAAAGGCAACGGGTGTTATCTCATCTAGCCAAATTGAAAACTGATATTGCACTGCTGCAGGAATCACATCTTTCTGAAGCTTCCAAGTTGAAGAAATGTTGGTTGGGTCATGTGTTCCATTCTCCTGCTTTAGGTAAGAAGAATGGGGTTCTAATTCTTTGCCATAAGAAATTGCATGTTTCAGTTGTTCATCAAGAATCTAATACTGAAGGTCGGTGGGTTGTTGTTGAGCTCCTTATTGATAAGATACCGTTAGTTATTTTCAATGTATATGGTCCAGTCTCTGTCGATAAGGTTTTGTGGACAAAAGTCTCTGACAAACTATTTTTATATGATGATGACTACATTATGTTTGGTGGTGACTGTAACCAAATTCATGATCCCATATTGGACAGGCACTCGACAGTTACATTTTTTCCCACTAAAATGCACTCACACTTTACTTCCACAATACGACATAAATCGTTAGTTGACATATGGCGACTCTGCCATCCAGACCTACGGGAGTACAGTTTTTACTCAGCTCCACACCATTCACAATCCCGTATCGATTATCTTTTTCTGAGCAAATCTTTAGCTCAACATGCTCTTCAAGCTGAGATAGGATCAATTTTAATATCAGATCCTGCTCCAGTACATGTGGATTTAGACCTTATCCCCTTTTCTCCGCGCTCAGGTAGATGGCGCTTTAACAATTCCTTACTCTTAGATCCTAAATTTAGCCAACAATTCAGTTCCTTTGTCTCCGAATGTTTCGCTATCAACTCAACCCCTGAGTCCTCTTTTGTAATGATTTGGGACTCCTTCAAGGCTGCCGCTAGGGGTTTTATAATAAACTTCGTCTCACAAAAGAAAAAATCTTTAGACGCCCAATCTACCCAACTATTTAATAGAATTAAACAGCTAGAATATACTTACTAACACTTAAATGATGAGTCTTCCTTGAAAAATCTAATTGACACTAAACTCACTTTTAATAGGTTATCTACGGATGCTGCTTCTTCCTATCTATTGAAAAGTAGTACTCGCTACTATGGGGGTCAGAATAAAATGGGGAAATTGCTGTCTAATTATTTAAAAGTAAGAAGAGATGGAACTAGAATAGAATCTTTACAGGGTCCTGCTGGGACTCCTCTTTTTAAAGACAACGATATTCTAAATGAATTTGTTTCCTTTTATAAAAACTTACATTCTCCAGAAATGCAACCAGAGCAGTCTGATCTCTCCACTTATTTTCAGTCCATTGCTTCTCCTCCTTCCCATCACATTGATTTTGACTCATTAGAAACCAATATTTCATTAGCGGAAATCACTTATGCAGTTTCAGTGTTACGTCGAGGGAAGGCTCCTGGGCCTGATGGCTTTACTGTTGAATTTTACGACCATTTTGCAAAACTCCTCCTACCCAATCTTTTACTTCTATTTAATTCATTACTCATAAAGGTGTATGTCAAGAAGCCATGATTTGCTTAATTCCAAAAGAGACTAAAGATCACTCTCTCTGTAAGAACTATTGTCCCTCTCTTTAGTTAATACCGACTATAAGATCTTTGCCAAGATTCTGGCATTGCGCATTGACCCCGTCCTGCCTGATCTGATACGCCCTGAACAATCCGGCTTTGTTAAGGGATGATTAGCATCTGACCATTCCCAAGTCTTTTTCAGTGTCCTCAGCAAGGCCTCTTCTTTAAATCACCCTATTGCTGCTATTGCTTTGGACGCAGAGAAAGCTTTTGACAGGATTGGATGGGACTTTATGTTCCACGCATTACGATGTGTTGGTTTTCCACCTAAATTGATTGCTTTAGTCTCCCTATTATATTCAGGTCCTAAAGCCTCAATTTTTGGTAATGGTAAAACCTCAGATTACTTCCTTTTGCCTAGAGGGGTACAGCAATGGTATCCTTTATCACCTCTATTGTTTGTCACTGCGTTGGAACCCTTTCTAACTAAAGTCAGGCAGGATGCTCGTATCTCAGGTTTCCAATATGGTTCTCATCAGGTTAAAATGTCCGTTCACGCTGATGTCATTCTCTTATATTGCTCTAACCCTATCACTTCTCTCCCCCCTTTTCTTCAACAAGTCAATACATTTTCTCAGCTATCAGGATATCGGCTTAATACCGATAAGTGTGAAGTTGTACCCTCAAATGTTTTATGTCAAAGGCATCTCTTTGTTCACACAGGCTTCTCTTGGCAACCCTCTAAAATAAAATATCTGGGCCTGTGGTTCTCTCCGACAATTCCTGAAACATTAAAATTAAACTTCGTTCACATTACTAAAACATCAAATGACAATATTACACGTTGGCATCCTCTTTTTCTCTCCTGGTGGGGCCCGTTGGATTCGATTAAAATGATGCTCACCCCTCTGATATTATATATTATTTCTATGATTCCAGTTCACATTACTGGGTATCATTTTAAGAAAATTGATTCTCTCAACAAAATTTCTATGGAAAAACAAACCCCTCGCATAGCTTTGTCTTCTTTAAAAAAATAAACCTAATGGAGGTCTTAGGTTTCCCGATTTCAAAACATATCATTCTGCCTTTTCCCTAAAACAAACTGCCTGGTGGCTCTCTTCAGAGCTCCATGCATATCCTCCCTCGTTGGGTACAAATAGAGAAATCTCTTATTTCCCCCTTTGATTTTCAGGAAATCCTTGTTTTTACTACTAATATCTCATTATTACGTTCTCCTATAATTTCTCACTCCCATAAACTTTTGGCTCCTCTCCTACCAACATCGTATCCTTCACTTAATTCATCATCAACAACAACCCATTTGGCATTATAAATCGATACAAATTAAGAATTGTACCATATATTGGAAAAATTCTAAACTTCTACTTGACGATCAACTCCTATCATTTACTGATCTTCAAACAAAAGTTTCTTTACCAGCTACCTTTAGATCGCAATATGATCTTCTATGTCCCTCCCTCAACCAATATCTTTTTGCATTACTGAGTACTTCCAATCCCCCCGCAAAATGCACTACCCTTTCCCCATTATTAGATACTTCCTCTTCTGCATCCACTATATACAAGACCTTACAATTACCCCCGGACAGACTCAAATCCAAGACTGAATTGGCCTGGGAAAAAGATCTCTCACAATGCTGGCCAACTGAAACATGGGACAAGTTATGGTCAAAGCTTCATAAAACCTCACGAGCTGACAATACCATACAAACCCTTTATATTGTTTAACAATGGGTATTATTTTCCCCAATGACTCTAGCGTCTTTCTCATCAAGTATGCCTTCTACTTGTTGGTCCTGTCCCTGCTCTAATGCCCATTTAAAACACATGTTATTTGAGTGCCCCCCAGCCATCAGTTTTGGCAGTTGGTTTGGATCCAAATTAGGATGATTTTCACAGTTAATGTCCCCTTTTCTCTAACCAATATATTCCTAGGCACCTTGTCACCCCAATGGCCGCAGTCACCATCCAGTTTTAAGCTGTTAGACATATTGTTAGCTCAGTGGCGGCTGGTGACATTTGAAAGTGGTGAGGCGTAAAATTATTGTCATACTGCACCATAGCGAGCGAGCGTGCCCGAACAACCTAAGGGTGGGTTCGGGGGGGTTCTCCCCCCGAGAAATTTTTGAAAAAAGAGTGGACAAACGGTGCATTTTCAAGCAAATTTGAGAAAGCAGGAAGGTTAATAAAGCAATTGTGAAAGTGCAGTTATTACATTAATAAAGAGATGTCATATAACATAGGTAGCTGCTTATTCAGTATAACCACAGAGCTTCATAACAGACTTCGAGAGACAATGCATTTCTGAGTACCTCACAGATGTTTTTTATTTAACACACAACTAAACAGGTCGCAAACTAGCAGCATTCAACATATTGTTCACTTTTTGTAGATAAAATCAGCACGTCTGTCTTTAAGAGCAGCAAACTTTTCAATAACTTGAACGTTAAAGTCTGGGATTCTTTTAACTAGGTCGCTCTCTATAGAGAGCATTGCTAAAGCATTCAGTCTTTCCTGAATCATGGTGTTCCTCAGGAATGTCTTAATTCTGTTTAAGGTGGAAAAACATCGTTCCGACTCTGCTGTTGTCATAGGAGTGGTAATGACTATTTTTAGTAAAGCCACTGTCTCTGTAAGTGACTTTTCCATATTAAGTTTCTGAATTAAAGCCAGCAAAGAAATGGCACCAGTGGCCTTCTGGTATACACTCATTCCGTACAGTACTGTCAACTCAGTTCTCAGGTCCTCTTTTTTGAGCATAGGATAAGCTTCCACAGCCTCATTCAGAGCTTGCTCAGGGAAGGATTGATCATATTTTGCAAAGTGTTCACTTTGCAATAATGCGGCACTCACCAAATGTTTTGGGAAAGAAAAACGTTCTTGTGCATGCACAATTATAATGTCACATATCTCCTTTGCAATTTGGACCAGACTGCTGATGTTTTTCCTGCGGTTTGAAAAAGTAGAATCCTTTTGCAGTTTGCTGTCTAAATTGTCAACCCCATCTCTCACTTTGCTCATGCTGGTGACAAACATACTGGTATCTCTTTGCACAGAGACAGTATTTATGGCTCGTAATTGTAACTGGTTGTATAATATGTCGACATAAAACATTATTTCATGAAATAAAAACAGAAAGAACTGAAACTCTCTGTCTTGTAGTGTTCTAGCAAAGCCACAGGCTTCATTCTGACTTTTGAAATCAAAGTCTTCATTGGCTTCTATGGCGTCAAAACGTTTCTCAAGGTCCTCCCTATGTTGATATATTAGGTTGATTGTACGTATGTTAAAGTTCCAACGAGTTGAGGGTCCCCTTGGAAGCCTTTTGGCCACAATCTCCTGAAGTACTTCCATTCTTTTGGGGGAACGTGAGAAGAATGCTGCCATGCCTCCTACATTGAGAAAGAAAATGTGTGTCTCGGAGATCTTTGATACTGCCTGCTGCATAATAAGATTAAGGTGGTGGGCGTAACAGTGCACATAATGAGCATTAGGGTACAAATCTCTAATTCTTTTCTGTACTCCACCAAGGCTTCCACTCATTACGGACGCACCATCATAGCTTTGTGCGAAAAGTTTTTGTTTTTTTGAGGCAGCTCTGGAAAAATCAAGTTCAGTTCACGCAGTATAGCTGAAGTAATGGTTTCTGCACTAGAGTCTCTTAAATGTGTGAAACCATAGAACCTCTCCACAACTTTACTGTCATTGTCAAGGTACCGAAAGACTAATACGGACTGTGTTTTTGTGGCCATATCAGTGGTGTCATCAGCCTGAATAGCCACAAAGTCTGTGTTTTGTGCACCTCTTGGACAATATGGCTTCTCATAATTTCTAGCATACACTCAAGGAGTTCATTTTATATCGTTTTAGAGGTGCCCTTAAAGACTGTAGCACTTGCTAAATGTGCTTCCATTTCATGGTCTATGCTTGCTATTAAATCCACAAGGCCGCTGAATATTCCAGGATTTGAGGAACTTTCAGATTCATCATGGCCACGCAATGCCAGTTCGAAAGCACCACAGAAACGAATGCAATCAATTATTTTTGATAGTATGTGTCTATTCCTATTAACTGCTTCATTGTGTTTCTGTATTGTTTTCCGGTATGCGTCGTTTATGTGGTGCTCAATCGGTGTGTCTCCCAACATTCCCAGTCTCGTCAGGTTTTCCATATGGATTCTTGTGTGTGCATGCTTCTTGATTTTGTCAGACAAATGCTTCAAGTCTGTTACTCCTAGTTTTGCCCAATGCATGTCACCACCAAACAGCATGCAGGGGAAGCAGAACAGAGAATTTCTTGACGCGCACCCTGTAAGCCAATCAACTTTTGTGTACCAGGTGTTTGAGAATGTACGTTTGTAATCCTCTGTCCTGGGAAATTTGTTGTAGTTTTAGGTCAGGCCGATCAGGTCCTAATTGCTTTATATTTAGTTTCTCTTCAAGTGTCCGTCCAAAGAATGACCTTGCAAGTAGCTGTTCTACTGTATTCATGCCGATGCTGGCCTTACCAATATTAAAGAAACCTGTCAATAATCAAAGTACAACGTATAAGGTTTGGTGCAATAATATCAAATTTCAGTATAAATACATATATCTTGTGCATTATCGCAATATATCTCCAATAGCTCCCCTTTGCACAACATGACTGCTAAAAATACAGCCTTACTGCCTGCTGCCTCTGTGTGCCATACTGGTTGCTGAAGGCACTGAAACAGACACTGCTTGAGGGCCTTTAACAAGGCAAGGGATAGATAGTGCCTTTAACAACCGTTATAGCCCAAAGCACAGGGCTAAGGCTATTAGTAAATTCCATCCACTGAGGGTACAATGTTCAAAATGTGCACCCACCCACCATGTAGAGTGCCACATACATAGCCCTAACTCCAATGTAAAAAAATATAGCATCAGTTTCCTTACCTTTAACACTGGTGTTTGCTGGGTTGTAGGGGTGAAAGAGCAGCAAAGGAGGTTGGGGCCTCTTGTTCTTCGCCCAAACATTTCCCAAAAATTAGGTAATGCTTGTCAGGCTTTACCAGGTGCTGAAAATAAAAATATAACAATTTAGTCAACCAAACACAGACGGTCCTCTCACAGATGAGACAGCGCCCCTCAGCCTTCACATGCAGGAACCAGTCCGTCCGACAACCCATCCATCCACACCCAGATAACCTTTGTGAAGTGTCTTGCACTAGGTAGGAACACATCACCACGTTTTTAGTAACTTTTGATACGTTTGAGCTAGAAACACATTTTTTGTTAAAATCTGAAGATTATGCAGCAGATGAAGGATTAAGTGGCAAATGCAGCTATCATAATTATGCGGTGAAAGAAAGCCACGGCCATAGAAAAGCGTAATTCCACTGGCCCTGAGCATACGTAACTGTGGGGCGTGCTATGTTGAAGGACTAGGGAGCGGGCCCGACAGCTACTTGATTAAGGTGGCCCTGTTTTAATTAACAGCAGCCCCTCCTGACATACTTTCTAAAGGCTGCTAGTCACAAACCCGATGAAACCAAACAATTCAAACAGGCCCAACCCAGGGCTTAACTTGTAAAAGAAAGAGCCCCAGGGCAAAGCTCTGCTATAAGCCCACAGCTGTCACTACTATGTACCAAGGTCTCTTGAATCTCCCTCCAGACATCCCCGGACTCTACATTTCACTCTTGCAGGGTTCTACTTTCTCTCTTGGTGAAACCTTTACCCAAACAGTACCACCAAGTGTAGAAATCACATAACAAAGCATGTTTTGTAATTCTGAAGTGTAATAGCAACAAACATGTTAATAGGATCAAAACAAATCAAGGCACTTTACTTAATGATGAGCATATGATAATTATTCGCTGAAACCGATTTCCACACATGGCCATTCCTGTGCTATATAGGTTTACTAGCAAATTTAGCGTCCATTTCCAAGAAAATGTGCTGTCTGTAAATGACAGTGCGCTATCACACCATGGTTTACTAATATATTTGTGACATGACATTGTGCTCCAAAATCCACAGCAGCTGGCTACATACCACACCTTTCCCACTCTCCTGCTCAAGTGAGTGACTTGCGTGATGTAACATTGATGGCAGCACCCCAACTTTGAAAATAGCATCTCTGGACTGGATTCTGGGAAAGATTAAGTCTTCGAATGGACAAAGGGGTAAACAGTAGACTGATTGCAAGGCGGAATGTAAAGATACAATAAGTGACAAGTGCCCTATTTTTTTGACTGCTTCGTGCCCACCTAACGGCATCAATGATTCCCGCCTACAGACTGAACATCAAATAAACTGTGCCCAAAGAAGTAAATCAAAACCAAAGTATATGGCTACACACATTCTGATGGGTGAATGTCTAACTTATCCATTTCCGAGAAAGGGGCATAAGCTGGGTCCCCGCACCCGGCAGACATTTTGATAGCAATACACCTCTCTGCTGGATTGCTAGAAATGCAAAGAGGCCCTAATCGCCTCGCTATGAGAAACTTTTGCAAGGAGGACAAATATAACCTAGCTGAGTATTCAGAAACCGGTAACAGTCTCATTAGGAAGAAAACATTTCCGTTCGCCAGTGCTTGGAAAGGATCTCTTCGCTCACCTCCTGCCCTTGTCACACTTAATCATCCTCTCTGTAAAGGTTAGTATTCACTCTCAATTAGGCTGCTCTCTCCAGGGATGGTCGCCGAAGAGCCTGCAGATGCATGTATCAGCCAGTGGCTATCATGACCAGGAGCCACCTATGCAGCTATCATAGCCTTCCCTTCCAGTGATGTAAAACTACGACGAAAGAAGGCACACTGCAGGTCTGAAAAAGTACGGTCAGACAGAGGAGGATGGAGGGGGTGTTGATTTGCTCGCTGAAGGAGGTAGTTTAATGACAGGGGTGGGAAATCCTCTCCATCGCAGTACTCCCTGAAACATTTCACTTTCTGTGGTTCTGTTTAACTGTGTGTGGACTGCTCTATTTGAAAGAGTGGTAGTGGTCTCATGCTTGCTTGTTGACGGGAGGGAGTGGCGGCTGTGCCTGTTCTTAGCCTAGGTACACAATGAAGCCGGCCCGTGCGACTGTTTCTCAAGGAACGACGCTGTGCACATGGCAACTCAATGAGTCAGTGCGTGCGCTGCGCAGTACTGGCGCTGCGACTGCACTGCTCTGTGGAATTTGGATGTTGCATGTTTCTGATCAGTGTGCGCCATTCGGAGCTAGTGCCCTCCTAATTCATGAAATTACTGAATTTGAACATCTCGTGTAAAGAGAGCGATTTATTGTAAAAAAGGATAGAATTCGATAGGCAGCATGTGTCATGATGTAAACCAATAATCGCTATCAAAGGGGGAACCTCGTTTCTACCGGACCGCCATTTCCCAACCAATGTTGAAATGTTTACTAATACACATGGCAACTCAATGAGTCAGCGTGTGCCCTGCGCAGTACTGGCGCTGCGACTGCACTGCTCGGTGGAATTTGGATGTTGCTGCATCAGAGCGATTCATAGGCCTTCGGCCTGAATGTGAGCCCCCCCTGAAAGGTGGGGCCCCACCAAGACAGGGTCTGCAGGTGCCTGTGTTACACCCCTGTGTGGCATCTACCACAGGCACGCGGACTAGGGTTGCAGTTTGCAAGATCTGACCCCCTACCCACTCTCTAGCCGATCACCACTGGAGTCAGCGTGTGCGCTGCGCAGTACTGGCGCTGCGACTGCACTGCTCGGTGGTATTTGGATGTTGCTGCATCAGAGTGATTCATAGGCCTTCGGCCTGAATGTGAGCCCTCCCTGAAAGGTGGGTCCCCACCAAGACAGGGTCTGCAGGTCACGTGCCTGTGTTACACCCCTGTGTGGCATCTACCACAGGCACGCGGACTAGGGTTGCAGTTTGCAAGATCCGACCCCCTACCCACTCTCTAGCCGATCACCACTGTGTGGACAGCCTTTACTCCCCACAGCACAACTCCCACCCTCATTCTGGCAAGGAATGACCTCCCCCTCACCAGACTCCCTGCTGGGAAACCTACAGGCCCTTGAACGCGACAGCTCCAGCAGTTAGACATGATAAGCATCACACCCAATGAAGGTAGACACCAAGGGGTTTGGACTTTGACATGATGTTTTCAGTTTAATTACCTCGGGATACAAATATCTACTTGTAATTAAATCAGAATTACAAAAATAACGAAAACAAAAATGTTGGGAAGCAAATATAAGTACAAATGATGAAGGGATAAAGTAAATAAACAGTGTATTGTGGAAAAGAGAGTAAAGCATTATTAAAAGGAAAAAGGAGGGCCGACCGATGGGGTCTCCCCTCATAAACAAATTAATTAAATTAACAGAGAATTAAATATGTACGGGACTTTAAACAAAAAGACTACACTTAAAGCAATAAAATAACATTTAAAGATGGCTTAACACTGCTGTCTACAGGCAAAAACTAAATTAACATCGGATAAAGGCGATTTAATTAATCTGAAGTTTTAGTAAAACATTTACAAAGACGCAGGACCCTCTATTTAATTACCTTGAAGATAATCTCCCAATATTAAATGTGAAGTAATTAATGGTGATGAAATAAACACATGGCACAGTTCGGAATTTATCAGATGCAGTAAATATCAACTATTTTTTGCCCTACAAATAGGAGTTGCCTCACATATCAGAATTAACCAGGGGGTGGGTGTTGGAGGGGCTCATAACTGAGGCTTAAGTGTCAAGAGGATAAGTAACTGGTGACATTATAAAAACCACATATCATTACATGGCAATTTACCACAGATAACATTTGAAAAATGTCTCGCCCTATTGTAATTGGTAGGAGTGTAAACCCACGATCTGAGGCAAGCAAAAAGGGGGTGGGGCAAAGAGAATTCTATAAATGTATTTCTCCAGGTTTGTCAGTAGGCGTCGAGTTCCGGACAAAGATTAATTAGTTTAAAATGACTTCTAGCAGGAATTTTTGTCTCATCATCGAGAGGGTGCGGGTAATATGGTTGAAGTGCAGAGGTGGGCGAACCCCTTATGGCTGGAGCCAGGTCCAAGCCAATGCTTGGCTCTGGTTTAACTCACAGTCCTCTTACACTCTCGAGCCCAAAACGAGCCAAGCCTAGCCAGCCCGTAGCTTCTACACACTGCCCAGCTCATGTGGAGTCTGCACTCCTCCTCCTGCATGTTTCTGATCAGTGTGCGCCGAACATCTCGTGTAAAGAGAGCGATTTATTGTAAAAAAGGATAGAATTCGATAGGCAGCATGTCATGATGTATTGTAAACCAATAATCGCTATCAAAGGGGAACCTTGTTTCTACCGGACCGCCATTTCCCAACCAATGTTGAAATGTTTACTAATACTCACTCAGAAATGCTAGCGATTGATGATTGAATAAGATTAATCGAGGTGAGGTGACGCAAGCGCGAGCGAGTAGTAGGCACTGTCTGGCAGTAGCAGCACACGAGGTGTCTGTGGCGCATGCCACGGTCTGCTCCGACGTCATGGTCACAGTGACACAGTTACGCTTGCTTCAGGAAATGGCCAATCACTGTCTGCATGGCTTCATAAGCCATGACAGTGATTGGTCATGCTTGTTACACTAGTGCCACCCACGCGCGGCGCCCAATGAGCCAATCCAGACGCTGCTCCAGCAGCGCCAGGATTGGCTTGAGCAGGGGATACTCCCCGCTCATTAGGAGACCGGTGTCTGCGGCATGAAACGACCCTCGGTCTCCTAATGTGCAGCCTAGTGCGCATGTTCGGGCTGGTCTGAAAACTGATCAGCCCAAAACCGAACATGCGCACTGACCCTTGCTGCATGTTGTTGTTGTGTCAGTGTCAGTCAAACCTGCTGCCAGTGCGTGCCCCACCCCCATTGCACGCCTGACTGCCTCGGGCGTGGCCCGGTATCAGATTGGATTATTTTTATTGGATTGGATTATAATTTACAGCGCCCCGATGCGACTCGATGTGGGGCAATGCCCCAGCGCCCTAATGGACGCACCGCCACTGTGTTAGCTGTTGCTTCTCATTTAATACCCTCAAATTGGAAACAAGCTGATTAAGTCACTTTTAGATCCTGGTGGAACGCTGTATGTTTTCATCATAGATTAGACACTAATTATGTCTTTCCTATATCTCTAGCGATTAAAAGAGATCTCTTATGGCTTCCATTAACTACGTACTTATCTTTATCTGCCTCTTGTGCTGTTAAAGTCATTACTGTATCAGATGAAGTACGGAAGCCACCTTAACTCCACCCTTTGTCTCTCTTTCAGATGATTAGTAGATATTTGTACCCTTGTAGTTTTACCATGCTCTTTTTTTTATCGTTATGCTTACAGTGTTAAATCATTTATTTTTATGTTTCTTATTTTTAATATCACCAAAAATTATATATGGTTCTCTTACCCTTATCGTCTATATAGTGTGTATTTTCTCTTTATATACAGCTTGATAGTTATGACCTTCATATATTCTTGTTTCCTTACAATCATTATGTTAAATAGGACTTTTATTCATTGCTTTGCTGTTCTTTTTCTTGTTGTTCTCAATAAAATCAAACTAAAAAAAAAAAAATTCAATTAAAGGCATTGTCATTTACAGTGCCAATAGCTCAAACTCTTGCAAATGTGAGACCTATTGCATTGCAAATGCTTGTATTAGACAGAATTAAAAACTTTCGAATGTCTCAAAATCTGCTTGGATCTCAGGACTGGTACCCCCGGGTTCATAGTCAGTTGCCGACATTGTAAAAAGTTATTTTCTTAAATGCCTCTCTCTCTCTCTTCCAATAGTGCCCATGCCCACACAGTGCCAAGTCCAGGTCCAGACCAGAGACATGGACCAACTGACTGATGCAAGGCAGCCACCGGGCCTGCTCTACGCATTTAATGGAAGCATCATGGTTAGGTTCAGTCCCTGGTTTAAACAGGCCATGTTGGAAAGTGCTTTAGTTAGCTTTCCTTTTGAACGTCACATTTAGGCCCAAATCATCCTAGGGATTCATCCCGTGCGTATGACTGAGGAGGTTGGAACCCAAAAATAAACACCCCGACCTCTTTCCCTTTATTCCACCCATTCCACAGCCGAACATATTTTGATCTTAGGTCGGAAAAGGATGGCTGTCAGCGCAGGAGCTGTATGAATGGAAAGGTGGAGCCTAGGGGTGTGTGGAGCTCCCACTTAGCAAAATCTTATTAATATGCTAAGGCGCTTGCTTCCACCCTGGATGGAAGAAAACCTCACGCGTACAGCCGAAGGCGAAAATAAGAATAGATTGGTTACTAGTGAGGCACTTCAACATGCTTTGTTTCCCTTTGGACGTTTTTTCTAGAGCTCCGCATGTTTTGGCGTTTAAATATCGTGTCCCGCCCTCCTAAATGAGTCGAATCAAACGTGCAGACAACAGCATCTAATCAATAATGCTTCCTAGTCTGTGGTAAATCGGTAACACGAAGGGAGCACGTTTACAAGCTCTCAAAAAATTTAACAGCGCTCCCGTTTGGCCACCGGGTGGCAGCATTGTTCCATGCATTCCTGCAATTGTTTCTGATTTTCAAAGTCACAGTACCATTACAGGTGAAACCTTGTCTCACACGGATTGTCACATATTATTGCCACTGTCTACACAACATGGAGCCGCAGAGCTGAAACCTGATCGCAGAAGCAGAATAAAGAGGGCTTATCTGCATCAGACTCTACTCGAATTGAAGTCCAGGACATGAAGCCCTGTTTTTTAGGTCTCGCCTAGCGATGCAGCGCATGCGCTGCTCGCCTTGGCGAGACCTATTGTTGTCGGTTTGGCGTCCGAAGGGGGACAGCCAATGTGCACGCCCACTGCATGTCTTCTCTGGCGCCGGGACAGCAGATGTGCACGCTCACTGTCTGGGCACGTGCCCAGACAGGCGATGTGCACGCTATGGGTCCCGCCGTTTCAGCACAACGCTTTCACTTTCTCTCTCCCCCCCCGTCGGGCCCCTCCCTCTTCCATTGTGCTGCTCAGAGCCCGAAGCTCCATGCCTCCTCGGACAGGAGACACACACACAAACTTCTCGGGCAGTTACGGGCTTCTCCTGCACACTTTTTATTTATTTTTACTTTATTTTGGAGTACGGCGCCCGCTTTAGGGACACCGCGCTCCGTGCACGCGTACGGGTCATGGTTACGTGTGCACATCTCCTGTCCCTCCCTGTCTCCTGCTCGCTATGGCTGCGCAGACAGGAGATGTGCACGCGGAGACAGCTTGTTTTCCCATCCCTCTGCTTCCTCTGTTTCTGACACCGCCGCTCGTAAATTGCAACTGCCAGAGACAACCAAGCAGCTGAAAGGCGCTACGTAACCGGAACCGTTAGCTGTCATGTTAGTCTATTAGTGTAGGGCGGGTGGAGTGGACACGCCTAAGGATCGGTGTTCGCTTTGTTTTAGCTCCCCACAATGTCATACAAAGCCTCCTGTGCTCATGCTAATGTATTTGGCGCTCTTTCATTGACATTCCTCATGTATACAATATTCGGCGAGTCCAGGATGGAAGTAGGGGTGTGGGAGGTGCTGCAGCACCCATAAGTAATTTTTCGGGAGGAAAACGAGCGATAAATAAGCCTTTCCTTTTACGTGTTCATTTTGTCCAATTTCTCCCATTTCAAAAACAGATATCAAGCGTAATCGAATGTCTTGTGACAAATTGCTGCTTATTTAACAAGAAAATTGGTGTTTACTGGTTTTGACTTTAACTTTGGTTGATTGCAAAGTTAGGGAATTTTATAATGTGAACCAAATCATAATTGTGCTGTTGTGTAGTGTTAAAGGAAAAGCCAGGGTTGTAGGAGACACTAAAGTTCGGGGAGTGACTACAAGGACAGCCATGGGGACTTTTCATTGATCCTAAAGTGCCTGTCCTCTGAGAGCCGCAGGCTTCGATAAATGTATAGAGTCTCATAGTTCTGAAGTGAAATAGCAAGAAAGGTGGGAATGATGTCACAGTCTGTAATTATGCTTTATATTTAAATACATTCTGGAATAAATTGAAAATATGTGAAAAAACATGAACCTTGCATCAAGCAAGCAAGGGTGGGAGAGAAAACAAGCATTTGCAATGGAATAGGTCTCGCATTTACGCGAGTTTGAGCTATTGGCATTGTAAATGACAATGCCTTTATTTATGTTTTGGTTTTTAAAACATAAATAAAAGGCATTGTCATTTACAATGCCAATAGCTCAAACTCGCGTAAATGCGAGACCTATTGCATTGTAAATGCTTGTTTTAGCCAGTTCTGGGACGCGGCCGGGGTCAGTCCCCAGAAGTCTATCACGCTTCATAAATGTTCGAAAAGGAAGCCAAGTGGCTTTGAATGTGTCCATTCAGTCGCGCAGCAGTGCGGGTAGTCTTTCAAGAACATAAAGAAACTATATATATTCCCCCACCAGATAGTGAATGGTGGGGCAGCTGGCTGCTTCCAAAATTGCGCACGCGCCGCCACCGACAAATGAGTAATGAGTTTCCTACGTGCTGTGGTTAATGGATATGTGCTGCCTTCCCCAGGGTTGTATAACAGTAACGGGTGCAGGGGAAGCGTAATCCCCGCGATGGCTTTAATGTGGGAGATTACAGGCTTCCAGAAGGCTTGCATAGCTGCCAAGGTTTCAGATTGCTATGTGTGGCATTTTCATAATTTCAGTGTAATTATGAGTGACATTTCAACGACTATGAGTGACACTTTCTCGCTAGCAAAATCAAGCAATGAAGACGAGGGAATCGTGTAAATATCGGAAAGTACACCCATTTGAGTATAGCTTCTAATGTTTCAGATTGATTATGTTTGACATTTTCATAGATTCAGTGGATTTAAGAGAGTCAGGCAACGACTAAATATGTAACACATAGAGTGGCACTTTCTTGCGACCAAAATCATGGAATGGAGTCAATGGAAATAGACAAATACCAGAAATTAACCTCATTTGAGCAACAAGGATGTCGAACTCTGCAGCAGGTGCTTTTAAAGCTATTATTTAATTTCTAAACAATCAGCACCCTCCACCCCAGGCTCTGCAGTACCACAATGCGCCCCTGAGTCAGGGCGTGATCCCCTAACGCCTGCCTCCACCCCTCCTAAGCAGCAAGAGCACAGTGCAAAGACGGACCGGACCCTCTCAAGCATAGTGCACCGGGCCACAGAATGAGCCCCAGGGCAGAGTGAGACAGAGCCCCCAACCAAAGAGCCATTTCAGGCGAAAGGTGACACAAGGGGTCAACCTTGTGATGTCATCAGGTGTGATTGACGCCTGGCATTCTGGTGAATATACATCCATGACAGTATAGTGTTTCAGTCAAAGATACTGCATCACAATACTCGAATTTGTGTTTTTATCCGTATTTACCTTTATTTCTTCAAAAGTCTCCTGAAGCTCGATAAATAGAAAATAAACCCAAGGAAGGACAGAGACTGCGCGTCCTGAAACTGGAGGGATGAGAGACGCTCACAGCCAGGAGAGAGGAGATAAGAGTTCAAGCACGGATTCATACACCTGCACGAGCCGCGGCTCCGCGCCTGCTGACCGGTGACGCCATGCTGCTGAGTGATGCGGCCCGCGTCCAACACCGGTAAAATATGCGCAGCACCGCACACTGACTAGTGAGTTAATTCATGCGCCGGGACGCGGACAGGACAGTGACTCCGTCTGCCCCCGGCGCGCGGCAATCCAATCTCCAGTCGAGTCCCCGCAGTATGTCCTACCAATCCAACCTCACTTCCCTCCACAACCAGGACGTGAGGTCACATCCCTCCCCCTCCCCGGCGGCGCCAGTAGGCAACCACTGCTGAGAGGGCAGGCCCCGCCCGCCGCGGGTTATGGTGTCTGAATGGGCACAGGACTGCCACTCGGCCGGGTGACGTCAGGGCTGTAGTGAGTGACTCAGCCGCGCACGCACCGCGGGCGGGAATTTCAGCAACACATTTCAACACACATTGTAGCAGCAGCAGTGAGTGCATAAGATCATCATTAACTCTAGCACTCTGGGTGTCACAGGTCGGCGCGCCGCGCGCTAACAGTCTGGCGTAGCCAGTTACTTCAGCGCAGCTGGTACAGCAGAGACAGTGCCATTAAAATGCGTGACAAAGCATTTCAGTGCGGTGATGCGGAACACCACACTGAAATGCGTTAGAGTCACGTCTGTTGCGTGATACTTGGCAGGCCTGGGCTTGTGTGTGTTTGAAGGACCACGTCATGTGGAAGAAAGTGCCTCTCTCACCTTTCCAGTAAGACTTTGGACTCCCAAACATTGCATGAAGCCGTGTAGGAGAAAGATACCCTCTGGTGAGTAGTTTATGTGCGCTAGGCAAATGGAGGATTTGGCGGCCCTCTGTCAAATTTTGTTCCATGCGTCACCTGGTATTTCTTGGCTAAGGCCCCTTTCCCAGTATTGAGTGCATCTGTGTTTGGGGCCAAAGTCTGCAATTGCTTGTTGTAGCCAGGTGATTCCTTTCCGAAGTACTTTGTTGGTGCATATGGTCGCCAGAGGATGTGGCATCATCGTTGAAGAACTGAGCGCTGGAGGACACTGATACATTTTACCCGCAAGCTTCGCAGGCTCCTATATACACACATAGCACACACATTCGCACTGCGCAGTATAGACCGGTCGGATTTCTGTGTTATCACTACTGTAAATGGCTAATTGTCGATTGAGTTATAGCGTCAGCTAAGTGAAAAGAACCGTTTATTTCCTGAGGGGCTGGCCCAACCCTTGATGTGACCACCCCTTTCTTCTGGGTGTAGGTGGCCAATCTCTGCTATCCGATTTGAAAACTAACTCGAATTTCTGAAAGTATTGCATACCTGATTCACTTTTTCCATTCATTTAAATGTGCAAAACATACAGACCGCTCCTAAAAAATGATGGCCGCCACTCACGTGTGTCGCTGCTCAGTGTTTTCTGCAACACCATGGTGTGGCGTGGCATGATAGGAGTACGCCCTCAGAAATCACACTCATTGCTCCCATACAGGCCAAACTACATCCCAGACTCTATCGACAATGGACTCCGAAGGGCCATCAAGAAGCTGATGCGCATCAGAGAACCATATGACCTCAGCGCGGGGGGGTGGGGGATGGTAAATTCTACAGTACTGCACAAGGGCATTAGTATAAGACCTGTATTCGCTGTGACCTTTCTACCACAAGAGGTGTTGAAATATAAAAGCAAAAATTTGTGCTAAACTAATACATGCAGTATCCTGGCTACAGCGCGTGAATGTTAACTGACCCCACATCAAAAGAGGGAATATCAGACCCTCATTGTTTTTAAACCTGCAGGGGTGTGCGTCCTGGGATGTGTAGAGTCGTATTCATGATGAGGAAAGTCCTATTGCAGCATGCCATGTGCTGTTGGTTGAAAAACTTGGACGGGCTGAGGATGTGTTTCGTGTGATTGGATTGGTTGACAGCCATGACTTTATTGATATTGTGGGATATTTTTTTCATCATAGTATCAATAAGCAATACCAAGCGATCTGCGACATTAGTATAACAGCCATATGATGTACAATACACCTAAAGTGATCAAAGAAAACCTTGCCAGCTCAGCTGGCATAAAAAATTGAAGACATACTCTTACCTCCGACTATTCTGCATTTTATTCCTTGTGTGTAAGATGTTCCCCATCTTTTATATAAACTATTATAGAGCCTTAAACCAACCCCGGCACAGAGATATATTCACCCTTACGGAAAGAATCTAACCGTGGTTGCCAAGTTTAGAAAATATCTGATTCTGGAAAAGATCATCATAGAATATTTCCTTTAGTGACCTGGTTTGCCATAGTTTCTGTATCCACCGAGCCACACAAGGACCATCATTCTTTTTCCAGTCAACGGTAGTCATCCTTTTTGCTGTTCCCCATCGGGTGCATTCGTAGAGCGCTCTCAGCTTTCCCCAAGTTTCTAGTCTTATACTCTCTGCGACCCTGTGACAGGGAAACCTCGTTCCTGCTTTATGGGATTGTTCCTTTCCAAAAGGGTAAGCAGACTAAATGTGCGCTACGCATCCCATCCCTCGCAACCCTATCCTCCATATCCAGGTAAATCTGTTTGAGGGGTACCACTGAAATTTGAGTTTATATTTTAATTCCTAAGTATGATACATTTTGACCCTCAAGAGATATCATGCCACAGTTGTAACTGTTCTGCATCTTGAACATTTCTAATCAAGACCTTCGACCATTAGCCCTGTGTGAATCCCTTATATTGGGCGCGCCCTCCAAGAGTGTCCACTCAATAAGGGAGAGCCAGCCTTTGAAGTCGCTTTTCTCCTGCATAAACCTCTCTTTGTCAGGGGTGTAATGGCTGCTTTTCTATTTGTTGGGAATAATACCCAGTGTTGAATGTGCAAATAATGCAACTGCTCCTGTTTAGCAGGTCAAAAGCCTTGCTTACTTTGCTGGCGCCCCCTTGGAGCATGTCTACCGGCATTCCACACTCGCCCTTTCTCCATCGAGGAAAGAAGTCATCCAGTTCCTTCCCTGGCGAGAAGCGAGGGTTGTAGTGTATGAGAGCCGGGAGTGCTGGATAAGAGGTGCGATCCATTCTAATGACAATTTAGTCCCAGATCTATGAAATGGTTTTACTTACCAGACGGGTGTTGACATTTTTTGGTCCTGATTTTTATGGTGAACAGCCATTACAACGCTGCTGTTTCACCGCAAGTCATTACAACGCATGCGATGTAACAACGCGTACCATTACTACGCATACCATTATATCGCATGCGCTTTTACAACGCTGGCGATGTAATGGCTATCAACATCGTTGTGAGGAAACTGGGGCACTTCCGTTTCCTCACAACGACGTTGTGACGTGCACTGCCCCTCAGACGACGCTGGAACCAGGAGAGAGGAACCACGAGGAGAGAGAGGTAAGGGGGATTGGGGGTAGGGGGAGGGGCGTGCAGGGGGTAGTGTTGTGGTGTTTGTGTAGTGTAGGGTAGTGTTTTAGGGTTTAGGGTAGTGTCGGGGGGTCGTGCAGGGTAGTGTTTGAGTGTAGGGATCGGACTGGGGGTAGGAGGAGGGTCGTGCTGGGGGTAGTGTTTTAGGGTTTAGGGTAGTGTTGTGGTGTTTGTGTAGTGTAGGGTAGTGTCGGGGGGTCATGGAGGGTAGTGTTTGAGTGTAGGGACCGGACTGGGGGGTGGGGGAGGGTCGTGCTGGGGGTAGTGTTTTAGGGTTTAGGGTAGTGTTGTGGTGTTTGTGTAGGGTAGTGTTTTAGGGTTTAGTGTACTGTCGGGGGGTCTTGCAGGGTAGTGTTTGAGTGTAGGGACCGGACTGGGGGTAGGGGAGGGTCGTGCTGGGGGTAGTGTTTTACGGTTTAGGGTAGTGTTGTGGTGTTTGTGTAGTGTAGGGTAGAGTTTTAGGGTAGTGTCGGGGGGGGTCATGCAGGGTAGTGTTTGAGTGTAGGGACCGGACTGGGGGGCGGAGGAGGGACGTGCTGGGGGTAGTGTTTTAGGGTTTAGGGTAGTGTTGTGGTGTTTGTGTAGGGTAGTGTTTTAGGGTTTAGGGTAGTGTCGGGGGGGGTCGTGCAGGGTAGTGTAAATGTAGGGAGAGGACTGGGGTCGGGGGAGGGTCGTGCAGGGGTACTAAATTTGGGTTTAGGGCAGGGTAGAGTCACTTACCTTTCAAACTTTTACCATGAGTATACCTTTACCACGCATGCCTTTGCGTTGTAATGGCATGCGTGGTAAAGGTATAGTCGTGGTAAAAGTTTGCGATGTAATGGTATGTCGTTGTCATTGACATCGCGTTGTAAGACCCGCGTTGTAATGGCACGCGTTGTATTAATATGCGATGTAATGAGTCATATTCCATTTTTATAGACGCCAGACCACATCCCGCAGTGTCCTTCCTGCTTTGACTGGTCCACGTTGACCCTCTTTTCTCTTGATTTATAATCCTTAGATAGGAAGCCTGGTAATAGTTCAGAATATTAGGTGCGGCCAGTCCTCCTTTACCTTCAGGAGCCTTTAAAATTTACATGGGCATTTCTTCTCTGCCTCCTGCCCAAATAAAGCCCACATGTTTTTCTACCGGTCTAAAAATGCATTCCATCAGTAATAGAGATGGAAAATCAGAAAATATGGGTAATATATTAATTATGTTTTATTCTGCATATCCATGAAATAAAATGTTTCTTTTTCCCAAATCCGCTATGATCTTTCTTTTTTGCCTAAGCTAATTCTCTTTATATAGTACTGTCTAAGTATATGGCCATATACATTATCGAGATCACAGCCCATCACAATCAAGTTGTGTTTTTTAAATGAGTGAATTGTTTTGGCTCAACTACTATATTTAAAACTGATTATTTATTTGGATTTATTTGAAAGTATGAGGCCTTTTTTAGAGCATTCAAGTTCTCTTATTATAGTCCCTTAACGTCATCAATCATATGTTCACGAAAAGACTGATCTTATGTGTGTAGCCTCTTGATACCCTGCCTTTTCCTGAGACAAATCCAAAAGACTGGTGTTTAGAGTGCACCCTTGTCTTGTACCTCTCCTTTGCATCACTACACACTATCTGATTTCCTGCCAGTAATCCATATTGTCGCTGACGGCTCCTGGCAGTAGGCCAGGATCTAAGATCCCAGTTGTGGTTCAACGCCAACCGAGTTCCTAAGAAAGCCCAGTACACTTTTTGGCGCTAAGTGCAACCTTGAATGCTCGGGATGCTGTTTGTGTGTTTTCCCTATTAAATGAGCAATGCTCCTGACAGTATCATGGGCCTTTCTTTTGATGGCTTGATGTTATCTAGTCTGTTTGATGGGAAGTCAGTGTAAAGCTTTGCAACGGTATCAATTAGAACAATTCATTGTACGATTTACACTTTCTTGGGTCTTTTCCCTGGCTTGAGTGTTAGGGTCTATCTGCCTTCCTCGTCATGCTGGTGGCCACCCCGTAGCCCTCAGAGAAGGAGTTCAATAACTCATTAAGGTGCATCAGTGGAAGGCACTCAAATGGCTTGTAAAGGAGAGCTGTACATTCATCCGGCTCTGTTAGGTTGACGAGCTTTAAGGCCTGGATCACCATTTTAAGTTTTGTCAGACTTATTTATATATAATGTTGACCAAGTGTATGAAACGTTTTCCCCTTACCTTTCTGGTCATAAATAGTGTTCTCTTTCAAGTATTTTAGTTTTGCAATGGGATTGCGGAACGAATCGCGAGACCTGCCCTGTAGCATAGACATTTCAGATTTCCTACACCTTGCTTGGAAATGCTCAGCTGTAGTGAACCTTTGCACACAGATGGGAGACAACATTGATGAAGTGACTGGTAATAAAGTTCAACGAACCCCACTGGTGGCAATGCTAGGATAAGTCAAGGAAGGTCCACCGAGTGTGCGTAAACTTACTGCTTTAATGCTACTCCTGGCTAAACGAACAGTGGCTATGTACTGGGGTTTGTACAGTGTCTTTGTTGATGTATGTTGTAAATATATTCACTACTAGAGAACTGCATCGTCTGTACTATGATCACTCTCTTCAGTGTTTGTTAAATATGACTGTAATCAAAGTATTTCAGATGACAACTAAATGTGCCCTGTGATCTATTGGGTTTTGTAATTAAATTTGGGTTTGGTAAAAACTTTAAATAATTCAGGGTTCTCTCCATTAAACACACGAGGTTCCACGATAAATGAGTCCCACAGGACAATTGTTTTATTAATACACATATACTCTGGTCTGCGTGGGCTAATAGGGTTGTCCTTGTTACTTGCAAATATGTACTGGGGACATGAATCCGGTCTGCGGATAAAAAATTGGTTAAAAGATGTACATACTGCCAGGAACAATTGGAAGAGTACTGGTCCATGAGGCCGTCAAGACCCAGACTGAAAGATATCTGGGGAGCGTTCAGCACATATCTAGCACTGCCAATGGACAAGGCTTAAGACACTGAGAGTAACTGAGTTGGGTTGGTGATTGAGTACAACATTCTTTGAGTATAAGGAAGCTGGGCCACGAGGATAGTTCTTTACCAGATGGCCCTTCTGTTGGGGTACTAGTGGATGACACCTTCTAATATGACTAGTGGGCACACGAGCATGTAGGTTGGAACAACTTGTGCTTGGAGTATCTATTATATACCGGGCCACTGGAATTATGCGGCAGGGTTAACTAAATTATGCAGCAAGAAAGGCAGATTATGTGGTGTAATGAGGCACATTTTTTGATAGTATTACTTGATTATTTTTAAACATGGTAGTACTGTCTGGGCAAATATTTCACCTCATTCGTACCAGTTTAACAACCAAAAACAGAAATAAGCACCTGAAATATGACCAGTTAACCTTTGCGAAGGGCCTTTCACTGTGCACAACCACATATCACCACGTTTGTAGTAACTTTTGATCCATTTGAGCTAGAAACATTTTTTTGTTCAAATCTGCAGATTGTGCAGCAGATGATGGATTATCTGGCAAACATGGCAATTTCATAATTATGTGAAAAATGCTGCAACCATAGATTCGCATAATTCCAGAGGCCCTGAGTATATAGCACGAATATGTCACGTAGCACATTGTTGTGCTCAATATATTGCACAAATGTGTCACATAGCACATTGTTGACATTGCTGTGCAATTTCACTAAGGTAGATGCTGCTGAATTCGACTCATGAATGTAACTTGGCTTTGTAATTACTTGATTGAAATGGATCTTGGGGAGACACAACTGTTGTAAGTTTAAACACTCAATAAAAATAAATATAAAAATGTAAAAATATTTTAGTTGTGCTCTATAGGCCTTATTGCCTTGTGTCTTTTGCCATATGGCTGATACATTACCAGCCTTGTTTTCCTTCTAATAAACTATATGTTTAAACTTCAGCTAGGGTTGTGGGTGGAGGTATGTGCCTTCCTATTAGATGTCGTTACAATAATAATTTCCAAGACTCATGTTCTTTTGTTGACAGATTGTGTCCTTTTTTAATTTATTCCAAGTGTGATGTGATATATCCGGAAAACAGCCGACACGTGTTTCGCCCGGTGGCCAGTTGGCCGAGGGCTTTCTCAAGGCAGAGCGTCCAAAGTGCGATCGGGTCTTTAATCCGTTAAATGAAGAGTGAAGTAGTCTCTGCGGTCTCTGGAACAAACGAAGTTCCGTGGTGCGCTGCGTTAGGTTTTATAAGTGCGGACCCAACGATGTTTAAACTTCAGAAGTGTTAATAACTTTTCTAAAGCAAAAACGACAATTTGGAAGTTTTGCTGTTAGAACACATTGAACGTATATGTCTTACTTAATAATATCGAGCTCACTGCCGTAGGGCTCAATAGGCTTTCCTTAGGGGAGACTTATATTGTTAAGAGAAGTGGGGGCTTTGCCATCGGTTTAAACAGCAATGTTGTACTAGCAGTTTTAAAACTGCTCTTCCAGGCTGCAGTGGCAGGCTGGGGGGGCATTTTGTAGTTTGTCACACGCAGGTTGGCACAATCAGTGCAGCAGCCCTGGGTGGACACTCAAACTTACATGCTCTGGGTACCCTTGGTGCCATATACCAGGGATTTAAAAGTAATTCATCTTATGCCAATTAGGGGTAGCCAATTCAACATACATTTTGTAATGGGTTCATGTCCAGGAGGGCAGACAGGGGTAGGTTACGGGCGCAACCTAGTGCGGGACCACTGTCGTCCGCAGTTTTACGCGGCACTCTGCCTTGACCTAAGGGGCATAACTGAATCTTCAAACCGGGTTGGAACTTTTGTCTGCATTCAAGTAGGTATAGCAGATACCACTTCATTTGGGAATACCTACTTTCTTCAAATATCCCATTTATGTGTAGGGTAGGGCCTTTTCTCCGCCCCTGAATAAGCGCTGCAGATCCATCCGGGGCCATACAGGTGTGAAACATGTCAACCCTATTACGCTTAATGTGAAGCCATCACGGGGCATAGATCCCAATTGACTGCACTCCATTATTTCTTTTTATATCCGTCAAGGGGACCACATTATTAAAACTAGATAGGTCCCCCGTAGACCATTTTAATTCACAGAGAACTTATCCTACCACCCTACACTCAACATTCCCTCATTCATCATTACAGCAAAAAACAGAAGATCTCCGACAAAGAGCCCACTTGCGGGGCCCAAGGGGCTTTGCAGCACCGGTTCCACGAGGATTAAAGCCCAAGGACGAAGCATGACACCCATTTGGGTGTGTGAGGGCTCTCTCTCCTGATCATTAGGATCCCCCCTCCCCAGGTATAGACTTCCAAACTCCATTTTCTTTATCTTCCTAGGAACACCCCCCCTCATTTTGTATAACTACACTGGCACTGAGGTCTGGTTAGCAGCCCTAAGTGCACTCTCAGAGTCGAAAAACTAGCAGCATCAGTCCAAAACTTTCAGGGTGATCATGCAAAAGGAAGCATTTCATTTCAGCCTGCAAAAAAAAAAAAGGAGAAATGTTTCAGATTTGCGACTTAAACATTTAACCATATCAACCTAAAAACACCACTCTTAACTGGGCAGCATTTCCATATGAAGCATTTTTTCTGCCCTTGTAAAAAGAAGTCTATTTCTGGATTAACAAGGTCAAAATCCCAGTCTCGTCCAGTGCTCCCCTACCACTTGGGCCTCTGACCTTAGTAATTGCCTTCACTAAATTTGACTCTGTCCATCATTTTAAAGCAAGCCTGGCTAATAAAGATCCAACGTGTTGTTTCCAGAGATAAACATTACCTAGTAGGGCAGCACCTCTCTCCCCGATCCAATCTGGAGTTCACAAACCAGGATTGCCTGTGAGCACCTTCAAGCCTCATTGGTTGTCCATGGTGGTATTGTATCGCCGTGTTCATGGTATGTCCTTTTGCCTTCTGGTGCTTATTGTTCCCCATCAAGCCTGATTGGCTTGGTTTTGTATTCAGAGCAAGTTTCCAATTCTCCTTTGTCTACTGTGCCCAGCATGGGCTTGTTCTGCTTCAATTGAAGATATCATGATTTCCTTTTCATTACACTTTGACTGCACGCCTACAGAGAATATCCATCAGTATGTGATTTGGCGCTTGCCCAGTGCTGATACCATTGGTCTATATTATCTCGGTTTCACTCTCGGAGACCCTCAGCTGGACTTCAGAGGTCACCTTTAGACACCAGAAGCTACCCTTAATTGAGCATCATCCTGCCTTCAGACAGCCCCATTTGGCCCTTAAACACAAGCTCAATTGGCACTCGTGCACAAGAGCTTTGGGCCTCAACTGGCCAACAATGTTCTGATCTTCAGTCACGGGAGCCAGGTTGCCCCTGCCCTCTTCTAGTTACTCCCCTGATGAGAGTGATTCTGCATGATCACTACTGGCTTTTGTGTCAGTCGAGGTACAAGATGGTGTTCTCGGCACGTGTGCACAAGGTTTCATTGGTTGGCTTGCTTGCGAGGCGAGGCTTTGGGTAAAGGATACCCTGCCCCCTAGCTCTTGTCAGATTTTTAACAATCCCGCCGGAGTAATTTATTTTTAAATTAAAATGACACCTAGGGTGGGTTAGGGCCTCAGGGTAAACAGTTATAATTACTTGGAGAAGGGGGCATGCGTGGAGTTCCCCCCTCCTTGAGCCAATTTCAGCCCTAGGGACCCAATGCCCGGGGCCGGCATAAAATGAGGGAGGAGTGGGCGCTCAACCCCCTCCATACTCTTGCCCTAAAGTAACTATAATTTGCGCTCTCGCCATGCACTGCTTACGGCCTTACATATTACATCACTCATGATATGGTCTATGACATCATTGATAACATGACTGCAACACCTGAAATGACATTGATGACAAGACTGTGCATGGCACGGGTCCGTGTTATAGTTACTTTATGGCACGAGTTATAGTTACTTGAGATAACCATAACTGGTGAATTTCAGTGTTTTTTTTTTTAGTTTAAAACGTTATGTTGTCACTGAAAATTTCCCCTAACTATAACGCTATTGTAACCTTTTTTTTAGTGACATATATATGCAGTTGTGTGACCTGTGCACAGATTTCACAATTGTGAGCAATTACGCAATAGGAAGAGATTATACACTCACTACAAGGGACCTACGTCACACAATTTCAGAAATTGAACCGGACTACTGCGACTGGCATATTTCTATTGGGGAAGGGGCTGCCCTGTTCATGGTGACTCTGTACAGGTATTAAAGTTACATACTATGGACAATTTGAAGTTGTGATCACCCTCTACGGTGTCCAGTCTATGTGAGGTTGTAAACTTATTGAGGACACATCGGAAAAAAACATACTACATTAAGCTTTATCCAGGCCTCAACACACTATATAGGTACTAAGACGTGATCGGCCAGGCACAAGCGAAGAGTTACCCTGGCCAGGAGCAAGCGCAGATCCCTCCGTTAGGTATTCTGCATATCAGGCCAAACCCTGGAGAGATGGGCACTCCTGCTCTGCAGTACCTATGTGTAACTATCTAATAAGATTCAGTTTCTGCATGGATCATGTGCTTGACTTTAGAGCTACACTACCAGCCCAGGGCCACAGCCCTCATGCTAATTAACGCTATTAAACAATATGCAGGTTAATTATTCATACCGTGTTACGTTCAGTGTTTAATGTGTGCACTGTGAGCTTTTTGTTTCTAGGCGTAATGAAACCAAGCAAAGGGGTGGAGCTGCCTGTGTTATTGAATCTGAATTTAATAGAACAGGTGTGATTTTTAGGATTTTACATATGCAGGGGAGGGAGAGGAATATTTATACACTGATTTTCGAGTTTGTGAATCAGGACAGTACAAATACAGGGCCGTAACGAAACTTGAGAGGGGGCCTGCAAAGTGTATGGAGGGGGGGCCCCCACCTAGTCAAGAGATCTTGTGCCCCCCCTTGCACAGTGCAGGAGGGGGCCCCTTGGAGCTGGGGGCTCCTCTGCACTGCGGGGTTTATTGTTACGCCACTGTACGAATAGTTCCTGTTATATCTAGTATATTTATCTATGCATCTTCCCTGTTGCTTTGACCCTTGCTGCTCAGCCGGTGTGAATGTGCTGATTGGAATGTTGGTGTGGTGATGATACAACTGAATGTTTGGGGTGCTGGAGATGAGGTGTCAGTCGAAGTATGGGCTGAGCAGCAGGGAGGCTGCTCCTGGTGGGGCTGTTCCAGCTATAGATGTTTTATCTGCAACTAAGACAAATAGACCATCTAAAACTAAACCTCGGCTACCAGACTTTGATTACAACATTTATGGCGACAATTTGGAGACTGAGTCATTCATGTGAACTGGTATCTACTGAAGTTAGCTAAAAGACACTGAAGATTGAACTACAGATGTAACAAAGAACGCAAGGAAATACAATTTTCCAGACATTAACAGAACGCCCTGCAGCCCCACCAGTGTCCTTGTCTTTGGACGGCCTTAACCAGGGCGTTCTTTATTTATGTCCATTATTACTTTTTGGGTGTATGGAGTCACCTTGCTCTGCACGGAACAGGTCCAGCAGCATGATGCACTGAAGTACTGGTTTGCGAGTTTGTATAGGAAACTGGCAGCGTCTCATTTACAGATTCTGGCAAGAAAAACATCTTTGCAGTTATTTATTTCAGCACATTGTCTGGGTGTCCAGTCAACCTTGTGCGTATTTTCCGATAGGAGACTTGCACCGTACTTTGGGAAGTGCTGGTTATGCAACCGGCTCCAATATTGGGTTTAATTCGGAAAACAAAAGTAACTGTGGTGAGTGTTTTTCTTTTTTTCCTTACCTCAAAATTGTCCGTTACTGCGGAAGGACTTGGCGGCATTTGAATAGATCCGTGAGGATGCCATCAGTTTCTATGGAGCCACAGTGCGTGTCCCCTTACCGTTACCATGGGGGTGCGAGAAGGTGCAGCGGAACAAACAGTGACGTCTCTTTGTTGCAGTTGAGGAATGCGTGCTGTGCAACAACGTTTGGTGCACACACGCGCCTGGATCCACCCGGCACTGGATGTCCTTACATGCCGCCATCTTTCTTTCCTTTCGCAAGCACAGTGGTTCTTTTTGGCCTAATCAGTGGACTGACATGGCAAGGAAAACCAAAATGGCACTCCCGGCGTTGTCCAGAATATGCTACCAGCTGGTGGTGATGCAAAACACGTACCTGTGATGCACAAGCCTAGAATTAGTGGGCATAGTGGGGCACTTACACCACAGAGGATTCTATGTTCATCAAATGGAGTCCAGCGTGTCCCATCACAAACTCAAAAGACTGTCTCCGTCAATCATAAGCTTTCTGTTTAGCAGGCTAAAGTGCCAAGTGTGGAAAAGTTTTTCGGAACATTCTTTTTGGGTGCCACCAGCCTTGTCTGATCGTAGACGGGATGGTCTGTCCAGGGACTCTATTCCAGGTCAGAGGTGTATACATGGCAAGGTTTTGTCCAGGGTGGCAGTACACGGGTGAGAAGTCGCTCACCGGTGTAGTGTTTTGCTGAGGTAGAGTCATTGTTTTAAGTGCCTTGCTATGTCATGCATTACTACTGCATTTCTTACATTCATGCTGTGCTTAGTGTGTGTTTTGCTTTTGTGTTTTGATGTATGACGTTGCATGCAGTGTGGGTGAGATGTCTCTCCCCAGTGACTTTTGGGGGCATGTTTGCCCTGTTTCTTACTAACTTTTGTTTGTTTGCCTGTCAAGGAAGTCACATACTGTTTACATTTGTGGCCTTATTCTCTTATTATTGTTATTCCCTTCAGTGCGCAAGTTCCCTTTACGTTGGTGTCGCTACTGGGGTGCTGTGGTGACATATTTATTTCTGGTGTTGGAAATTTCTTTCTAGTGTGCAAGTTGTCTTTCAGTGTTTGTCTCCACTTATTTTTCTGTCATGTGTTATTACTAGATTTTTACATTTAACACTACATGCCCTTACATGAGGGATTACTGTATGGGTGGAAATCACCCATTTCTACATTGTACGCTACATATGGGATGGCTGTATGGGTGGAAGTCACCCATTTCTACATTGTATGCTACATGCCCTTACCATGGGGATAACTGGATGGGTTGGAAGTAACTCATTTCTACACTTTATGATTGATGCCCTTACATGAGGGATGGTGGTTTAGGGTGAATGTCACCCGTTTCTACATGTTACACTATTTGCCCTTGCTTGGGGATGTTTGGTCAGGCGTATTTCACCCATTACTTCTGTGTGATGACGTGTTTTCGTTGATTTTGTTTTTGACTTGGAGTTTTGTTTGTGTGTGTGTTTGTCACAGTTGGTTGGTGTGCCGTGTTGTGTTATGCCACCTGTCATGCTTGTCTGGCCAGTAGGTGTGGGTTGGTGGTGGTAATAGGTGCGGCATTGTTTTTTTTGTATGGTGATGTATGACTTATAGGGTTCTTCCTCAGGTTTTTGTTCAGCAACTGGTGACTTTAAAGTTAATGCTGTGTGACCAGTTTTCTTTTGCTATATTTTTTTGTGTTTAATAAAGGGGTAGGATGTGAGATATCTTGTATATTTATTTATACATCTTCCCTATTTTAGCTATGCATGTTCCCTCGTGTAATGCTTTATACCATCTTACATTTGTATATTTTTATGTGCTTTATAAATGGGGGGGTATGTTATATCTGGTGTATTTATCTATACATCTTCCCTGTTGCTTTGGCCCTTGCTGCTCAGCCAGTGTGAATGTGCTGTGTGGAATGTTGTTGTGGTGATGATGCAACGGAAAGTTTGGGTGCCTGTGAGGTGAGGTGGGACAGTTGGAGTATGGGCTGAGCAGCAGGGAGGCTGCTCCTGGTGGGGCTGTTCTAGATATGGATGTACTTATCTGCAACTAAGACAAATAAACCATCTAAAACTACACCTCAGCTACCAGACTTTGATTACAACAGTTACCTTCTTGCTCTTGAATCTGGAAAACTGATGTGATTGTTGGAGGACCTTGCAGCATTAGGCTTTATGTCATAGTTGAACTGTATTATACTTTGCCACAAGGTCCATAGTGCAAAGAAAAACTAGAGAGAGAGATAGGATTACTTCAGCCATGAACTGCACATGTATGGGATTACTGTTAGTTTCATGGATTGCTGCCACATGATGTGTTCTCACATCATGGGTGTTGCAAATGGGATCAGCCCATTTAGTCCAACAGGAGTTGTTGCCTTGGATTACCTGCTTTTTAGACTTTTTACTCTGAGTGAGCCTCACTACCTGAGTCTCACTTATGGTAATAGGTCCTTTCAAGATAAGGAAGCAGCTGCACAGCTGGGGTAAGAGACACTGGGTTGGTTATATGTGAACACTAGCATGTGTGCGCTGCGCATGTGAGACTACCATCATGGCCAACCCGGTATCTGCACACAGGTTGCCCGTCACAGATCACAAAGGGACTCTACAAAGATTGGCATTGACCTTGTGGAAGGCCTTATAATATGAGTGGGCATTCATAGGGGACGTCTGTAGTGCTTACTGGAAAATCTATAGTGGTTAGACTGTGTATAGGCAAGAACTCTCTAAAGTACAGTTTCACTCCACTTAGACCTACAGGGTACAGTCAAGAAGGGGCGGCTGGTGGAATTTTAAAGTGGTGGGGCGTAAGCAGAATGAATCAACGTATGCGAGCGAGCGCAGCGAGTGTGCCCGACGGCAATAAGGTGGGTTCGGGGGGTTCTCCCCCCGTGAAGAATTTTTAAAAAAATTGGCATCTTTTTGGTGCGATTTTCAGCACTATTTCTGTGATAAATGGACTAAAAATTCAGTTCTTCTAGGCATTCATAGAAGAAAACTCATACATTATTTCAGAGAATTTCTGGGTTGCCAAGCAAGTCTGACTTCTGAAGAGGGCTAGGGTACTAAGCAAGACTGCTTTGGCTCTACCCTTTCCAATAGAAAACACTAGTTAGCGATGTGAACAAGTTCAATGGACAAATCTGTGGTCTAGGGAGAGTCCCTCTCCTGAGAAAGAAATTTATAAAAGATTGGCAAACTCTGCGCCGGCTCGTCTCCTTCACCTCGCGGTGCACGGCCTCACGGTTCTGAAGAGCATGTTGCGCCACATCTTGGACTTGGCGTGCGCCAGCAGATCAGCTTCACCTGCTGTCATGGCTGCAGCTGTGCATTCAGGCTTGCATATTCCAAGGAGATCTGCTACAAACGTGAGCCTGAAAGAACAAGATGCAAGGCGCCCAGGGAGGACTCTGCGAGGGGTATGGTAGCAGGATGTGAGAGGTTATTTACATCATGGGTGGGTTTGGGGATGTGAGAGTTAACTGAGGGGAAGTGAGGGGTGAGACTCTGCCACCATATGGCTTTGCTTGCATGATATTTAGCTATGACGTGGGATACTCGAAGTGTTTGCAATAGGTGTGAAGCCAGCAAGGGTGAAAGCCGCTGTTTTCACAACTCCCCACAAGAAAGCAGGGACCCTGCAATACACCTGTGCAACAAAAGACACAGAATGCAAGCTCCCATCACAAGGTGCTTGAGAGATAATAATAATATGACAGAAAAAAATCTATTACAAATGGATGGATCCACCCTTCCCACGAAATGGTCAATAAAATCGATATAAAATTATAAGATGTATGTTGGTGGTTAATTTTCACCAGTTTAAAATTCCACCAGGCGCCCCTGGATTATAACATCTTGGTTTTCGACTCTGACACGCCAAGTACTGGCAAATGAAAGGCAGCCGATCCAGCGCAGTGCACGCAAAATATTGAAAGGGCTTCACAAAACCCGATAACTGCCCTTTAAAGGAAATTGACCTTCTAATTAAGGAGGTCAAGCCCGTAATCGGCACTGACACACCTCCTCAAGTGGAACCAAGGGAGGACACAAATTACACTCACACTATTGCCCAGCGTGCTGAAACAGGAGCAATACCTAAACGGAAACACCACCAGGATCCAAAAAGGTATAAATGTTCAGCCCCTAAGAACAAACATGAGGCCCCCAATATAGCGAGCTATTTCAATGGTCCCACAAAAGAAACCCATTCAAAAGAAACTCATATTTCCCAAGACACACTAGACTCCGAGCTAATCAATGGGTCTGGCATTCACAAATTGGCTATACACTACAGGTACCCTCGATCCCGTGCAGTAATCGTTTCCTTCCTCTTGCCGAACAGGTACAGATGCCCCCGTCACAATTGATACACGCAGGGCCCCAGGCAGGAAAATCTTTCCCCTCGATCCCCACAGATGATTTCACCTCCTTAGTACAGCAAATCATTGAACTCGCGAAAGAGGTAGGGGGCCTTAACATTATGCTAACACGAATAGCTTCCGACCTTAAAGTACATACACTTGTCGCTGATACTGACATTTTATATTTTCGCCAGACACAACTTAAAAAGGCACATTACATGATCACTGTGGGAGTTTATCAAGCGCAAAAGATGTTCAGGGTTAGGAAATCGAAAAGTGCAAAAAAGTGTGAAAGAACCCCACGGCCGGCCGTATAAGTAATTGACATAAAACTTTAGTTCACACGGATCAAACTGCTGATTTTTTAAAGTATTAATGAGAAATATGACAAACAACTTTCTTGATGTCAAAATGCCATTTGATTTAGTAAACCTGCAGTGTATGAACATGAATTTGGGCCACACGCATTTCCAAAATATTTCATTAGCTTGAAGTCTGAAAATTATATACAAACAATACTTCCTCTGCAGCAAAAGTTAATATGAGTGGTTTAATACTGTCTACGTCTAGACAATACTGTACCTTTTGGTATTCTGCAAAATAAAACATATAGTCAATCCCACAGGCCCCAGCACTCATGCTGCACGTATCTTTCACATATTGTGCAGTAAACGCTGCAGCTTTAGCATTTGGTCCGCCCGCCCCGAATCCAATCAGTGGGCGTAGCAATAGTATATTTCTTGACGCTGTAGGCATGCAACACATTCCTTTCAACTTCCTTCAAATTCCAAAATTCCTAACTAACGCAACTTGGACAGGTTGAGCCAGTATGAGTATCAGCAAGTAAAGGTGACGTCAAAATGTTATCTGAAGGCACAACAACCGGTATAGCTTCAAGGGAGTAGGTAAACGACTGGTAGCTGCCTACGTCTGCGAAGCGTGCAACAAGCATTTTGTGAACAATTTTCTTTTGCGTATCAGGAAGGGTTGTGAGTCTGTAGGGCATCAGTTCATGTTCCCCATCGTGAACAAGGGGAAAAATATTCTTCCCTGACAAGAAGTGGTCACAATCTCTAATATAATTCCTAGGAATCATCAGTGGCTTTATCTTTCCATGGCTGTAGCTGTCCTCCAGTGCAGGGGGTGCAGTGACACCGAGGTTCGAGGATGTGAGGACCCTACTGCACGCCAATTGACCACCACATCTTGAATAATTAAAAAAGTTGAGTGATAAATGACGTAAACCCGAAAAACATTTTACCACTAAACCGCACCCTCTCTATCCTTTCCTGTGTGGCCTTCTCCCACAACACAACTCAGCACCCTACGGATATGCAGATATACAGATATGAAGCTGAACTTCCCGACTGATATCTGTGTTTAATCTGAAGGTTACATTTTCAAGCTTGACTCAGCCTTTTATCATCCCAAGGTCAATAAATTAAGTTCAATTAATTTGCATAATGCCATTAATCCTGCTACGAAACTTCCTACATAGTGGGAGCAAGTGTTATATCAAAACAAATCATTATTTATTCTAATAACACATCTGGGTGATGTTGTAGTAACCAGCAGGGGTGGGCGGAATTTGCGTAGTCGCGTTACGCAAATCCTCGCGAAATTGCTAACAAATTCCGCGAGCTCGCGGAACTTCCGCGAAATCGCGGAATTGCTTGTGCCGTCCGTTCGCGATGTGTTTTTGTGTGCTCGCGGGGAAATATATCGCTAACTTGCCCATGCGGTCGCTAATGGGCGCGGCCATCTTGTTTTCACTTGTCCCGCCCGCTCGCGATGGTATTTCCTGTTCCGGGTCGCGTATTGCATGCTCCCGCCCGTTCGCGATAAGGGTTTCCTGTTCGGGAACGCGTATTACGTGTTCGCGACGCTTTTGCGTGCTCGGGGGGAAATATCGCGCGAACTTGCCCATGCGGTCGCAATGGGCGCGGCCATCTTGTTTTTCACTCTATTTCTATGGTTCTGGGCCTGCTTTTCAATCCTCCCTCTATCTTTTCAATCCTTTTTTCTGTAAACTTATTTTGGGTCTTTTTTGTTTATTATCTATCTCTCTATTTTCCTGATTCTATATTTTGAGTTTTTCTCTACTTTTTGTGTGTTTTTAACTACTTTTTCACACTTTTTCTATTACCTGCTTTTTCATTTCTTTTACTTACTTTATTTAATTCCTACCTTTTCTTTTCCGTCCCCCGCCTACCCAGAACCATGGCAAAGGGCCACAGCCACAGGGCTCGAAGTCGGAGCCAGAGCCGCGACCGCCTTCCTTGCGGAAGACGGCGCCAAAGAGGGGTGCAGGCACGGGCCTTATTCAATGAGGCGGAGGTGGCCGCACTGGTTTTTTTTGTTCAGCGCCACCTCCCCTTAACCCTGGCAGCAGGCGGCAGGCCTGGGTCCGGGTACGGGCTCCGGGAGCGTCGGCAGCGGTGGGGCAAGGTGCGGCGGGCAGTGTTTTGCTGCTCTGGTGTCCGGCGCACGCAGAATCAGCTGACGCACCGGTGGTCCGATATTCTGGACCGGGAGCAGGACCTGCTGGACCTGCTAGGAGTGGAGGTCCCGGGGCTTGGTGAGTAGCTATTTAATATTACAACTTTGTGTTCTTCTGCTCTGTGTTATATATTGCGAATATTTTTTTTCTCCGACCAGCAAGAATGCTGCTGCTTACATTGCAGGTAAATGACGTTTAAAAATCTGTGATTGTTATGACACAGGCGCTCGACGCTACTAATCTTACTTGTTTGCAACTTTGCGCTCGCTTGGCCTGATGATTATGTAAGAGTTTACTTTAGAGAACTTAAGTGATGTAATGCTAGAGAAAGTAGTCCTTCCTTTGTCCTCGTGCCACTAAGAAGGGATAGTGGTGGATTGATAGGTTTAGTTACTTATTAGTTGGTAATTTCTAAGTTGTGTGCGTGACGCATCCTCTGTCACGTCACGGGCTGCTGAGTGATGCTTACCCCAGTCCTTAGCAGAACCTTTTGTAGTTTGTTTACTGAGTGTTAATAGGCTTATATCATCACTAGCAGAACATTAGCAGCAACCAGCCAACAATTTGGTGTATGCAAAAATGTATGCATGTGTCCTCCATCTATGCATTTTTGAGGACTAAAATAAATGGAAATGCAGACTTACTGAACAATTGGCCCGTCTGGATTGGAATAGGTGGGCTAGGTCAGGTGGTAGTTAGGCTTGCTAGACGGTCCGTGAATCTCGCAATACTACCAGTCGATCAGATAGGTCAATTTTATTGCAATTTTTGTAACCAAAAATGTTTTTGGTGCCTATTTTAAAATATTTTATTTATTTCACACCAAACTGTAATTTTTGTCTCTTTCTTTATGAAATCTTACATGATAAGCAGCACCCAGGGGCAAGAAGACGGGGTCGCAGGCGGTGGGCCCAGAAGATCTGGAAGATGCCTCCCAGGGACAGGACCGCTCCTCTATCGAGGGCTCTGCTGCTGGCCCCAGTAAGTCCACCAGTGGTTAATATTAATAATTATATTTCCTAAACTTTTCCTGCACCTTATTTTTTCCGAACTATTATTTCGGTATCCTGATTCGAATTTTTACAAAATCTTCTTTGCTCTATACTATCTGTTTCTAAATTCTTGTTATCCCTGCCTCTAACTGCGTCTGCTATGACTCTCTGTACTACTACTATTAGTCTGTCTGTAGCCAAGCTTGCCCAGTTGCCCACTTTTTATTTCAAATATTTTAAATAAAACTCATTCACCAATAGCTATAGCCATTGAGTTTTGGTTGTCCTCTTCTACTACTTCTAGTCTTCTTATTCTTGAGGCTTTTTGACAATTCCCACCAAGAAAATGCCCAACCAAATTTTAGAATTTTAGATAGGATAGGACATACTACTACTGTTGTAGGGATTCTGCACATACAGAACTTTGCACAAGAAAATAGGTCGTTGGTGATGGGAGGTTGGACCTTCCTCACACCTCAATCGGAAGCCACCACAATCCCCTGACCGACTTGTTATAGTGTCTCATTACTCCGAAAGGCCCCCCCCAAAATACCCAATGAGTAGACAACCCAGACAACATAACACTCCCAACCTCTGTCGCGGAAGCAATGCACACCCTTTTGCTCACTCTTGTGTAAGTCACACCAAATACCACCGAGTCTATGTAAGTTCAAAAGGTTTCTTTTTATTTCCAACTGACAAGCTCTGTATGTTGTATAATGCAGCAGCAACAGCAAAATGTATAAGATTAAAACAATAAACATTGTTACGGTTAGACTTACAAGTTACTTACAACTAAAAGTCCATAGAAGCCAAAAGGCGAGATCATGATAACTGAACAGTGGTGGGCGAACCACCCTCCCCTTGGTAGGAATCTAGTTTATATAAAATTCTAAATGGAGATGTGAGAATTCTGGGAGCCCTCACCTTAGAAGAACCTAGTAGTGGTGACATCATAAGCTCTGCAAAGCTCTGGTTCTTCTTATAAGTGAATCTTCCGTCTGTAATGAGAAAAATGGTGCGCGTTAGTATAGTGCAAGCATTTCTCAGTCGTGCCAAAAACTGCTTTTTTTTTTTTTATGGATAAGCAATATGGACTAACACCATAACTCCATAACAAAGTCGCTTGTTTCTCGACCTTGTACGCAGTGCTCAGACAGTAGCAGTATGAGCTCATGTGGCCTCAAAGGCGTATTTCACAACAAGCTGCGAGGTAACTTGCGCAAAAATAAAAGACAGAGCTAAAATGGTTGCATGGCTCGGGGTAACTTAGCAAAGACTAAAATGACCCTAGGGACCATATAACACTACTAGTGTCTAGTCTACTACCTGATTTATACTAGTGATGTATGTTGTATATGTATTAACTTTTTTTTCATTCATGCTAGTGAAAAATAGGGGGAGGTGTATATGGCATCTGAAAAATGTGTAATGTTTTTTCTAGGCGTACTACCGACCACCAGTACCGGGGCCAGCGGTGAAGGTGACGCGGCCGCTGAGGGTGCAGGCGATGCGGCAGTTGGAGTAGCTGCAGGGGGTGAGCCAGCAGCAGTGGCGGGCGGTGGTAAGTTATATTCCTAATCCTTACTTATTGACATTACACTCGCTGCAAGGGTGTAATGTATACTGTACTGTTGAGACTTAAGTAAGAAGTAGTTGTGAACGCCGTTTGAAGAAGACACCCTTTACTTAGCAGCATTAGCAATAGCATTAGCGACGGGAGTCTACTGAGAGTAACCAATGGCCTCTATCGGACTTCAACTCAGCTGTGAAATTTTTATGGAGAAGAATAAAAGTCTGATCAGATGACCTTGATGGATGGGTTGAACGAAAAGGGAAAGAAGGGTGGAAGGAGGCAGGACGGGCGAGATTTTATGTTTATGACTGGCAGAGAAGGATACGTGGCATGCATGCATAGGTGTGTGATATGAATCAGATGCATGGGTGGCGGAATGCCTGAAACTCCCCAAATGTTCGAGGCCGAGGTAGTGGGAGGATAGATACATACCACAAATGTTACGTACTGTGCTTGCTAGTGCTACTGTGCCACTATGTGTAGAATGTATTTGTCTGACTGCTTTGCTAAGAGTATATTTTACAATAGTCTTGTTTTTTCTTCTTGATATAGCTACTCCTAAAGTCAACAGGAAGGAGTTGGCAGCCAAGGCCCGGCGCCGTAAGCTGGAGGCCATACAGGCCGAATACCGGCGCCTGGTTGTTCTAGAGGAGGAGGAGGAGGAGGAGGCGGCAGCAGCTGCAGCCTCCTCCAATGCCCCGGGCCCCAGACACCCCCCAGTCTTACGGCGTCACCGCCTGTCAGCCACCCTCCGCCACACAGGAAGAAGCACTGCTGCCCACCCCCACTGTGGATGCAACTGCCGCGCGCTGAAGCACCGCGTGGCCCGCCTGGAGGAACGCATCCGTGTCCTGGAGAGGCGAGCCCGCTGAGACCCCGTTTATTTATTGCCCCTTTTTTATATCTTATTTGGGTGGGTGGGAATCGGGCGTTGGGTTTTGGACTTTTGGACATTTGTTGGACTTTTCGTTGCGGGACATGAACATTGGTTGGGGTTAGGGAGGGGGTGGGTCAGGTGTTGTGGGATTTTTTTACATAGTTTATTTTTGTTAGGGTATTAAATTACATATTTAGACTTAATATACGATGTGGTTAATGTTTTGTGGGTGGGGTTACTGTTTTACGTCACACGGTTTCCTTGCTGGTGCAGTGCCACAGCCAGTGTTTGATTTAAATAATTGGCTGAGTTACTAAGACACAAACAGACAGATGCGGTACCCGTCACTGAGGGACTTGTCCTACTAGTACTGTCAGTCTCTCCTGATAATCTATGCATTCTGCAACTGGACTCAAAGGGTGTGTGAAATAGAATTAATGAAAAAAATCCGTTATTAATTATGCCTCACCCAAACCTCTTCTCTTACCTGTGCTTGATGTTTAACTTGGGCACGGCGATGGCTGCATGGTGGTGATGGTTTTCTTTCCCAACATGCCATGGTTGTGGTGGTAGTAGTAGTAGACCCTGGCAGTAGCACTTGCAAATAAAAGAAAATGAGACAGTCAGTCGCCTGAGAGAGACTGTGGGAGGAGTAGTAGAACAAAGTACAGTACAGAACTTACTGACAAACAATAATATGCCAAAATACAAGGAAACATAATGGTTGCGGGGATAGCCTAGTACATAGAGTTACAAACTCTAGCTGTGTCGAGTCACTCGACTAGGCCTACAGTACACCGTGGTCCGTGACTCGACACAAGCGTAACCGTTAGTGCTGTTTCGGATGATGACAAATCCAATCTATGATGGCATTTAATGCTGATGTATTAGGTTCCTTTGGTAAAAAAAAACCAAATATACTGCTCATAGGAGGGTGGGCAAGCAGAAGAAGATCCGCGCCCTGCCTTGAAAATGCATTTATGTTGCTTTAGCCACATCCGCCCCAGCAAGCGTGTGATAAATTATTGGTGTACATTTAATTTAGTCACACCTCAATAAGCCACACAGCCCGGGGAAGAGGATTAGGGTTTGAAGAATGGTTGGGAAGGGGGTTTTGGGAAAGGTTTGAGAAAGAAAAACAGTACGCATGGACAACAACAAAACACAATATTGGCAGACAACCATATCCATAAATCAGTTAAGGGAGAAAAAGGAAATGCATGCATGATGATGATAACTTGATGGTTAATGATATTACTAACTACTACTACTAGACAATTAGACAGTACAGGGCAGCAGTATATTATGCTATTTGCCTTGCCTGTCTGCCCTCAGAGAGACCCGAATTACATACAGTTTCTGTTCTTTTGTACCCGCCCGGGCTTAAAGATAGCAAAGAAAAGTCAAAAAATGCTGTAGGGATGAATTGAATTATATAAGCAGAGAGCAAACATAACAACAACAACACACAGTAGTAATGATTGAAGACAAAAAAAAGAATCGAAATTTAAAAGATGATGAAAGTTGATACTGTTACTGTATGTTATCCTGGTCAAAATGGGGAGTTGCATCTCGGCGTTCGTCTTGGTCCTCCATTCCATGGACGCTCCGGCCATCAATCTTGCGTGACGCCACTGCCTGCCTGGCACATGTAGATTCATTGGTAAGGTAAGTGAGAGTTGTTTTTCCCAGTGTAGCACAGGGTAAGGGCCGGCCTGTAATTGCAGATGGGAAAACCAAAGGGATATTGAAAAATCAAATAGAAAAAAAATGCCTAAATTACGGTGGAGTGCAACAAGAACACTTTCAGAGGCGGCATGGATTTGGATACATCATGTCTAACTTAGTCTGTTTCCAACATTAACCTCCAACAACAACAGGACTGAGCAGGCCCACGGCACCCGTGACACATCCTCCATTTAGCGTACCTTTTTTGACAGAGGCAGACAAAGCAGATATACAGCAACATAGCATTTTACAAATTAAGTGACTAAATCAATGCCCCGCTGTCAGTCATACCATACCACCACACTCGACTCCACCACTACACAGACATGTAGGTCTGCAGTGGTTGTTGTTGACTTGGTTACCTTGTAATGCACTCATGAAACGCACTGAGTTATTCCATCAATCATCTCGGATCGTACTGAGTGACTGGAGTGCGAAGAGATAATGTCACTGTGGTCATCATCATGGTGTGTTGTCAAACTCAGTGTGCAGAACTGTACAGATTGAGTCCCCTTTCCATATTCAAAATGCAATGGATCGGCCTGCAGTAGAAGTAGAAAATTGTTATTGAAAAACAAGATTGGAAAGAAACATTGCATTGGGTTACTTTTAGTGTGTAGATTAGATAATAGTACACAATGAATTACCTTCATGCACTACAAACAACAACAACACAAATCACTCAGTCAGCGTCCAATGCATGTCATCATTCATTACCTGTTCCTTCTCATCTTCAGTTAATGGGCAGTCTGTATCGGCTCTGAAAGGGGGATAGCTATAGTAGTCATCATCATGTTCCACTTCTTTTGGAGAGACTCAACGAGGCAAGATTAGGTTTTCTTCGATTATGCTACATTCAATCATCATCTGGCTTGAGGGCAATAGATTTAGGTCGATTCAGAAGGATGGAGGAGCAGGACTCGGAGGAGTGGACTGAAATGCAGAGAGCTGAAACTCATAAGGCAATAAAATACGAAGACGGTGGTGATGGATTTGTTGTGATTTGAAGTTTCCAAACAGAAAGACAGACACAGAAATAGAAGTAAATAAGGGAGAACCACAGTAAGAACTGGAAGCCTAGTTGTCACCGTCAGGGAAGTATAGCTCGTCCTCAAACTCTGGAGGTTCAACCAGAAGTAGGTAATCAGCATCCAACACGCTACTTCCATCACCTCAGCCGCTGTCCTCATCTTCCTGCGGTGATTCATGTATTGTATAATTCGGTAGTATAAATTGCTGATTCATTTTGATCATGGTTAACCTCTCCACGTTTATGGGTGAGAGACTGGTCCTTTTCACTGTTACAATGGAACCAGCAGCACTGAAAACACGTTCAGAAGAGACACTTGCGATAGGGCAAGCCAGATAGTTGATCGCCAGCCTGCTGAGCACTGGCCATTGGCCCCTTTTGCCATACCAATACCGCAATGGGTTTTGATCAATGTAGACCTCTGTTGGGTCATCCAGGTAGGCCTGGACCATTCGGTCAATGTTCAGGGGTGCTAAACTTAGTGCGCCCTCTTTTGTCTTTGCATCAGCACTGGACCTAGCAAGTCCTTGCTGTAAATACCAATTCTGTGCCGTTTGTACTGGGGCTGATGATGATCCGGTTCTTGCTGTTGTCGATAGTGTTGGTGACAGCTGTGAACCAAATGCACTGCCCACAGGCTCTGAAGTTGAACTTGACGCAGGATGCCCTGCTGCAGTACTTGATGTGGGTTTGAGGCCTTTAATTACCAGCCGTTCATTTTCCAATGTACTGGCTGCCTCAGCTATCCAAGTTTTGTACCGGGCAACATCCACTTCTGAAAAAGGGAGTAATGTCTTACTGTGCAGTGCCGCTTTGTACCGTGGATCCAGAATTGTGGCACAAATGTAATGTTGTTGTGACAGAATCTTATTTTGCACCCTTGCATTTTCACTTAAGCGACATGATAAGCTCTCCGCCAACTGGTATGCTTCTTTTTTTCCTCCACACCTATGTACGCTTCACACACCCTCTTCAGCTCTTGCTCTAGCATGTGCAACAATGGGATAGCTTGGCCCATAGTACAGTCCTCCTTGCTGACTTCACGTGTGAAGACCTCGAAAGGAAGAAGCATCTCTGTAAGAGATTTAACTAGGCACCATTGGTCCACCTGAAGGGTCATGCCTTTCACAGCAGCATCCGCCCTTTGCATGACATATTCATTGATTGGTCTGTACTGCTCAAACAGACGGTCAAGCATGTAATACGTTGAGTTCCAACGTGTTGCCACCTCCTGGATCAGTGCTTTGACTGGCATTCTATAGTCACGTTGAATGATCCTCAGCTGCTTCCGGGCTTTAAAAGAATGGCTGAAATGCGTGCATATTCTGCGGCAGGTGGTCAGTAAGTTGCTGACTATGGGTTCTTTTTCAGAAAGTCTTGAACTATAATGTTAATGCAGTGCGCCAAACACGGGACCCTGAAATACTTACCAAGCGTCATGGCCTTAAGTATATTACTGCCATTATCCGTGGCAACAAAACCAATGTGAAGCCCTCTGGGCGCAGCCATTCAAAGACCTTGTTGTTAAACTCTTCCAAAAGGTTTTCAGCAGTATGAGATTTCTCCATGGCGAACATGGCTATAGTTGCATGTTTCCGAGAAGCATTAAAAATTGCAACTGTGTCAACAGCACCTACTTCAGATAGCTTGTCTCTAACCCCCACAAAAGAGACCCAGTGTGCAGTGATGCACATGTAATCAGTGGCTTGGCAACTGGTCCACATGTCTGTTGTCAGGTGGATTTTGTGAACAGCACTCTGCTGCAAAGCTTGTCCAACCAATTCAAGCACATCGTGATGTAGTGCTGGAACAGCAACTCGGGCAAAATAGGAACGACTGGGAACCTTCCATTTAGGGCAGATGGCTGACACAAATTCAAGGAAACCCACCCCTTCCACAAATGAAAAAGGGAGAAGGTCCAGCGCTAACATTTTAGCCAGCTTCGCATTGTACAACCGTGCCGTTGGGTGGTTGCGTTGGTACTGCCCCTCCGACCAAAGCATGCTGTCAATGGTAGGCTGGAATATTTTCCTTACTGCTGCACCTTTCTTCTTGAACCCAGCTAGGCTCAACGACGCTGCACTTTTGCTCATTGCAGTGCCCGGTTGCCTTGCTGTCTCATGTTGACTCTTACTACTGTGCCACTGAGATGTTGCTGAGGATGTGGGCGTTACCAGTACACTGCTGGGGGTAGGGCTATAAATGTCTCCCTCTTGTTGACCTTCCTCCGCGATCATATCTTCCCCTACTTCTTCATCCACAACAACAGCAATGGGTCCAGTTTTACTTTTTTGTAAGTGAAGTAGGTGAGCCTCCCACCTGATAGTGTGGTGTTTTTTGAGATGACTTGTTTGTCCTCCGGTACCATAGTTTGTACCAAGCTTACCCCGCCTAACAGCCTGCCGACAAATTGAGCATATAGCAATGTTCTCCTCCTTACTGCTAACCGAAAGAAGTCCCAAACTGGGGAGGAGAACTTTCTGGCACTGCTGGAGGTGCCACTTTCAATACCAGATGAAATGGAGGGTGTGCATGGAATTTGACTCTGTGCACTTACATTACCACCACCTACTGAGGTGGTGGTTGAGCTGATGTAGGTCCCTGCCAGGCCTTTGCAAAGGCAAATATGGAAGCTGGAGGTCGTGTTGGCGTTACCTGTGTTGGTGGTATCCGTGCTACATCCCTCGCAGCGATTTGGGATAGTCTAATAATGTTGGTCTCCATCTCCGCAGGCCCAGGAGTGATGTTCGTGATGACTGGCTCTTCATCATCACCCCCTCGTCTACATCTACCTCCGTAACTGTAAGGCTTTCGGGAACCTTCCTTTTCACTAGCCTTGTCTTGTGGTGTGCATCACTCTCAGGCTGAGCTGGTGGCTTCCAAGTGGCATCTAGATCATCAGAAGCGGGGCTTGATGAAGAAGTTGATGTACTAAGCCTCCTTTTCCTTGCTGGGGGTATGGAAGACACTGGATCTTCTGGAACAGTGGCTTGCTCCTCTCCGTCTGCAAAAAGCTCGATTTCCTGAACTGCCCCTACTTCAGGTGGAACAGCTACTATTGTGGGCTGTGGTTCCGGCTGCGGTTCCGGCTGTGGTTGCAATTCCGGCTGTGGTTGCGGTTCCGGCTGCGGCTGGGGTTGCGGCTGTGGTTCCGGCTGTGGTTGCAGTTCCAGCTGCGGTTCGGGTTGCGGCTGGGGTTGCCCACTTATCTCCTGAGTTTGCGCCTGCGAGTGTGTGGATTGGGTACTACTTTGCGATAATGACATTTCAACATCACTGGTCGTTAGTAGACTGGCTACCTCTGCCACAGTCATGGGCTTGGGCCTAGGTTGCTGGGGTGGGGCCACTGATGCAGAGGTGCTGCTCCCAGCTTGGTCCCCGCTGGACACCGCTGCTGCAGGCGTAAGATTTTTTTTTACCCAAAAAACACATCGGCCGGCACCCCAGTCTTGGCAAGTGCCGCTTCCTTCTTCTCTCCCTTCTTCTCACTGGCAACTTTATTGCTACTGGAGGACCTTGTACCTTTCTTTGGGGCCATCTTCTTCAGATGTCAGCAGGACGCAGGTGCACAAGTTGCAGAGATGTCTGTGGTCACACGTGGACGTGACGCGCAGCAGGACTTCAGCCTGGCAGTACAACGGGTGATGATGACACCTCCTCCTCTGTCTTTTTGTGCACGTAAAAGCAAAGAAGCCAGGAGAAGAACATCAGTGAAATGTTGCATTTGTTGTTGTGGTTCAATTACTAGTAGTACAAACAAACAAATAAAAGATATAAATTAGTGTGCCATTTGTGAGACTGTCAACAAGGGCTTTCATGGTATACTGTGTACACTGTCAGGACAACCAAAATACAAATGTAATAGAAGTGGACCCTGTTTGGCAATAAATTATTTGCTCATCACATCATTCAGGGAGCTGCAGCTGGCAAAGGGGATGGATGCAAGCAGTAAGCCAAGAGGAAAACCATGCAGGCCTAAATGGCAAAAGCAGCACACTTATAACTCCCACCAGAAATGGCCACCAGCCACATGGACACTCACAAATCACAAGCAACAAGCATGAGGCCTGGAAAACAATGTACTGAAACAGGCCTACGATAGCCAGGCAAAGGCTGCATGGTAAACCACACTGCTTTGCCTGTAATGTAATGCAATAAAATGCAAAAACGAAAATACACAGGGCTAAACAAGGCCTGCAACACACCACACACAACTAAGGCATGTAACACACCCCAAAAAACTGAAATACACCCAAAAAAATAAATCCACATTTTGCAATTCAATGCCATCCATGTGCCCTAAATGATGTTTAAATTCAACTGAACACACAAACAGTTCTTTTATGCACCCCTGACTATCTCTGGGCCCACTGGATGGAAGGCCTGTTGGCAGATTAGGCTACAAGCTTGCAGGCCTATGACAAAAAGCACACTGCCTGGCTTCAAAATGGCCGCCAGCCTCATGGCCAGGCCCACAACAACAAGAAACTGAAGACAGACAATGCAGGCCTATGGCAAAAACACACTGCCTGGCTTCAAAATGGCCGCCAGCCTCATGGCCAGGCCCACAACAACAAGAAGCCTAGGCCACAAAGGAAACACATGCAGGCCTATATGGCAAAAGCAGCACACTTATAACTCCCACCAGAAATGGCCACCAGCCACATGGACACTCACAAATCACAAGCCACAAGCATGAGCCCTGGAAAACAATGTACTGAAAACAGGCCTACGATAGCCAGGCAAAGGCTGCATGCTAAACCACACTGCTTTGCCTGTAATGCAATAAAATGCAAAAACGAAAATACACAGGGCTAAACAAGGCCTGCAACACACCACACACAACTAAGGCATGTAACACACCCCAAAAACTGAAATACACCCAAAAAAATAAATCCACATTTTGCAATTCAATGCCATCCATGTGCCCTAAATGATGTTTAAATTCAACTGAACACACAAACAGTTCTTTTATGCACCCCTGACTATCTCTGGGCCCACTGGATGGAAGGCCTGTTGGCAGATTAGGCTACAAGCTTGCAGGCCTATGACAAAAAGCACACTGCCTGGCTTCAAAATGACCGCCAGCCTCATGGCCAGGCCCACAACAACAAGAAACTGAAGACAGACAATGCAGGCCTATGGCAAAAAACACACTGCCTGGCTTCAAAATGGCCGCCAGCCTCATGGCCAGGCCCACAACAACAAGAAAGTGAAGACAGACAATGCAGGCCTATGGCAAAAAGCACACTGCCTGGCTTCAAAATGGCTGCCAGCCTCATGGCCAGGCCCACAACAACAAGAAACTGAAGACAGACTGCAGGCCTATGGCAAAAAAACATACTGCCTGGCTTCAAAATGGCCGCCAGCCTCATGGCCAGACCCACAACAACAAGAAACTGAAGACAGACAATGCAGGCCTATGGAAAAAAAGCACACTACGTGGCTTCAAAATGGCCGCCAGCCTCATGGCCAGGCCCACAACAACAAGAAACTGAAGACAGACAATGCAGGCCTATGGCAAAAAGCACACTGCCTGGCTTCAAAATGGCCGCCAGCCTCATGGCCAGGCCCACAACAACAAGAAACTGAAGACAGACAATGCAGGCCTATGGCAAAAAGCACACTGCCTGGCTTCAAAATGGCCACCAGCCTCATGGCCAGGCCCACAACAACAAGAAGCCTAGGTCACAAAGGAAACACATGCAGGCCTATATGGCAAAAAAGCAACACACTTATAACTCCCACCAGAAATGGCTACCAGCCACATGGACACTCACAAATCAGAAGCAACAAGCAGGAGGCCTGGAAAACAATGTACTGAAAACAGACCTATAATAGCCAGGCAAAGGATGCATGGTAAACAACACTGCTTTGCCTGTAATGCAATAAAATGCAAAAACGAAAATCCACAGGGCTAAACAAGGCCTGCAGCACACCACACACAACTAAGGCATGTATTTAGCACACAGCACAAAAACTGAAATACACCCAAAAATACACATTTTGCAATTCAATCCAACGCCATCCATGCCCCCTAAATGATGTTTGAAATTAAAAAATACATCACACAGCAAAGGAACAGTTGTTTCATCATGTTTCATCATGCACCCACCCATGACTAGCTCTGGGCCTACTGGCTACAGTGGCTACCCACCACTATATTTATTTTTAAAAATGATGAAAATTAAAAAAATGTAATTGCAGCAACTGCAATGACCCAATCAAACAACACCAACTTACTTGTAAAATCTCAAATCCAAAAATCCGCAAATCAAATGATAATGATGCAGCAGACACAAACAGTGATCCTTCCAGCTCAAATCCAAGTGAAAAATGAACAAGAGATGGAGAAAGCACTGGGAGGAGCCTGCTGGAAAGGAACAGGAAGTAGTAGACTCTGTGGCACTTCCTCCCTCTCCCCCGCCCAAAAAATGAAAAAAAAGGACACCCAAATATCAATCTGAGGTTTTTTTCCCATGGAAATCATCAGTTTATAGAAGGTTTTATGCTGCTCGCGATATTATTCTTCTCCAGATTGAAAATTTTGCGTGTTCGGGATCGCAGGTTTACAAAGATTCCGCCGGAAATCCGATGGCGTGCCCGAATGACGTGTTCGCGACCGCAATCTCTCTCGTGGTGCACGATGGCGCGACGAATGACGTGTTCGCGATCGCACACTCTCGCGTTGTCCGATGGCGCGTCGAATGACGTGTTCGCGATCGCAAACTCTCGCAGGATCGCGCGGCCGGCTACCGAAATCTCGTGGCGCACGCGAACGAATAGGAAAACCCGTCGGCGAACGCAGGAATCCCGGTAAGTCATAATCGCGCGCGCTAGAATGCATTTTTAAAGCGCGAACAAGAAAATAATTCCGCTTCGCCGCGGATCGCGGAATTGATGGCAATTCCGCGTTCTCCGCGGAACGCGAAATTGTCCAAATTTCGCAAATTCCGCGAGTGGAGCGGAATTTAATGCCCAGGCCTAGTAACCAGACGAAAATGAATGCATTTAAATAACATTAAAAAAGTATGATTAACTAAAAGAAAATACGTAATGTACATAACTTTCCTAGGGCATAACGCAGCAGTAATATCCCGTGAACCATGTTTAAGATTTAGTTCTAATAATGCATATTAAGGACATTGTTAACATGCCGACGTCAGCGTCTTCAAATCACGGTTCTGACTTCACATTTTTGTCTTTGAATAATCCGCAATTAATTCCTATCTGGCCTAATTTTCTCGCTGGCAGTCAAGGGATTAGTACAATTAATTTCAACACGCACGATGGTTCATGCACTACTTTCCTTGCTGCTCGGTGCAGATCATTAAATTATTTACAATCTGCCAGAAAATGTCTCCTTTCTACCTTCGTATAGGGAATGGTTCAGTCTTTGACCCGTTCCACAGACATGCCCCTTCTATCAGTTGGATGTCTCTTCTATGTTTATGGCCTGTGGAATGTATCCCTCGCTATCGTGTATTGGTAGAATATTCTTTCTATTGCGCCCTTTTGGTGGAATGTTCCCCATGCTTTGCATTGAGGCCAAGAGACCTGTACTTGATTATCGAAGCATGTATTATGGCTTTACTCATACAACTTGGAAAACTCTAGCTATAAAGAAAAATCAATAAAACATACAGAAATCTAATGAATGATCGTGCATTATATAAGTACAATATATAATTACTGAAGTAAATCACATAATGTGGATGTAAATATACTTTAAGGCTCCTCACTCAACAGTTTCCCTCATCCTCGGTAAAACATCCTTCTTAATCCGCTCGTGCCATATAGTGTGCTCTTTAAATGGCCCCAATAAGCACATTGTATCCCGTCGGGTGGTATGGTGTGTCCGCTGCCCTCTATATTTGAAATATACCACTGTCCGCCATAGCGTGGAGAATGTCCCCTTAATTACAAGGGCCAGGGAACACAAATCAGTCCTGGTAACAAATGTTCACTCCAGCCCCACGCTGTACAGACCGGCTCCAGTATAGAGGGGTCAGAAGTGTTATCAATGAAAGATAGTTTTGAACAAATGACCCAAACAGTGCACATAACAGCTCAATGTTTTAAAATGATCAAATATCCTTCACGGAAAAACAGCCCCATTGCCATCACCACATCAGGAAACAACACCATGCCATCGGGACCTGTCGATTAGCCACATGCGTCAAACGTTACATACTCTTCCCTTACACTACGGAATAGTCTGTCCAATGACCCCTAAATTAAATACGTGGACTGTTCCACAGCTGCCCACCCCTCCATTTGACCCCTATACTTGGAATCCTTTGTACAGTTCGCTTCTTCTCCGTGGAATGTACCCTGCTGTAACCGTTCCCCTTGGATTAATGCGTGGCCCACAGTAGCTAAAATCCAGCAGTTGGTCATCTACAAGTACAAATGCCATAATCCAGTCGCGGCGCGCGGGGGGGCAATAAAATAAAATAAAAATCTTACCTGGTCCGCGCCGCCTCGGGTCCGTTGGCGCCTTCAACAGCCGCATCACTGCTGGCAAGTGGCAACCCCTCTCAGCCAATCCTGGCGCTGCTGGCAGCACCAGGATTGACTGAGGGCACGGTTACTCTCTGCCCACCAGCCCATTAGGAGACCGAGGTTTGAGCCTTTGCTCAACCCTCGCTCTCCTAATGGGCATGTGCCAGCCACAGCAGACACCAGTGCGCATGACTGGGCACGGGCGAAAAATTCGCTAACCTTCCCCACTCATGCGCACTTGTGCTGCTGCCTGCTGCCCCTGACAATGCCTGTCAGTCAACATGACGCCGGACCGCCCACCCCCTTCAGACTCTGAAGGGGGTGGGCGGTCTCACGTCATGCTGACTGACATGATTGTCAGTTCTCCCTCTGCGTCTCTGAACTTAAGTAAACTGAGAGTTTACTTAAGTTCAGAGACGCCGAGGGAGCTGCGGGCGAGGGCGGCTTGTGGAGCAACGCCCCAGCACCCTAATGGACGCACCGCCCCTGCAGTCAAGTATCAATATGGGGAGAAACATGCACCCAGAGTTTGAATTTGCAGTTTCCAACATACTACATCCACATCTTATGGGACTTGTCATATTTCTCTGGCCCAGATCATAATCAGATTCCAGGTCTTTATCCCCTATACTCTGCCAAATTAATCACTCTACTCCCTAGCAGAAGGCCCAAAGACCTCCCACACAAAAGGGCAATCAACAATGATTCCTGGAAAGGAAAGAGGTGGGGTGGAAATCTGCATCTAATAATTAGCTTGGCTCATTGCACCTGGACTGGGACAGCCCAAGCCCACTGGATCAAAGGAGGGAGACCAGACCTCTAGAGCACCAACAGTAAGGGCTCGCCTTGGAAGTTTTGGTGGGAAGATGTCAGACCGCTGGGCTAGCAAGGGGCAGAGCTGAGGCCCTCAGAGGAGCTCTTTTTAGAGAAAACTGGAAGTCACTATTGTGGACTGTCCTAGAATGCTGTGCAGGAGAGATGGGGCAGGCGTTGAAGGATGATGTGGCCTCCTAGGATTGGGCTGGGGTGCCTGGCATCTAGTACATTCCACTCAACCCATGCACAAGGGAGAGACAGTTAAGAACACTCTGGACTTGGAGGCGACAACAGTGGAAGGATGCCCAGTTGGAGGGAGAAGCCACCTGATGCCCTACAAGGATGGACTAAGGGCTTTGGCTCCAGCTGACACCTAGGACTAGGATGGGTCTCTTCATGGCTAGTGACGCCAGTTAGGGGAAAGGATCTGGTGGGGGTCTTTGGTTGTTTCCCCTAGTACTTCTGTGGACTGGCCCTGGGCTCCGCTACTCACACAGGTGCCCTGCAAGATGGCCAGGAGGCCATAAGGCCTGGGGAGAGTGGCAGGGAACGTGTTCTGCTTGCTGGCATGTGTGGCTGTGGAAGATGCTCCCAAACAGAAGAGATCCTCAGGCACACAGGCCGAGGACAGGTCTGGTGCAGGTAGGAGTAAAGATCCAGCTCTACATACAAAGTACCCTTTATGCTAGGAGGCCTCATGAAAATGCACCTGGTGACTAGGCCTGGACATCAAGAGCAAAAACAGTATAATGAAAAATTATTAAAATCTGCCCTATGGAGCCAGAGATATCTGTTTTAACGATTTGTCTTTTGAATGAGAAAAATGAGCGTGTGGCGCTCCACCGCATTTAGAGGAATCTCCCCCAGGATGGATCAACGGCTCAGCACAATGTTATATTAATATTTCATGGGGAGAGGGCTGTGCATGGGGCAGCCCTCCCTGACCCCACTTCCTTGGGCCCATCACAACAACTAATGTCCAGGCCTCCCCATCCCGGAACACAAAGCAAGAAGGTAGGCCAGGTGTGTTGCCCATTCCACTGGGCATGTATCTGGTGAGGTGAGTCAAGCCAGCTGTACAGTTCCTTGTACATGCTCATAGAAGGCAGGGAACATTATCAGCTCCTGCTGGGAAATGGAAGATGGACTTGCGGGCCAGAAGGAAAAATGCCAGCTTCCGGGGCCCTTGGGACTTCACCCGCGGGCACCTACAAAACCCCCCCTCCATCCTTTGGGTGCCCCGGGCGGGACCGTGGCTCCCACCCACAAAAAGGAAATACCTCTGCGTGAGGCCACCGAACACAGCGGCAATACCACTCATAAAATATTCACATATCTGGGCCTGGAGTGCCTCATAATGTCCTGGGAGGGCTCTATTTGCATATTTCTTTACTTGTGGTGGTTCCAGAAATGGGGAGGAGCACCACCAATGAGTGCTCTGGAGAGCTGCAAGAGAGCAGCAGCGCCCATATTGTGTATTTAAACAAATTACTCTAGGTCTCCTGGGGCCTAAAAATTATGACTTTGGGAGAGATTTTCCTTTGTTATCAAGCATTCCCAGAGCAGAGATTTGGCTTTTGGGCTCCGGTGTGTGGAAACCCCTAGTGGTTGGTGGTATAGCTGCATTTTGTGGGCTGTAGATTGTGAAGAAAGTCTCAGACTCGCATGTGGTTTTGAATTCAAATGCTTTATTGACAAGGTGGAAATTGAACGATAAATGCTTATCATTATAATAAATGCCTGGGACTATTAATGCAGGTTACGTTAAATTAAATGTTGATGCATGGTTGAGTCAAAACATGTGGCTGATTCTATTAATGTGGTGACACCCTAATACCCTGATTATAAAGCCTTTATAATATGTTCCATTGACAGAGTGGTTATTGTTATAAACGGGGAGCCCCTCTCATAAATCCAGTAGGCCTGTCTTATTTGAAATGCCACCTCCTTATTATGTGGTATTGCATCTGGTAAAGAAGGGGAGGGTATTATGATTATGGGGTTTTGGACCACCTAGAGGTGAAATGGGATATGAGGAGTCACCAAGGGTATTTCTATCTACATCATGTCTACATTTGTAAATTAATGTGTAGTATTTTGTGGTGTGTGTGTAATAAGTCATTTATAAAATAAAAAGCACTGACTGGATGATAATTTATTGAGCATTGTGGCGTGCCAGGGAACTGGGATTGCTAACCCACATCACCTTCCGTGAGTAGGCCTCGGACTGCCCTGCTTCACTACCCTGAGAGAGTCAAGTGCTACAATGGGGTGCTTGGTTCCCAGTAATGACACAGTTGCGGACCTGTTGTGAGGGACTCGCATCCTTCGCAGCTAATAATTCAATTTCTTACAATGGGCTTAGGCTAGGTTTGTGGACAGTGGCAGCTGGCAAAGTCTAAAAGTGGTGGGGCGGATAGTTGAGATCTGAGTTGAAAATGTGAGTGAATCTGTACGTAAAGAGTGGGTTCGGGAGGTGTGTTCTCCCCTTACCAGAAAATGTTCAAATGAATGGGCTGAAGTGGTGTATTTAGAGCCAAGTAACATCAAAGGATGCCAGATTGTGCCTCCCCTGGCTATACGATGTATAAAGCAAATGACCGAGGAAGCTGCACACCTTCCCAAGCAGTGCAGCCTTTCATCCAACAAACCAAATATCAGCTTCAGCGACTCCTCACCCTGAAGCACTAACATTTTCAACAGGCAAGGGGGCAGCGTTTGAAAATAAAATGCAATATGTTAGCACTGTGATTAGGTATCATGGTGCAGCAAGTGCCATATTACAGCTCACTGATTAGATGTTTTCTGGCACAGCGGTAGAATAAATGGCACAATAATGGAGCATTTTATTGCTCACTGATGAACTATATTATAGCATGAACATGGGGAGTATTGTGGCTCTCTAATTGCATAAATTAGGACAGTAATGTGTCGTATTGTCACTCAGTGATGAGATGTATTCTGGCATGATGATAGGATAAATTTGTTCTCATCATTGGTGTATATTCTACCGGTTGTCAGCTGGAATAATTTACTGCTATTAACTTGTTTCATGCAGTGTATAACAGGATGTATCCTATGCGTAGGTTTACGGTTGTTGTACATGTCAGAATTGATGCAAGCAATCATGCTTTTTGTTCTGGCAATTCTTTGACTACTTTATTTGTTTCATTTGTTTTTTCCATTAAAACTTCAGGGATCTTTGTCACTGGTACTTTGCCTCTTTAGTGTTTACCTCCCGTCTTTTCTCTTCACAGGACACAGCTTACTGGACTTGAGTTCCTCAGAAAAGAGGCAGCAGGTAGGTATCATTCTTTCCCCCCGGTCAAGCCCCCCCTTACTGTTCAATTACTTATTCTTTTCTGCCACTTCTATCTTCCCTTTTTCATCCAGGCAAAATAACAGGTTTAAGGAAAATAAACATTTAAAAAAATTAGTTTTATTCGCTTGGTCTCGGTTTCCCCGACTTTATGCACAATTCTCCTGCGCATGCTTATTTCTTTAGCTCCTTAGGAGAAACTCATTAACCTAATTGCAGAAATAATAAACTCGCCCGGATATGTCCTCAATGGTTTTCGCTATACACCCTAGGGATTTCATCCCCTACCATTTCCTTGTTATTCCTCTCTACCTCCTGCTCTGCTGCACCATTTGCGTATGTGGTGACTAACCTGCGTGAGCTACGCCCCTCCTTGGGGAGCTGAACTCCCTTCCAGTTCTTGGTGCTGGCGTAAAGCATAATGGCTGTGGTTCTTTCCTCTGGTCATCTCTCTCTCTCTCTCTCTCTCCATGTCTCATACGGGTCCTAGCTTCCCTGCGCTTGTGGCGACTCAGCCCTCTCTCTGCTCCTGGTGCCTGCAGCATTTCTTCAAACTCAGTGGTCTCCCCTGTCCCAAACTCCTGGTGGATATCCTCTCCGGCCTTTTCTTTTTCCAGAGCCCAATCCCGGGGAGGAAAAAAAAGTATTTTCTTTGTTTCTGGTCTACAGCCCTCATCCTGATCGACCTCTCTGTGGGTTTCAACACTGTCTCCCATAACACCCTCCTCAGTAGGCTCCACGAGATTGGCATACAAGGATCTGCTCTCAAATGGATCTGTTCTTTCCTCATGGGAAGAACCTAAAGGGTCAGGCTGCCACCGTCCACATCAGAGACCAAGAAATTGATATGCAGATTCCCACAGGGATCGTCCCTTAGCCCCACCCTTTTCAACATATACATGACACTTCTCGCCAAAATCATTCGATCACAAGACATCTCCGTCATCTCCTACGGAAATGACACCCAACTCATCCTCTCCCTGACGGATAAAAAAACAACCACCGACAGAACCAACTTTACCAACTGCATGACCATGTTAGTAGACTGGATGCGAACCAACTGCCTTGCAGTTCAACTCTAACAAGATGGAAGTACTAGTCTTTGTCAACAAGGCCTGTGCATGGGACTACACCTGCTGGCAGCCGGCGCTAGGACCAACACCCACAGACCACGCAAGAAATCTACATGATACCTCAAGTCAATGCAGTGTGCACCTCTTGCTTCCACATCCTATGCATGCTGCAAAAAACCTTCAAATGGTTACCTCAGAACACGAGACGGACCGCCATGCAAGCACTCATCACCAGCAGGCTGGACTGCAGCAACACTTTGTATACCTGAATCTCCAAACAACTTCCACACAGACTTCAGACCACCGCTGCAAGACTCATACTTGACCTTCCACGCTGCACCAACATCACATCACACCTCAGGAAGCTTTACTGGCTCCCCATTCACAAGTGCAGCCAATTCAAACTTCTCACCCACACATACAAAGCCCTACACAAACAGGACCAGAATACCTGAACAGCTGCATACACTTTCACCAACCCACCTTACACCTCTCACACATTCCCTGCATCCGCATAAGCGAAAGTGGAGGTTGCTCATTCTCCTACATTGCACCCAAGACATGGAACAACCTCCCTCAACACATCAGAGCCTCCTCCTCACTTCTTGAGTTCCGCAAGAAGCTGAAGACCTGGCTCTTCATATAAGCACCTTGGAGACCACAAACCTCTTGGGTAATTAGTGTACTATACAAATCAATATAACATAACATTTCGTTTTGTCTCCTTATTGTTTGTCCTTCCTCGACTTTAATTCTTTCTTTCCAGGGTGTGATTGGAAGAACATCGGGAATGAAACCAGGGGAACCACAGGTAAGTCAATAGAGCCTTTACCTGTCCACTCACACAGTGTCTGTATTTCTTTCGTGTGGTCAGAAGTAAGACTTCTGACCTCACAACATTACTGAAGCAGGCAAGGCAGAAGGGTTTCTCAGCCAGAACGAATATCTATATCTCAACACCAAGTCACCCAGGACTCCGGATATTTACACTCTACCCAAGGTACACAAAAACACTGACGCGCCGCCAGGGTGTCCTATTGTATCAGAATGTGGGTCCACCTTAGAACCCCTTGGGCGCTATGTAGATCACTTCATCAGAGATTTTGTCCCAAACACACACTGTTACATAAAGGATACCATGGACATGATCAATTTAGTAGAAGATCTCCCATTCGACTCCACTAATTGAATTATATGTACCCTGGGGATCACTGACAGAATATAGAATGCCAAAATATCGACCTGCAAAAATATAGTGGATAAAATATAGAATGCCAAAATATCGAATTCCTATCTACAAACAGGTAAGTACAAAAATATCGAATCTAAAATATCGCTGTAAATAATATAGGGCCCATTACGATAACCGGCGGTAAAAATACCGCCAACCGCCATAGCCTAAAAATACCGCCTGCCTGCAACATTGAAATACCGAACTAGCAATTATGATGACGCTAAGCAACCACCGCCCGCAGCGGAAAAAAATAACAGAATACCGCCCGTCCATGACAGAGTCCAAGACAATCCGTCCGCCACGGACGCAATACCGCCCGAAAAAGCCAAATACGACCGCGCGGACGGACTACACACCGCCCGTAAAATTATGATCCCCCCGACATGAGGGCGGGAAACCAACACATATCCCGCCCGCTACGGTGAACAACTGAAATGAATAACAGACAAGGCGGAAGGCCTGGCGGCCACGTACATGCACGGAAATCAGTGGCGGCACAAACAAATACACACAACTCGGCCAACAAGTCCACACAGTCAACGACGCCAAAATACCCAGACACAGAACCCATCCCAAAGACACATCCCCCTGCCAAAATATAGAATTAGCATAAATCCCAGGACACCACGCCCAACACACCTGAAAACGATAGACCATCATGACACACCCACATAGGTGAGTACAAAAGCAGCCCCCTCACAGACCAGAAACCCTTGCACCACGACAAAGCCAACACCACAGCAGAGAACACGGAGAGCCACAGAGGAAAGCAGTATACCACACGCACACACACATCACAACCACCACCACCACCACCACCACCACCACCTAAACACCGGCACCACAAACCCCCTGCACATCACACACCAAACACACCACACCAGCACCACAAAAACTACACTACGCACCATGGCAACACAACGAATGCCCAAGTTCACTGCCACAGAGTTGACGGTCATGGTCGACGAGGTCATCAAGGTGTACCCACAAATCTATGGGAACCAGGTCCAACAGACACCAGTATCCACCAGAAACAGGATGTGGAAAAGGATCGTAGACCAGGTGAATGCAGTTGGGAACGTGCCACGCAACCGGGGGAAATTACCAAGAGGTGGCAGGACATGAAAAGCCTGGTCAGGAAGAAGGAGGCCAAGAACCGTGAGCTGGCTGACAGGACTGGCAGCGGAACTCCCGCGCCATTCAAGACCTTCAAGGCGTGGGAGGAGAAGGTGCGAGGCATACTACATCCGGAGAGTCTCATCGGAATACCAGGGGGAGTGGAGGCTGGTAAGTACAAACAAATGTATACCAGCACACCGCAATGTACTGTCATGCACTACCACAATGCCATAGCTCCGAGGGCCGAACACCCCCATGTCCAGTACACAATTCACAAGACATCCCTCACATATGCAACAGACACTCACACACACTCAGCCCATAGGCACCAACAAACAAAACCATGGGGGCATTTGTACAGTCAGCCAGCACCACAACTCCCACCAGCTCCCGTTGTACCCCAGATGCGCCGGAAGGAGCGCTCCCCACACCCACACCCATGTGGCAGCCATAGCTGCACCAACCAACAAGTAACAGGTGAGCAGCCTTACCACAAGGCCCGTGTATCGGAGGGGGGACTGCAGAAGTACCCCCCCCAGGCCCCCACTCCTACAGCGCAGCAAGATGGAGCACTCCCCACACCCATGTGTCAGCCATTGCAGTGCACACCCACACCCGACCGGTAGATACGTTACCCTACATGGAGGGCTGTCTGTGGATGGTAAACCATCACCACGACTCACAACACGGCCCCCACACCCACAGACCAGCAAGATGGAGCACCCCACCCTCTCATAACCATGTGGTAGCCATTGCATTTCACCCTCAAAACCAACAATTAGGTAGACCACTGTACAGGGCAGGGTGTCCGTAGGCATGAGGACTGTACTACGACTAACATGTGGGACATATCACTTAGCAGAGGAACAGGTAGCACTGCTCCCTGTCACAAACATGTGACCAATGTGCACCCGGACCTCAATTACAGAGTCATAGCCCACATGAGCCATCTCAAATGCAGTAACACGTAACGAGTCACGTCAGCATGCACAAGTCTAACTGGAGCACTGACCCACATGGCGTGCACTGTGCCAGTCATCACACACATCAGCAACACCATCCAAGTCTTGTCCACGTAGTCGTGTCTGCTTCTACCCTTGACATAGTACAACATCACCCATGTAAGTCTATCTCGTCCAAATGAAACATAGTGGAACCCCAGTAATGTCACATACACCACTGGACCCATGAACCACACAGCTACACAATGCACATTCAAAATCTCATCCATCTCATCAACCAGCCCCAGTGTCATGAAAGGTATATCATCCAAACAGTTGCCCCATAGACAGTAGTACAGCAAAGGGTCATGCCGATGACCAATAATTAGTCTGCTGTGTCTGAAGCGCACGTCACACTGTGAGTAACAACAAACAAAATGTAGTCAACACCCCTAGAGCACTGCATTGCTGCACATGGGTGAGAGTAGCACGCACACCAAGGAATTGTACCATCTGCAATACGTCGCGTGGCATACAACCATCACTCACTCACCACAATGCTTGCTGTGGAATGTCCATAAATGACAACAGTGAGCAGATATGCTGGCTAAGTCAGACATACACACACCTTCGTCTCTGTAGTGTCGTGTGGCCAAAACACATGTCCCATTCTGCACCCATATGTCACAGTATGTACCACAGTACCATATTTCAACACCAAAGCGTTCATGGGGCAATACCCCGTTCCCACCAAAGCCACGAGATGCAGGGGTACTGCAACACACACCAATTGGCATGAGAAATCCGTCCCATGCCAGATGCACCCATCACACTATTCCATTGCCTTGACCACGCACACACATTGTAGAGCCATACACACGCATCCGGGAAATCAGTGCGCAACTGTGCACAAACTGCATGTCAGACATTTAACACAAACCTTGCAAGGTGCAACACAATAACTTTTCGTCTCCGCCCCACAGGTGACTAACAGCATGATGCTGCGGATGGAGACACCAGCCATCACAGCCAGTCCACAAGCCCCCCACACGGACTCACGGATGTGGAAAGCCTGGACACCTCAACGGACGAGGACTCCCAACCTGGCCCATCTGGCGTGGCAGGGCGCAACAGCACACCAGGACCCCTCCTACCCACCAACCCATCTCCCAGGGCTGGTGACCAGTCCCAGGCCCCTGCTGCCACGGTCATTGCGGCCAACACCACCGCCGCAACCACCACCATCACCACCACCAGGGCCTCCCTGACCACTCAGCCATCCCAAGAGGTGGCACAAACCTCCACATCTACCCTGGGAGCCAGGAGGAGGCCCCGGGTGACCAATGTGGCGAGTGGGCAGGTCGGTGGCAGCAGTCCAGGTGGGAGGAGCAGGGTCAGGCCAACGCCAACAGAGCCTGGGAGCCAAGCCCTGCCGCAAATAGCCAGAGTCCTTGGGGCCTATGAAGAGGCCCAGGGACAATGGGCCAGGTCAGCTTCCGACACGAGGGAAGTCCTTGGGGTGTTGAGGTCCATGGACGCCCACATGGGCTGACTTGTGGACCTCATGGGCCAGCTAGTGGTGGAGGTGAGGGCCCACTCAAGGCCAACCACAACACCTGCGCCACCACCTGCTGGGGCGCAGGGACGTGCAACATCCAGTTCCCCTGCGTCCACAGCGAGTGGGCAATCCTCAGCCACCACCAGCAGCCCACAAACACAACCCCCTCCCCTCAAACGTGGAAGGGGCTGTCCGAAGAGGAAACAGATGTCCAGGGAGGACTTCGCACGCTCCAAATGCCAGTGAGTCAGCCAGCCATGGTGGCCACCCCCTGCATTCACTTGGACTACCATCCCACCCCACACTGCCAGTCGAGTGGCAAATGTCTGTTGGACTGCGGACCCAGGACAACATGGGTACACCTTGACCATCACGCGGACAGGACCGTCAACTCATTGTACAGCATGCACCACCTTCTTGATCACCTTTTCCACAATCACATGTCACCTTTAAAATAAATACACCTGTATCACATCCTATGTCATCTGCTATGTTTATTATCAATGGTGCACAAACGTCTGCATGTTCAGAAATTCATCTGTAGTGTGTTCTGTCGATAGGCCAGGAGGGCTGTAGGGACCTAGGGGTGACAAACAGAACAAGAGTCCATTGACTGTGTGTGTCACACACTCATCACACAGTACTTGTCATCAGGCCTAAGCAATGTACACACATCTCACAGAGCAACAGGGCACAATGTCACAGCCACTCTCAGTGGCATACTACCCTGGACACGGTCCATTGCCACACAGCACTCAGTCAACAATAGGCCGCCCTGACAATGCACACATACACACACACAACTACAGCGACATCAGCCGTCGTATATGGTCACTCACCGTCAAGTGAAGTAGCGGGCGATGAGCTGATGACGCTCATTCACTGCTTCCTCCTCTCCACTGTCCTCGTCACTGGACACGGCTTGGCCTGCAGGCGGGGGCCCTGGCTGATCACCGTCATCCACTATCAGGGGGATCCGCCTGCGAATAGCGAGGTTGTGCAGCATGCAGCATGCCACAACAATCTGGCACACCTTCTGTGGGGAGTATGCCAGTGCACCCCCGGTGCGGTCCAGGCACCTGAATCTGGACTTCAGGAGTCCAAATGTCCGCTCCACCACACGTCTGGTCCTCCCATGTGCCTCATTGTACCTGACATCAGCTGGCGTACGAGGATTGCGTAGTGGACTCAACAGCCAAGGCCCATTAGGATATGCAGAGTCACCAACAATCCATGCACGGTCCGGTTGCAGATTGGTCATCAGACGTGGGAGGATGCTGTGGCGCATGATGTGCGAGTCATGGGTGGAACCGGGAAACTTCGCACACACGTGTGTGATTATCATGTCCGCCAGGCACACCACTTGCACATTCAGGGAGTGGAAATGTTTCCGGTTCCTGTAGATGTGCTCCATGGCCTGTGGTGCAACAAGGCCAACATGGGTGCAATCAATTGCACCAACAACCTGGGGGATGCGTCCGAGTGCATAGAAAGCACCCTTCACCGCAGGCAAATCACGGGCCCTGGGGAATCGGATGTACCGGTTCCTGTACAGCATCAGAGCTGACAGGACATCCCGTAGCACCTTGCTGAACATGGGCTGCGACATCCCACCTCCACTGCCCACCGTGTGTTGGAATGAACCGGTAGCGAAGAAATGCAGTGCAGCCATCACCTTGGCCGTGGGGGTGAATGCAGTAGGATACACCCTGCGAGGACGAAGGTGGGGTTCCAACATGGCACATAGGCGATGCAGGGTGGGCCGGTCCAGACGGAACTTCCTTATGACCTCCACATCCTCAATGTCTGACAGCAATTGGTAGGGGCGATGTATGTTAGGTCTCCTCCTAGGACAGATGGAAGTGGACACATGTCAATGCAACACACAACATGGCATTTACACATACACAAAACAAAGATCACTGACAAAGCAATAGTATCAACGTACAGCTGACAAGTAGGGACAGCACAGCAACATTACTCTTACACAGGTCCCCTTACCAATAGCAAGGACCACTGACACATACCATTGCTATGAGCATGCACATGGGGATTAAGGCCATATTAGCTTGATAGGCATGATGATGGATTCAGACTGCAAATGTGGGTAGCGGCAACACCACAGCAACATACCTAGCTGCTGTACCTGACACCGCTTCCGAGGCTGGGTGAGTATGGCACACACCAACAACACAACGTACACAGGCTGAGCGGTACACCAATCGCTGCAGCTTGGACACGCAGAAACAGCCCCAAGGGGGCTATATCAGTGTGGGAGGGTGACAGGCATTACCACAGCTTCCAGGGACTGCTGACTGCCACCCCTCAACAACACCTGCTGCAGCTGCCACCTGTCCACCTTAATGTCGACGACTCTGATGATATGTCCAGGTCCACTCACCGGCGAGGAGCTGCAGTACCTGGCTTCCGAGCTCCACGCACACTGCCCAAGGCGAATACCGGCAAAAGTCATGTGTGTGTAAGACAACTACAGTGTGTGTGGGAGTGCATGTGGGGGACACACATGTCGTTCATCCGCAGCACTATGAGTCTGAGCCTGTGGGGTTCCAACATGCACCGCTTACCATGCTAACAACAGGTGGAAGGGGCATCTAGGCTCTCTGGTGTTTCCCCATGCATGTCCCTCCCGAGTGGTGGTACATGGCATTTACATGTCAGACACCCAGTGACGCAGACACTTTGCAATGCATGATGCTGGGCAGCTATTGCTTGTGTGAATGGCTGGCTGGCTCCCTGCTGGCCTTCTCAGTCTCGGCAGACCTGGGCTGCACATTGACCGGCCAATCCTAGAAGGAAACTACACTGACTGTACAGTGGGTTACATGTGTCATTATCTCACAACTGTCAGGGAATGCGCTAACTCAGCCCTGTTGATTGAACACTCCAGGCCTTGTGATAGGGATGTGTGTGAGAGATGGTGGCACTGAATGTGACCTCCATTGCGGGGTGAGCCATTCACAGGGCGAGTACGTTGAGGGCTGCGCAGTGTTGGACACAGTGGGTCCACTCACAAAGATGTGTAGCCTTGTGAGCTATGTGTCGGTCTACAAGACAATGGACAGTAGATGTGGGCAGACTACACATTGCTCAAAGTGCTGGCATCCTGAATAGAATGGGATGGACAGGTACTGTGTACACACTCCCACCAGCATGCATTTACGTGTGGTGTACACATGCTGTTATGCCATGTCCCATACCGTCTTGGCTCTGTTACACGTCTCTGATCATTTAGGATGGGTCAGCATCATGCCACTGTTATTGGTGGATGTGGGTGATGCTGAGAAGAGTATGTGTGATATTCCAACCCTCATGTGTACCATCCCTGCAGTTGGAAGTCCACCAGCCCAAGGCCTTGTGATGAGCCATTGCATCCAAGTTGATGCTTCTGTGTATGTGTAACCGACAGTGCAGCCAATCCCGCGAAGAGGTTGACGTCACCTGCCGGATGTGTGACCATGTTGCGGCGACTAATCGGGGGATGCTCCCTCGTATTGTCAGGTTGGCACGGCGCTGCATTTCACCACTAATGGTCTGCAATTGACAGTCACACAGCCTGTGGCGGATGCACGTTTGTAGGGGCATCAGCTGCAGGCAGGTGCACAGTACTGTGGGAGTGTGTCTTTTGCAGCGAGAGGCAGCATGTGTCCACAGCCTACCCATGTTCTGGGTAATGTGATGTTAGTTGTGTGATGCAGTGGGTTGTGAGTGTACTCTGTGCTGGGTGCATCTTACATGCATATGCGATTCCTGAGGCTCAAGATGAAATTTGGGCACTCTGCATAGTCAATGCGTTCAGAGTCGTAGGCCTCAGGGACAGCCTGTAGTCAGCTGGTGTGGCACTTCACATGTATGTTTGTGGCACTGTGCATACTCTGATTTCGTCCTAAACACATGTGTGCGATGCCTCACCTCATATTCCTGATACTTACACATCCGGCACACTGTGCAACAGTAGTTGTGCTCGTGCGATGGACAGTTGTCTGGCATGGGCTCATAACCATTGTGGACTGTCATGTTGCAGTCAGTGTGTGTGGTGACACATTCTGCTCCATGCAGGTATGTCCTTGGCCTAATTATGTACTGGTCATCCTTAACACCATCAGGACAGTGGGTGTGTACACAGCGATGAGTGGCTATGGCCGCAGGGTGACAGTCCGGGTGTTGTTCCATGTGCACAACACATGTGTCACTTATTGGCGGGTTCATTACCTGTACGCCAGCCATTACGTGTTGATTGTGGTTGCTGTATACATTTGCACAGGTATCATGCGACATGTGCACTTGGGAATGTTCTGTGCTGGCTCCCTTGCACATGTCTGTGGATTTGATGCCAAATGAGTGAGGCCACCTCGCTCTCCCTCATGTGTCATCTACCATGTGTGCTGAGGGACAGGGGACGGTCAACAGTGGTGAGGCATCGGATGGTGCAGCTGCACAGGAGCTGGGTGAGACTAATGTGACCGGCGCATTGGAGGGGGCAGACGTGTGCTGGATGACTCACAGGCCCATACGACAATTGCTGCGTAATCTGAGTACTGAGGTCATGTATCCATGTTTGCTGGCACAGGGGACGTGCACTCTAGCTCCTCTGCAGCCACGCGGAGGCCAATGCCCGCCCTCCCAACTACTTCCACTGGTGCAACACTTGTCGGCACAAGGATGACGGATAGAGTGTCTTTCACACCAGGCACAGCTGCCCCTGCGACCCCTGCTGCACTCAGTGCCGGGTCTGTTGAGCATGTGCGGCATCTGTGCGTGGGTCAGACAGCTCTCCTCAATGACTTCATTGCCCATGCCAACACCTTTCTGCAGTTGACATAGTTCATGGAGGGCCTACATTAACGCGTGGGTGGGCTACACCAGTATGTCCAATAGTTGTCCCCCCAGTCAAGGTGGTCCTTGAACTGGGCCACTGTCAGGCTGACATACCTGACCTTCCCCCACCCCCGGACAGTGGCGCATCTGACAACAGCAGGGCACGAGTCCTGACAGAAGAGGTGGTGGCACGCAGACGTCATGACAGGTAGTGACGTCACGGAAGATGGCTTGCACCATCAGACTCATTGCCTCCCCTCGCTCACCCCACTGATGCGATTGCATCATGGGAGCACGCGCGTGTGCAGCAGCTCCAATCTCTCCCCAGAGAGGCCAAATAGTGTATGTGTGGCTCCATTCGCTCCAGTCACCGAGCTCACGGTACAATAGGTGGGGGACGCCGTACAGCCGCATGGTACCCCGACTCGTGCCCTGGACAACAGTGACGAAGCATGGCTGTCTCCGGAGTCCGGATACACCACATGCAACACACAGTAGCTGTAGCTGCCCTAGCGGGCCATGCCGCAAACACCATCCCAGACGACATGTCGACACACCCCGGCGCGCAATGTCATAGCATCCGCTGCCATTGGCAAGGGACCCATGGTGTGTGATATGGGCCTCCTGGTGAAGAGCCTCCGAGCCATCCACCGCCAACGGGTGTCATGCAACTCACACACTTCACTAGAACATTAGGTAGCTTTGCCTGCACACCAGGGCTCGAGTCCGGGTACCATGCGGGTGTACGGCGTCCCACCACTTATTTTGCCGTGAGCTCGGTGACTGGAGCGAATGGAGCCACACATTCACTCTTTAGCCTCTCTGGGGTGAGAATGGAGCTGCTGCTCACGCGCGTGCTCCTATGATGCAATCGCATCAGTGGGGTGAGCGAGGGGAGGCAATGGGTCTGATGGTGCAAGCCATCTTCCGTGACGTCACTGCCTGTCATGACGTCTGCGTCCCCCCACGTCTTGTTCGGGACTTGTGCCCTGCTGCACACTGAGAATGTATTGCCTGCGAGATGTGACCAGGAGCAGGGTGCCATGACCTCCCACCCACCAAGCTCCACTGCCATCCCATGCCCTGGGTAGCCTGTGCAGGTGGACGATGTAGGGGGTACACCTGAAGGCCAGGGGTGTACATGTCTCGGCACGGGCCTGGCTGACGCACAGCAGTATCCAGCATGTCCCCAGAGGGAGGGCCAACGTCCACACCTGATGCAGCATGGGTCGTGTGCCCGCCTGTTGTGCACACACTAGTCCACATTCATCCCCAGACAGCTGGTCTTTCCACATACCCAGAACAGTGGTAATGTACCCCGCCGGGTTCGTCCCCACACAGTCTGTATCGACACTGCATGTGTGCACCCACCCGTGCCACAGACCCACCTGTGCCAAGAGGCCCTCCCGCTTCACATGCCACATGTGTGTATTCCACAGTTGTGCTTCTCTCTCAGGGGCGGACATCCAACTGTCCCGTAGCATACAGACTGCACCCAGTCGGACTGGCATCCTGTTTGTATGTTAGGCACCCTCACACAACTACCTGTGCCACAGTGCTGGCTGTGCTGGCTATCGTGACTGCCATGGCAGTGTTGCTGTCCATGGCAGGGTACACTCACACACAATGCATACGTAGCTTATCGTATCACTACTCTGCACATCGGACTGGCCACTGTCCCTGGTGTTGTACATTGTTGCCGCCTGACTATGTATTCTGTGACTGGATGCTGTTGTTCCTGTAGTGGGTTGTGTCTGTGCAGTTGCTGCTTGCAGTTGTTACTGTGTGTGCATAGTTAAGTGAGGCACATGCCGTGAATGGTACCTCAACAATTGCAATGTCTGGTCTCACATTCCTATGTGTATGATACGTGGCTGGGACTTCACTTCTTTCAGACTTTGCTACTTGTATGTGTGATGAAGACGTGTGTCTGTAACACGGATTGTCTGCATATATTTGGTGGTATTTCGGTGTTAATGTGTACGTGTCATGTTTGGGTGCATGCAAAGCACAGGGTGTGTGTCTAGCCACAGGATGACAGGTAGCATGTGCAGAGTGTGCGGGTATGTGTGAGCTTACTTTCTGGCTGGCCAGCAGCGTAGGTGTATGTGTATCTTGTGATGATCATCGAGCCAGGGCACATGGTTTACTTACAATGTGTGCATTTGGGAGGTGTAGGTGTGTGTGGTGTGACTTTGGGGTAGTGTTGGTGTGTGTGTGTGTGTGTGTGTGTGTGCGCGCTCTGGCAATGTCGACTACACACATGTGTTACCCAGGGGCATGGTCAGTGTTTGTATCCTTGTTCGGGTCTGTTAATGTGAGCACATGTGTGTATTGTCTGTTGCACAGTGTGTGGGTGTGTCCTTGCAGTTCAGGATGACTCCTACTTGATATGTATTGGCCATTGTGGGTCTGCAGGGTGTGTGCATGTGAAGATTGTTCCTTGTTCAATTGAGCATGTATGTACATCTCGGCGGTTCGTACTCACTGTGCAGCCCTGCCCACCCACACTGATGTCGTGTGTGTTTTGGCATGCATTGATGTGGCGTGCAACTGGCGTGGCTCCTATATTTGCTTGTTGAGTGTGATGTCAGACTGTGAAGGTGATTGTACACATATGTAGGACTGTGCTTTGTAGTGACCAGGCCGTCAGTGTTGATGTGATGATCTGTTGGGCCACGTCAGACACTGACATGCCAAGGCCCACGACCTGTGATATTTTACTGGGTCCACAGTGGCAGCAACTCATGTGCATTGACATCCAATGTCACTTGACTACATGGTAATCTCACGAGTCCCGTGTACTTCTCACACTCTCATCCTCTCTCATTCGTACTTGTCTACGATCAATAATTCTCCAGAGTCAGATATTAGCTTTAAGGCATGTATTTAAGCTTACTTCCTCTGTGATGCAGGATGTGGACACTACTGGCAGCGTAATGCATGTGGAGGATATACTTAGCATGGTTACACATTCAAAAGGGGGTACAGGTAGATGTGATAAGTCGTTAATTGTGGAAATAAGGCTTCAGAGTTAAGAATGCCCTGCCCTTGCTATGCTACAGTACATTAGCTCATTACTGAGGTGCCCTAGGCTGTGACACAGACAGTATTGGTTTACCCTACCAGACAGCTTGACATCATGAGCACAGTACATCTAAGTCCCATGGTACAGGTTTACGACAATAGTGACTCCGACACACCTGCGTCAGAGGTGACATCAGAGCATGAGCCTACATGCATGCAGCATAGTCTCACATGTTGTTGCGATATGGTGGCTACTGTACATGACTCAATGCCCGGGGACATGTTGTGGGGTGTTGCATTTGTTGTCCATGCAAATGTCCTTGCACGGAAGTTCAGAAGAAGGTGTGATGACAGTTCTCAAGTTATTCAGCAGACAGATCAGCGTGCACTTACAGGTGCATGTGTTCAGGTGCGCGGCATGCATATTGTAGCAATGTGGTTCGTGCAATGTTGGCCATGTGGTCACTGTACACAGGTCCCATTCCTCAGCCTCCCCGTGTTCATGCAGGGACACGGGATATGGTGATGGACAGGGTGCATGTCCCGGTAATGTCAGGTGTCATGACGGTGGAGTTGATGGTAAGGTGTTTGTTTCCGTGTGCATGGTATAGTTGTTGCACAGCTGACTGGCCACTGCGTGCGGACGGCAAGCATGGGTACGGTGTTGCACATGAATGTTCAATTGTGGGTATTGATTTGGGGACCCATGAATTGACAGGTTGTCAGGTATGCGATACCTTCCTGCAGTGCATCCCTCGCATTGGTGGTATTTGTGGTTGACATCCAATGAAGCGGATGGTGGGTTGCAACGTGTTCCTCGTAGGTTGTCCCTTGTAGAATCCTGATGGGACATGTCGGGTGACATTCGATGAAACTGTAATCCAGCATACGTTGTGCGGAGGCACACTGGTTCCATTGCAGTGTGTGTCCTATTGCATCCACAATCGCCATGCCCCCATACACTGAACAGTTCCTGTCGTGGGCGTCCAGGGATGAGAACAGGTGTACCAGGTCCCCAATTGGACATGCCGGGTTGGAGAGACATAAATCCACAGGCCAGTGGTACGGGCACCTCCGACAGTAGAAAACGGGGATGACGCAGCTGAACATTTCAATGCGGTAAGTTACTCGATAACTTACAATCAGCATAGCCAGATTTGCACAGCCCACTGTCTGTATCAAGCTATTGCTGTACAGCTGCATCTGTCTGGCGTAGGTGTATAGTACTGGTGCCCCGTCCATTTTGCTGCAGGGTGCTGTGATGGCGTGCTCCGGCTGCCTGGGCTGTCTGCTGAGTGCGACCTCGGACGGTGCTGGGTGTTCTTGAATGGATGTTAGGCGGCAGGACTTTGTGTATGGCTTGGGAGGCGGCCACAGGCCCTCATCCCACATGCTCCTATGAATGGTCAAGGCCAGTGGTGTCTGACTCCTTCCTGATTACTTGCATTTGAGCCACAAGGAGCAGTGGTATAATTGTATTTTGTGGTTTTATCTTTCTTTCATGTTCGGCGTTATCTGCCAGGGGATGGTTGACTCAGCATGGCTATGTTTGGGTTGTGGTTGTTCCAATGGCTCCGTTCTCCTGCAGGATATGTTGCAATGTGATTTGGCTGTGGGAATGGAAGAACATTCACTGCTATCTGCTCTCCCATGTGTGGGTGGGTCACTTCTTTCCCGCTGTACATTGGGACTTGTGTGTGGGTGTCGTGATTGTGAACACCTGTTCTCAGGCAGCAGGGTTTCTCTGTTTTGGACATGGCATGGCTTGTTGCTGCGTGCAGGATTGTATAGATATTGTTTGTTGTGACTGGCGTGCCTTTTGCGGTCAATGTCCATTGTTTGTGCAGTTCTGTCGCAGCTGCCGTGTGCTTCACCATGCTTTGCAAACAGGTGTGTGTCCTCTTCCGACGTCACTTTGCTCCCCTGTTCGGCACACTTGTGTGACTACGTTTTGGCAACTGTGAGTTGTCGGTTGTGGTCATGATTGACGCAGGGGGACCACGTGACTTGTGCCTTCAGGGTGGGGCTGGTGTGTGTGGTGTGTTGTTGTGACCTTGCGGTGTTTGTGTGCAGCCCATGCGTGGCGCTGTCGTTGGCCTCTGCATTGTGCGCATGTGCGTCATCGCCGGGGCGCTGCGGTGCGGTGCCGTGCCGGGTACGTCACCTCCTGGTCCGGGGTATTGGGTGCCCAAGATGTTGCGGGTTGATTATATTTTACAGGTGGGATATGTGTGGGTACAGTGTTGGATGTGTCCTGTCCCCACAGGGGTGTCTAGGGGGCCCATGTACAGTTTTTCCGCCCTTGCATTGTGTGCGGTATTTGCATGCCCTTGTTGTGTGTCTGCCTACCTGCGTCGTCGTTGCGCGTTCACTCCTAGCTGCTGCATCAGGTACAGCATTGGGATGGCCTGGAGTGCAGGATTCATGTCGGAGTAGGCCGGGTTGGTGTTTCTGTGGTCGACAATGTGGTTTCCGCCTCCTGTTCTCGTGCGGTGTCTCTTTGCCGGTGAGGCTGTTTGGTTGTGTCATCGTAATTTGTACGCCGGGCGGTACGTCATTTCGTCGGACGGTGTGCCTCCGTTGGCTGGCGCCGCAACGTAAACGGGCGCACTTTGATGGCGGGCGGCGTCGCAGGCTTGCGGGCGGTATTAGTCTGACTTTTCACATCCTAATTTGGCGGGAGTGCGGGCAGTTGCTGGCGGACGGTAACTAGCGGTTTTTACCTCCGACGGCACGGCGGTAGTGTTTCCGCCCGCCATTGTAATGACCCCCATAGTTTGTTAAAATATCGAATTTTTTAAATGTATTAAAAGTAATGTAAAATTAATAAAATAATAAATATAATTAACTGAAACATACTTAAAAATACTTAAATAACCTTAAAATTAATAAATAATTAATGTAAGTTATAAAAAAATAAACATACATTTTTATTTTTTAATACATATATATATTAACTTAATATTAATAAAAAATATTCAATATTTTTAGCGTAGGATAGCGGGAGGGTAAAATTTACTATTATCACTCCAGAGAGTGCAACAGTAAGGAAAGCGTTGGATAGCGTAGGGGTAAAAATTACTATTTCCACTCCAGTGAGTGCAACAGTAGGGAAAGCGTTGGATAGCGTAGGGGTAAAAATTACTATTCCCACTCCAGAGAGTGCAACAGTAAGGAAAGCGTTGGATAGCGGAGGGGTAAAAATTACTATTCCCACTCCAGTGAGTGCAACAGTAGGGAAAGCGTTGGATAGCGTAGGGGTAAAAATTACTTTTCCCACTCCAGAGAGTGCAACAGTAGGGAAAGCGTTGGATAGCGTAAGGGTAAAAATTACTATTTCCACTCCAGTGAGTGCAACAGTAGGGAAAGCGTTGGATAGCGGGAGGGTAAAAATTACTATTCCCACTCCAGTGAGTGCAACAGTAGGGAAAGCGTTGGATAGCGGGAGGGTAAAAATGACTATTCCCACTCCAGTGAGTGCAACAGTAGGGAAAGCGTTGGATAGCGTAGGGGTAAAAATTACTATTCCCACTCCAGAGAGTGCAACAGTAAGGAAAGTGTTGGATAGCGTAGGGGTAAAAATTACTATTCCCACTCCAGTGAGTGCAACAGTAGGGAAAGTAATGATTTAATATTTAAATAAAAATAAATTAATTATCAATACCAATAAAAAATTAATTAAAATTAATTACCAATTACAAAATATTTAATAATTAATTAATTATAAATACCAATAAATATTATTTATTAAAAATTAATTACCTATTAATAATTAATCAACAACCAATTAATTTTCGATACCAAAAATGTAATAAGTAATAAAAATTACCAATTAATAATTAATTAACAATAAATTAATCAATACACAAAAAGAATTTCAATAATTACTTAATTACAATTAAATTACTTCCCACCCTATTCCCCTATAAACCCACAACCCGCTCCGAATAATAAATTAATACAATTAACATAATTATCAATTAATCAATTAATAAAAATGTATTACCAATTAATAAAAATTAATTACCAATTAATAATTAATTAACAATAAATTATCAATACCAATAAATAAAAATAAATATTTTCTTAATTACAATTAAATTACTTCCCACCCTATTCCCCTATAAACCCACCACCCGCTCTGAATAATAAATTAATACAATTAACATAATTATCAATTAATCAATTAATAAAAATTAATTACCAATTAATAAAAATTAATTAACAATTCATAATTAATTAACAAATTAATTATCAATACCAATAAATAAAAATAAATATTTTCTTAATTACAATTAAATTACTTCCCACCCTATTCCCCTATAAACCCACAACCCGCTCCGAATAATAAATTAATACAATTAACATAATTATCAATTAATCAATTAATAAAAATTAATTACCAATTAATAATTCATTAACAAATTAATTATCAATACCAATAAATAAAAATAAATATTTTCTTAATTACAATTAAATTACTTCCCACCCTATTCCCCTATAAACCCACAACCCGCTACAGAACTAAAACGCAAAATTAAATTAAAAATAATTAATAATTCCTAAAAATTAATATTTAATTTACTATAATTAAATTACTTCCCACCCTATTCCCCTATAAACCCACAACCCGCTACGGAATTAAATTACGCAAAAATAATTTTACATAAATTTCGTAACTTTAAAAAATATTAAACATACATTACAAAAATAATATACATTTTTAACTCATATACTAACATACTAAACACTTACAAAAATTCGATATTATTAAAAATTCGATATTTTTTAATGCCTATATTATGTACTTCTATATTTTGAAAATCGATATTACTTACCTTCATTTCGATATTATTAACCACTATATTATGTCCATTCGATATTATGTCCATTCTATATTTTGAATTCGATATTCTGTCCATTCTATATATTTTTTTCGATATTATGTCTATTTACCGTACGCTGGATGTCGAATCATTATACACTAACATCCCGCAGGATGAGGGACTTGATGTCATCCAAGATACCCGTGAGTCAAGAACCCACCCGCATTCGGTTCCCTCTTCCTTTATTCTGCACCTGCTCAAGATTTGCCTGTCCTGTAATTTCTTTTTATTCGATGGCATATTCTACCAACAAGTCAAGAGAACATCAATGGGAGCGGTTTTCGTTCCCAATTTTGCCATTCTATACATGGACTGGCTTGAAACTCATACGATTTTGTCCATTAAATAACCCCTTTGTATCCAACATTTTAGAATGGAGAAGATATATTGATGATATCTTTCTGATTTGGAAGGGGTGTGAGACCTCCCTGCTCGAGTTCCTTGAGTTCCTTAAGTTCACACTTGCACATAGCAAAACCCAGATTGCCTTCCTTGACCTTCTGATAATACCCCATGAAGGCAAGCTATACACTACACTCTTCCGCAAGCCTACTGAGAGGAATACCTTACTCGCATACAACAGCCATCACCCTCGGGCACTGCGAGACTCCCTGCCTTTTTTACAATTCCTACGCATCAGAAGGAATTGCTCTCGCAAGCACGACTACTTCCGTGAAGGGCAAACTCTAACTAACAAACTCGTCAGTAGAGGCTATCCCCGAAAACTGGTTAAGAAATCTCTAAAATGTGCATGGTATTACCCTAGGGAAGTTCTCTTGACACCCAAATCTAAGACAGACAGCAACCGCATGGTATTTGTGACCACTTTCTCCCCAGTTTCCAACCAAGTGAGGAAATGTATCATAAAACACTGGCCTATACTGAATGCAGGCAACATGGATTTAGAATGTCCTCTTTTCGCATTCAGAAAAAATAAAAACATCAAAGACCATCTGGTGAGAGCAGCATTACCCACCAGAAAAACTACCCAGACACTAACTGAGATGTGGGGCATACCACCTGTGTTAGGCCATTTTAAATGTGGAGGGTGCAGTGTGTGTCACCTCACCATTGAGAGCAAAAAATGTGTCTATGGCAACATTAATGTCACTTTACACAACTTCTCCAACTGTAATACCAACAATGTTGTTTATGCTATTATATGCCCATGTAATCAGATCTATATTGGTCAAACAATCCAAAAAGTCAGAATCCGGATTTTCCAGCACCGGAGCCGTCTGAGATGTCAAACACCAAATGCACCTCTGGTGGAACACTTTACGAGTCATGGACATACAGAGGATGACTTGCGATGGCAAGTCATCAATGTGATTCAAGCACCACCGCTCAGCACAGACATCAACGGAATCCTCAATAAAGAGGAATTAAAGTGGATACTATGCACCAACAGCCTACATACAGGTCTTAACCACATGGAGGACTGGACAAACCTAATCTAATTCCTTTTCGAACCACTGCTTGACCCTTTCTTCTGTACAGAGTGTATGGCCCTCTATGTTTTTCTTCCATGTTTTTCTTCCAATTTAGATTCCGGGCACTTCAACGCGGACTTGCACTGGACATGACTATGAACAACTTACTGTTCATTAAGTACCATGACATCTTTTATTGATTGTATCTCTTAACCTTTGCTTGTATAACTATATATATATTCCAACATTTGCACTGTGAAACTTTTGCAAAATTTTATATTTCACATGCGTATAGAGACTGATCTCATTAGTATTGTCCACACAACTGCCCTTCGTTTTGTTTTTGGTGGTACTCCCCACTATTGCCAGTGGCTCTTTATATCTTTTATGCTGGGAAATTTAATTGTACTTAAACATTCGATACACTGTAATTTATTATGTCAAGTAACAACAATGCGCTGACTCCCCTAGCTCAGTAATATGGCATATTTCTTGTATATACTTGGTTTCATACTCTGCGATACCTCCTTTCCCTTTCTATTTCGTTTATTCGGACTTCCTCATCACCCAATATGGCGCCCGCAGGTCTCCGCACCACTCTTCGTCCGGACACTGGCCGTAAGTATGCATGCGCGGCCTTCAGCTGCCTTCACAACTGATTCACCGGCACACGCATTCGGCGTTCTTCCAGTTTCAGGACCCCCGTGGAATTGAATCCTGGTTCAGCCGAACACAGGTGGATTTCCTGATATGCGGTGTGTTTTTAAATATAACTCGGTACTCGGTTATATATCGCCTTCGTTCTCTCCCCAGATGCTCCCTTCCGGTGCATCGTACACAGAAGACAAGGCTACATTGGCGGGACATCGGTTCCTGTCCCTACTTCAGCCTTAATATTCCCTCGGCCCACAGGCAGGCTGTAAGTGCTTTCTCCTTACTCACCCACCATGGTTTTTTGCACACCTATCGCCTCATTATTTTTAATCATTGGGTCCTCTTCTAGATCAAACTCCGCCTGTGGTTAACCCTTACGGACATCGTTCCTACTCAGTTCCACGAGATTCACGGATTCCATCCCTACTCAGGGTTTTGGAACACAGGTTAGTCCCACCACCGTACTACTTCGCACACAGTAGAACACCCTGCACTGCCACCACACCGGTCATAGTACTTCTAATTCCCCATGTACTTGAGCACATGTCCGCTCTTATTTCATCACGGCACTTGTTAACTCGGCATGTGTAACTCACAATAGTATCCCTTCACAATTGGCCATGCATTGCACTCAGGACGTTCGGTCTCTCATCCCCCACCTACAGAAGCATGGTCTTGAAATGATCAACTGCCCTCCTCTAACCCTGTTTCTTCTTCTTTTTTCCCCCTGGTTTTTCCCTACTTCTTTCCTTGCCATTATTTAGGCTCTCTCAGGCATCTAAATAACCTCTTGTCCTGATGATGATCCCCCTACTTTTCAGCAGGGATCGAAACATCGTCGACACCCACACCATGACTCCAAATGTATGATCATTTATGTGGAGCATGAGTTGTCCTTTCGCATTGTGACTGTCTTGAAAATGTATTGCTAATGTCACTTTTAGAAGTGAATGCCTGAGATCTGGAAATCTGCTGATTTCCATACCCTGCTATGCTACCCACTATATTGTTAATGTATTGTTCCTTTTACTGTATGTTGAATAAACACAATCCTTTCCATTTAGATACACCAACACAGTGCTAATTAGCAGTTCTGTGCTTATGCTTTTTATGCTCGTTGGTAGGGACCAATGTCTCTAGTAAAAATACGGTATACCCTCTGTCCCTCTTGACACACAGGGTTCCCTTGTTCTTTGTTATTCTATGGTAGTGTACTGAGTCACCATTTTATTTTAGAAATCATGAGAATGGGTAATAATTGTAGGACTGCTTTAAGGATTTTGGAGTTCTGATAGTATTTTATGGAGTTCATTGACTGCTTGAGTAGTGGATTCTGTTTGCCTTTTTGACGTATATACGTTTTGTTGTGCGTATGTAGGCACATTTTGTCAAGAGGGTTTTTTTTATTTCTGGCAGGTCCATTGAAATCATGAAATGTTGAAATTTGTCCTTTTATAATGTTTAGGTCTTCATTCATCCATGGGGGATTTCTTTTTGTTTTGGTGAATTTGGATGCTTTTAGCGGGATGTTTTTGTCAAAGGCTGTGGTCATTCAGTCATATAGCTTCTATACTGAGTTTATAGTGGTTGTTTTCTTTAATGAACACCTCACTCTTATTTTGCGAGCAGGGCAAGCACAACCTGTTGAGGAATGTAGGCATCGTCCTAGGCCACAAGTCCACCAAAGTGGAGGGTAATGCCATTGAAGACAATGGAAACCTCATTCAATTAAAAAAAACAAAGTGACCACATTTGAAGTACAATCTTTGGCTATGTTTGTGTAATATTCTGCGACAAAGTCACTCTGAATTTGATTATACACGTCACAAAGTTTTCTGTAAAAGTAATACAGTTCTGATTAATTGATCAGAGTGCTTCAAAATCCATTATTTGACTCCTTTTAAATAAAGGTTTTTTGTAGTAAATGTCAACCATCTTTCCCCATATTGTAATAGTTGCTAAATTACTAGGGCCAATGGAATTGGGCGATGCTGTGGCCTGTGTGTTTTCTGCATAATTATGGATTCGATACAATATACCATAATTGACATCATCTCCTTAATTTACACATTCCCGCAAAAATATGTCTGTGACTCAAATGAATTAAAAGCTACAAACAGCATTGGCTCAAACAATAGTCTCAGCTTTTAACTGCATTACCCAATCTTTTGGCTTTCCCAATGATTTTTGCTGAAGCTATTCTGCATTGGCTAAAAAACAAGCATTGGCATAGCCAATAGGTCTCGCCTTTGGGACCTTATAAGTGTTTAGCCAGAGATATTGGCAATGTTTTTAAGGTATGTTGTAGAGCAATGTAGCTGCTGTGTTCAATACTGTAAATTTTGTGTGCAAGTTGTCTTAGTGTAGTGACGTTAGGGCAGTGGCATGGTGTGGAATGTAGTGGTGAGTTGTGATATGATGTGTGTTGGTGGTATGTATGTGTGTAGTGTTTTTTGCTAGTGTGTAAGTTGGTGGTATATGTAAGTTTACACCCCCCCAAAAAACAATTGTAATGATATTAATTATGTGCGTAGTGTGATGCTCTTAATGTCTTTTGTAAGCTTTTTAAAATCAAATACATTGTTTTGTTAGTTGTGTGTTATTGTTCTATATGGCTATGTAGAGGCTTTATTTGAAAGCAATTAGAATCTGAAAATTTTCTGCAAAAAAGCTCCAAAATAGTTGGGGGGAGAAATTTCGCAAAACTGCCCAATGATTAACATGGGTTTCTCAAAAACAGGCATTTTTTGTGAGTAAGCACAGTGGTCGCACAAAGTAGCGGTAAGCAGTGGCGAGGTAAAGCCGAGCAAAAGATGTATGTTTTTGTGTTAATCTAGGAAGTCTGCTAATTATATAAATTTGAAAGCTTCTTGCAGCCCGTGACATGCCAGCTATGCCGTTTCACTGATTAGTTTTGCAAAAGTATGAATATGATAAGGAACTGTGAATGTGTGTGCGCTGCTGGGATATCTAATTAACTGGAAGTTATGTAGTTAACTTTAAAACAACACCGCGCCCCCCACCCACACCATTACAAACCTTACCTGGTGCACGCGCTGCACGGACTTCGGAGCATTAGGTGCGCAGCGGTCACAGGGCTGTGCTTGGAGCATTAGGTGCGCAGCGGTCACAGGGCTGTGCTTCAAAGCGCCACGAAGCTGCAGGCCCCACCTGTAGCGCTGTTTACAGTATGCCTCTCCCTGCATTGGAACAGGGGCAGGTCATTTCTCTTTTTTTTCTGCAAATTTATATAGCGCGAACTCGACCCAAAGGTTTTGGAGCGCTTGACATGAGCTCTAGTTACGTTACACAAGGACACTTTAATATGCGGCCTACCAGCGTGTGCTGGGAGAAATTTCGCAAAACTGCCCAATGATTAACATGGGTTTCTCAAAAACAGGCATTTTTTGTGAGTAAGCACAGTGGTCGCACAAAGTAGCGGTAAGCAGTGGCGAGGTAAAGCCGATCAAAAGATGTATGTTTTTGTGTTAATCTAGGAAGTCTGCTAATTATATAAATTTTAAAGCTTCGTGTAGCCCGTGACATGCCAGCTATGCCGTTTCACTGATTAGTTTTGAAAAAGTATGAATATAATAAGGAACTGTGAATATGTGTGCGCTGCTGGGATATCTAATTAAGTAGAAGTTATGTAGTTAACTTTCAATCCAGAAAGTTGTGGCGCTTGTAATGCGCTGTGAAAAAACAGAAGGAACAAGAACGGCCACAAAAGTGAAAGCAAATCGCGCGGAAAATTAATGAAATAAACAAGCGCGGTCCCCAAAGTGAAAGCGGACCGCGCTACAGATAATAACAAACAAGGAAGAGTGGGAGGGGGTGCAACCATGGAGCGCAGGCTGCAAATGAAAACAAGCAGCTCAAGAGGAGTGGTGGGGGCGGGCACATGAATGCAGCTGCCGCCCTGCGCGCCGCTGCTCGCTCCCGAGAGCAAAACGCAGTAAGCAGTGGTGAGGTAAAGCAGAGCAAAAGATGTATGTTTTTGTGTTAATCTAGGAAGTCTGCTAATTATATAAATTTGAAAGCTTCGTGTAGCCTGTGACATGCCAGCTATGCCGTTTCACTGATTAGTTTTGAAAAATTATGAATATGATAAGGAACTGTGAATATGTGTGCGCTGCTGGGATATCTAATTAACTAGAAGTTATGTAGTTAACTTTCAATCCAGAAAGTTGTGGCGCTTGTAATGCGCTGTAAAAAAACAGAAAGAACAAGAACGGCCGCAAAAGTGAAAGCAAATCGCGCGGAAAATTAATTAAATAAACAAGCGCGGTCCCCAAAGTGAAAGCGCGCTACAGATAATAACAAACAAGGAAGAGTGGGAGGGGGTGCAACCATGGAGCGCAGGCTGCAAATGAAAACAAGCAGCTCAAGAGGAGTGGTGGGGCGGGCACAGGAATGCAGCTGCCGCCCTGCGCGCCGCTGCTCGCTCCCGAGAGCAAAACGCTGTGGGAGTCAACGTTACAAAAAGAGGTGGGACATGCACCCGCCTTTACCCATTTGCGTGCTTTCATTCTTGAAAGACACATGCAAAAGCCAATCCTATGCGTGGGGGGAGTCAGACCCACACGGAGTAGTTTTGAGTAGTTACAAGAAGCCTTGCAGAGCAGCGCATGCGCGCTGCGCTAGGCTCGACCTAAAAAAAATGCTTGTTTACCAATGTGGAACAGCATTGGCAAAAACAAACAAAAAAAGCTGCAGCACCGCGAAGATATGTACGCAGCATACATCCATTTATTTTTTAACTTTCAATTTACAGTTTATAGATGGTGGATGCCAACCTTGGAGTGGTATTTAAAAACAAAGAGTGAAAGCACGTTTTAGAGAATAGAGCGGCCCAAAATCCAATTGCAGCTCTTGGGCCCTCCTACTGGGGAGGAGCAATAGGGCAACAGAGGAGCTGGCGGGGTACAAGTCAATGCCACTGTGGAAGCAGCAGGGAGGGTGCGGGCGTGGGAGCAACAAAGGAGCTTGGGGGTATTTGAAAACTAGATTAAAAAAAGAAAAAGCCAGACAGGGAGGAGCAGGTGAAAAAAGGGATAACCTAGGGTGCAGGGGAAGGTGGGAGCAAAATGGAGAGTATGGGGAGGCAAGGATTTGAGGGGGTAAGTCTCCAAGAGCAAGAAAACACATGCATTCCCATCGATTGCTAAAAGAAAAAAGTAGTTCCCTGAACGTAAGCAGTGGAAGGAGATAAGTCCTACAATCAAAGGGATGGTAAAGAAGCTATGCTCAAGAGAAGGGTCGACACAAGACGAGGAAGAACTTTCCAAATAAGAAGCAAGCTTCACCAAAAAAGAAGCAAGCAAATTAAACTCAAAAGAAAGCCAGTGTCTGGGAATCAAAGGACCAACCCAAAGCCCACTTTATGTTTTGGTACAGTACACAATGGGACTTCAACAGGCAGGTGATAGCTGTCTATCAGTGAGATCTAAAACACTGCATATGAAATGCAACACTGCTCTGATAATCTGCCAAAGTTAACTCGTGGCTGACCCCTTCTTGGCTGCTGTATTCATGGACCACAGTGGTGAGAATTTCACCCGGATGGTGTTTCCTTAACAGATTGAGGAATTGCTTTAGTCTATAGTGGTCAGCACAAAGGCCATAATTGTATATAGTCTAACATATTTCAAAAGGTGGAAAGACCATGCTCTTCAGTAGGGCTGCTTGCTAGTAAATTGGTGCTTTCACTTGCACCTTATCGTGGGAACAGAATAAATCAGACCCTGAATTTCAGGCCACGACTTGCTAGATGTTGCTAGAAGCACGAATGAAAGATGCATATTTTTTATTCAAGTATCATGTTAATGTAATCTTGATTTCAGCTGAGTACAACAGTGTTCATATTTATTGCAAACTAATTTCATTCGGAGTCCACAAATGTTAGTTTTAATACAATGGCGTCCCTTTGCTTTAAAACAGTGCTTAATTTGAGCCGGAGCTTTCCGGTGTCGAGCACTGGCACTTAATTGGTTTCCGGTGCTCGGCACCGGCACCTAATTGTCAACACCACACTTCGGGCAGTCTGCCACAAGGTGGCGCTGCTCATCTAATTTAGAGATGAGCAGTATAACAGTTGTTTAGGAAAACAATATACATTAAAAATTGTTAATACCTGCCTCCCCAGCCATTCCTTTTGCTTTGGGGACCTGGAATAATCTGAACTGTCGCATTTACATGTGAGAGAGATGGTTAGTAGTTGTTTTGGCAGCGATGACAAGGGCGATGGATGGTGCAAGCTGCAGTGGTTTCCTGGTCAGAGTCCTGGCACTTAATATTTTACAAATTAAGCACTGTTTTGAAACAATCCAAAATAACTTCTTATTGAAGAAACCATTTTGAATAATATCTACTGAACGAAGAAAGTTTCCTTTTGTTCATGAAGCTCATTATTTTCTAAAACCCTTGTGTCTGTGTTAAAGGTTTAACATAGCTGGTTAACGCTGTCATAGAATGTGCTGCATAGTCAGGCTTTGATCGCATAATATCCCATAAAATGTAGAGCTGTCAGGTTGGCTTTAGTCAGGCCTAGGTAGCTCAGCCAGCCTTGGGTTCTTCTTTGTATCCTTGGTATTTGTAGTTTTGTTTTTGCTAATATAGATGCAAAATTACATCTGGTATGTAAACAACAAAACAGGACTCAATGAGTTTTCACGCCTGGCATGGTAACTTCAGAGCTCTTGGAGTTTGCCTTTCTTCTCCAGATAAATAGGCCAATCTTGGTTTCTTACAGTTCCAGAGGCCATGGCTACAACATATCCGGCCCATCAGAAGGAGAGGACAGATGGGTCATATTCCACAGACCCTGAGCGTTTTCAAGACCCCACGTTTGTTGCAGCAAATATTTATAGATTTTTAAAGCAATCCTGCCTGCTTATTAAAGGTAAAGCTGCCAACACCAGAAGATTGAGGAAGGTGCTGGTTCTGATGCATTTTCTATTTTCTTTCAGGACATATTTTATGGTCTGACTGGACAGCGCAGCTCTTGCCAGACAATTATGTGTACATCACCAGAGAGAGGGTTGGCTCCGCCTACACGTTGGGATCCAGGAGTACATGTACGACTGCTGGTGGCCCGCTGAACTCGACACACACCGACCGACCAAGCCCCCACCCTTGGCATCATCCTGGTCAGCAAACTCACCATGATAAGTCAGATCTCTGCCTGCTTCCACACTCTTCGGATGCTCCGTAAGACCTTCAAATGGCTCCCCATCAACACCAGGAAACCGTCACTCCGGCCCTAGACACCAGCCGGCTGGACTATGGCAATGCACTCTACGCAGGAATCACCACCCAACTCCTGAAGAGACTCCGGACAATACAGAATGCAACTGCCAGACTCATCCTTGACCTCCCCAGACAGACCCACATCACCCCCCACCTCAAGAAGCTCCACTGGCTCCCCATCCTGAAAAAATGTGAATTCAAGATGCTGACATACGCCTACAAAGCCCTCCACGACCAAGGACCAGCCTACATCACCCACCGCCTCAATTTCCACCAACCCTCCAGACACCTTCGCTCCATCGCCCTGGCGCACACTACCCGCATCTGCCGTAGCAAGAGTGGAGGACGCTCCTTCTCCTACCTCGCCGCCAGGGCCTTCCCCTGCAACTCCAAACCTCATTCTCCCTCCCGGAATTCAGAAAGGGACTCAAGATCTGGCTGTTCAACTGATTCCACCTTCAGCAGCATTAGCCCAGCACCCAGGTACCCTCATGGTGATTGGTCGCGCTATACAAATCCCAGTTGATTGAACTGATTGACATGTTTTGATTGGACAAAAGTTGTGTGCTTCCACAAAAAAGTGCTTGCCCTCCACACAGCTGTGATCATTTTGTTTTATTTATCCAGCTGCCTGAGTCTAAACTTTCAGGGGCATATGCATGAAATTGAAATGCTATTAAGGTCTCTTAGAGAACTAAATTATGTATGTTGTTTTTCTCTGACAGCAGCACAGATGGGAGAAGGGCAGCCATTAACCTACATGAATTTTTAGGTCTGGCTTGACAGTGCAACTATCACCTGACCTTTTACCCACGCCAATATTATTCCACGTTCAGTTCTTTGCTTCCCCACAAGTACATATCCAATCTACTTGTAATGCTTCACATTACCAAACAACATTGCTTTAGACCAGTCATATTGGCATTGCCAATGCTTGTTTAAAAACTTTGAAATGGGCCTGATGAGTTTGATGAAGTGGGCCCTGCAAAAGCTTCTGACAGATCTAGAGACCTGTCAACTTCTAAAAAAAACAATTACTAAAAAAATTAATTCACTGTTTGTGAACGGGGCTATTGAGGGGCCAGGGCTTAGTGCACCCAGACCCCTCCACTAAAAAGAAAAGGAAAAAAAAAACTTCTAAGCATGCTGCTGATGCTATGGGGATGTTTCACAACCCGAAATGAACATAAGCTGTGCAGGGCCTCAAAACACGAGCAGGAAACTCACCTTTGGCAATGCCATTGATGCTACATGGCCCCACGTCAGGTGGATCACCATCATCCAATCCTTCCCTTTTAACAAACAGCAGTATCCTCCTTAGGACTTGTAATTTAATTATTTCCGTTACAAGTATGGGTCTACATGTCCCCCACAACAAAGCGTGGGTGCTAATAAAGGCAGGACTGAAAGCAGAATGCCCTCATGATGTGGAGGCAGTTACCATGTTTGTCTGCAGGCAGACAATCGGACATCTTTTTTTTTTTTTTTCTTACAGAGTTTTATATAGCGCGAACTTGACCCGAAGGTAGCGGGTATCGGAGCGCTTTACATAGCACCAGTTGCGTTACATGAGGACACATTCATTTTTGTTAGTCACAGGGAGATTAAGTGATTTGCCCAGAATCACAGGATGTTCAGCGTCATTGCCGAGACTCAAACCCAGTTCCCCGAGATCTTCTTCAGAGAGGCAATCATAAACTTCCACACCTGTAAATAATTCACCATTATTTGAAGCCCTAATACCCCCATGCCTAAAATGTTAGATGCAAATTGCATTTCACAATAACAAACAAGCATTGGCAAATGCAACGGGGTCATGCCTTTGGGACCTACTGCTGTACAGCATCTGCAAAAAGCACGTTTGTAATGCTGTGCAGCATGGCCAAAAGAAAAAAAAATGCATCATGATGCAACTGCTTCATCTAGCAGGCTCGCAAATGGATGATAACGCATACTCGCATATGCCTCACTATGTATGCTTGTGCCCATGAGATGATGCAGGTGATACTATTTTTTACCGAACCAAGATGGATTGGTAAATTTAAAAAACTGAAGTAGCACTAAAGCGATTGTTTTAATGTGAAGAGGCCCTCAAAAAATTACATATTTCTTTTTTTTTTAAAGTGCAGTTGCAATGGAGGAGTGGATGGGAGAGCAGGGTGGGGGAATAAAACAAAAATAAAATTGGGGTGGGGAGGATGGGAAAGCAGCACACTAGGGAGAGAAACATGGGGTGTGGGGTAAAGCACAAAAGGGAGAGAGCAACATGGGGCGAGGGGAGAAGCATACTAGAGAGAGAGAGCAACACAGAGTGCGGGGATGGGAGAGAACCACATAAGTGCAAGCAGGATATGAGGGAATGCAACATGAAGTGCGGAGGAGTGGAATAAGAACATGACGGAACGAGCAAAGTGAAGTGCGGGGAAGGGAGGAGAAGTGCGCGTGGGAGAGAGCTGGAAAAGACATGCACTCTCATGGAGTGCTTAGCCAAAAAAAAAAAGTAGTTCCTTAAAAGTAAGCAGTGGAAGGATACAAGTCAGCCAATCAAAAGAATGGCAAGGAAGCTATGCTCCAGAGGAGGGACTAACACAAGAAGAGGAAGGCAAGCTATTGAATAAGATGCAAGTAAATGAGAGTGGCATAGCCAACCAATGGTACGAAATGGGTGGGCTCTAAGAAGCATGTTGTTAGTAAGCCCACAATAGGTCTTCTGCAAACAAACAGCCTGTGCTGTCTGGGAGGCGAGACCTAAAAGTTGAATTCTGTAGCCAGGTTAGTTGACATGCAGAATTTTGCTACCTGTATTTTTCAAACCAGAGAGCAAAACAGGTGTCAGGGCAATCTGTGATTTGTCTGTGTACCCCTCTAGGCGGCAGAACCGGGTAGATAATGAAGGGGGAAAAAAGACATCTGCGAGTTTAAGAACACTTCAGAGTCTCCAAATATATAAATACTAATTTACACAGTACAACCAATTGCAGGTGTTTTTACTTTTTGGAGGTTCAAAACTTCTAAAAGAGCTTAGTTGAAGAAGCATTGCCTCGTTGTACTGCTATAATCAGTGGTGTAACTCGCAGAGTGTGAAGAGGGGCCCCCTTAGTCTCCCATATCTCATAGATATTTCTTGGCCTTGAGCTGAATGGGGGCCCCGAAGGGTCTCCTCCTCCCCCCCCCCCTAGGGGCTGCAGGGGCTTGTGTTACTCCCCTGGCTATATTTGCTGTCAGGCTACACGCTGGGAGGTACTGCATGCTTTGATCTATATTTGCTTCTGGAATTGGGAATTGTAAATTGAGCCGCAAAATTTAAACCCAAAACAAGAAATCATACATAAACAACAATTAACCTGAAATACCTGCTTCCCTAGCCCACATGTCACACTTAAAGAAGCAACGCCTGCCACGGGTTTAATTTGTTTGCTCTGCTGTCACCTGGTATTTTTCTAAACCTCGGTGATTCCTAAAAGGGCAACCTAGCATTTTTGCTTCAGCTTGTTGATGAGGATGTGGTGGCGCCCCTTACCTCAACTATAATAATACTTAAAATGGCAATGTCAGTTTCGGGTACATTGGAAACCCTGGTCTGTCACCTGTGTGCAGCCCCTTATTACCCCATGAACCCTATGACTGGAATAAGGGCTAGGGGGCTATAGTTCTCTGTTCACCTAGAAAGGACCTGATGTAGTTGGTATTGTACATGGGTGGCTCACTGTGCTTGAGGGGGTTTGCAAACATGTAGTGTGTCATGTGTGGTGTTATACCAAAGACCATAATCATGCCTTGTCCCACTATCTAGTTTTTAGTTGTCTCTTCTGTGAGCCTTCAGTCATAGGTGAGCCAGAGTCATTGATTGTGGAACACACAAAGTGGGTGGAGACTGTACTCATCTGTAGGAAACATGGGGGGAGATGGATGAAAAGCTCCCCCAGACTTTTCAGAAGTTGCCTTAAGAAATACCTTTCATAGAGTCATGAGGGGACATTCTCACACAGCCCAGGTGTGTACACAACTTAGCTGGGTTTACTACGGATGGTATCAGGATAACACCTGACGTACCTGGGTTATTCCTTGCGTGGGGCTCCACAGGCTTCTGTGCACCTGGTCCCCGCAGCCTCCCCAAGCTGACATGAAAGGCATCTCAACGGAAAGGACAATGCTGTTCTGCAGGTGTAACCTGGTGAAATAGCCTCCTTTTCGTTGAAGGAGAAATGACACCAGCTCTTAGGCTGCCTAGACTCATCTTTCAGGATTCCATCTGGGTCTAACATCTGGCCTACAGCCATGCTTAGGAGCCATCACTCACCCAAGATATGTCAGTCGCGGCCGGCATGACTTGCGGATGGCGGGGTGGGAGGTCGCGCGGGAAGGGGGCTTAATTTAATTTAAAAAAAAGATGTTAACTTACCATCTCCTCCGGTCCCGTGTCGCGTCTCCTCTCTCCTCTCCATACACGAAGCAGGCAGCCTCCCTCCCCTCCCCTAAGCCAATCACAACGCTGCAATGGCAGTGATTGGCTAGGACGCAGACCCCACAGGGGTCTATGGGGAGGCCATTTTCTCTATGTACACACAGGGAGCCACCCATGTACAATACCAACTACATCAGGTCCTTTCTAGGTGAACAGAGAACTATAGCCCCCCTACATAGAGAAAATGCAGAGTGCGTATGACTGGTTTGGTCGGCCCTGGGGCCGACCAAACAGTCAGCGCACTCAGAGTGGGCAAGCCACTCCTCCCCTGGACTCCTGCAGGACCGCCCACCCGCCCGCCCCGAACCAGGCATACCCTTATGCTTTCTCGCAGTGCGAGAAGCAGTGGGGCAACGCTCCTCCGCCCACGTGGAGGAGCCACCCCTGGTTAGGAGACTGTTTAAAGCTCAGACCTGCCCACAGCTTTTTGCCCTACAGTGGCGATTTTCTACCCACCCACTTTCTGTCTTCTCATCACTTAGGACCTTAAGAAGGCAGAGCGTTGACCTTCTCAGCATACGTCTCAGTGACTCAGGAACATTACAGCTGTGTCCACCTGGCCAATTGCACATTCACTCTGCGTCCATCGGCAGCCAAACAGTGCAACTGCAGTTCATCAAGCCACCATTCTGTCACTAGGTAAACCCTGCAGTTATTACTGCCTCCACTTGGTGGGGTGGGACCCTGCAAAACATGGGGAACAGAGGAGCACACCGAGCAGATTCACTCTCCTAATACTGCTCTTCAACCCTGAGACCTGCTCACCGCTCTCACTTACTTCTTAAATAATCCTGGCGTTCATCCTAGATTGGTGGTCATATATCTCACCCCTGACACCTCTTAAAAGGGCAATGTCTTTCTTTGGTCGACGGGTGCCACTAGAATTGTCAGGTTTCCATTTTGAATGTGTGTCATATTTGCTATGTGTTGATGTGACGTTTTTATTTTATATTGTGACACTTGGAATTGACACTTACTCTAAAATGTGCAAAGTACTTAAACCTATGTGAGAATGTTATTTTTCAGAAATGTCCTTTTATAACCAATTAGTCTTTTTCCAAACTTGGTACTCGCTCTCAGTTGTCTATAATGTAGTTTCCTCTTAGGACACTTTGAGGCTCTGGAACCCGGCTGCCAACTTCCAGCAGCAAAAGTGTCAAACATAATGGAAGTAGGATTACCAAACGCAAACCTGGTAGTTAAGCCGGTAGTTGCCATGGTGCCACGACTTTTGGGAGCAAGGACGCGGATCCTCTTTAAAAGAGGAGTAGTTTCTCTAATTGTCCACAATATTAAAACAATGTACAGCCTTTTCTGAAAAACAGGTAGATAGATCTATTGCGATCATTCCGTAGTGTGGAGCCCAGCGCTCTGATGGGCTTGCCTCCATGCATGATCTCTTTCTATTGACTTTAGCAATTGAAAATGAGTCGCTGGGTTTTAGGTATCTTGCTGGGGCTTTGCGATAGGCCAGATTAACTAGACACCAAGGCTTTCTGAAGAGTTTTGAATGTGATTCTGCATTGCATAGTCCACCAAAAGGGAGTTTTTAAGACTGCTGATGCCACTTTACACATTCTGTGTTATGCAGTAAAAGTGTAATGGGTGTAAAGAGGGTCCTACTTTGAAGCATTGAAGTGATCGCCCTCAATACCCTAACCGAGTTATTCTCTCACGTTGTCAAGGAGTTCATGCGTCTTTCCCCCATAGCCTTTGAGTTGAACCATGAGGAAGTACTCAAGGGTGGACAGTCTTCAACAGAGTTCACTTTCTGGGGGTTCACGACTCCCCATCGATAGGTGGGTGCAGGGTTTTCTGGAGCAAAGCCAGGCTTTGCATCCATGGCCCTGCTGCCCCTCTCTGTGCCAGGCAACCTACCTACCCTTTTCAGGAGTAAGCACACACACCTGCTCAGCACCAGGATACCCTTGCGGGTGATAGTGTGCTTTACAAATACACATAACATGGCCAGTGTTATTTAAGGAAACTATCTGGTGCCTGATGACACCCTTCAGTGAAAGGGAACCCCAAAGGCTACTTCGATTAACTGAGCTTTCTTCCACATTTTGCAGATGTGGTGGGCAGGAGACTTAATCTCGGGAGGGGTGGGGGGAGAACTGAATCTCTAACACCTCATGGCTGGTTTGTGGATACTCTGCACTTTTGTCAAAAGTGCAGGCACTCCGCATATTCTGCAACAGGAACACACACTGAATGTGCCTTTAAGTCCCTGATTTGGACTGGGCCTACCAACATGCAAGTCCTCATAACTCACTTAGAAATGTAGTGCGCAGGCACTATAACAACGCGTCTGCTCGCTTTGTTGCAGAATGTGTCCTGTGGCCTCTCCCCTTAATACAGAAATGAGCTGTGGGTTCCAGCCTTGTGTACTTTGGCTGTTAAAGGGACCATGCGGTGAATAATATCAAAGTGTGTCTTAAACCCAAGCAGGCATCATCAAACAAAGCAACATTGTTGGTGTCACGTGACTGGGTAAAGAGAACGTCTTCATTTTTTCCCTGGGTGGCCCATTTAGACCACTGCTTGCTCTCCCAGCAGGACTGGTACATAAAAGGTGTGGCATTGAATTTCAGTAAGGGCTATGGCTGTCTGCCTTACTTTGAATCTGGTGCTTGTCTGCATGTCATTTTTAGGTCTAGCCTGGGCAGCGCATGCGCTGCGAGGCATGCTGTATTCAGGTAGGGACTTGAAGCTCCACCCAATTCCCACCCATCTTTTCAATTGGCTCCTGTTACTGTCCTGTCTAAATCGTTGCTTTTCATTCATGAATAGGCTTAGTAGTACCTCCTTGGTACCGCCTTGTCTGCATTTGTAACCTCCCATGAAGACTGGACTTTTTACTTGTGTTGTTACACGGTCTGCTTTATCTAGGCTGTGAGCACTATTTTCTTCAATGATTTGCCCCCATTCCACCCACTATGTGCTTTCCTACTAGCAGCACGCCGCCTGCTTTTTTTAAAATTACTAATGGTGGTCCGCTTTAACTATAGCAGCCGTGTTTCTTTATTTATTTAATTTGGCAGCGCGGTCCGCTTTAACTTTAGTGGCCGCGTTACTAAACATTTTTTTTTTTTTGCAGTGAAAGCTACCATACCATGCTTTCACTTACATAGTGGCTGCGCCCCTTTTCTTTAGACGCTGCTGCCATATTCAGGTTACAGCGAGCTGCGTCTAAAAAAAAAGGGGTGTGCCCACCAATAAAGTGAAAGCAGGACATGGGGCGCTTTTACCCCAAAAAAATTATTTGTTTGTGAACAAATGTTTTTGGGGGGTAAAAGTGTCCCATGACGTGCTTTCACTTTAATGGTGGGCACGCCCCTTTCTTTAGACGTGGCTTGCTGTAACCTGAACACGGTGAGCAGCGTCTAAAGAAAGGGGCGTGGCCACTATAAAAGTGGTCTAGCATTTGCTAGAGTTTGAGCTATTGGCATTAGAAGTGACAATGCCTTTTATATTTGTGTTGGTTTTGAAAACACATAAATAAAAGGCATTGTCATTTACAATACCAATAGCTTAAACACTCGCAAATGCGAGACCTATTGCATTGCAAATGCTTGTTGGGTTAGCTGGCCTATATAACATGGATGTAAAATAGACTAACCAGTGCTTAATTTGTGAAAAAACAAGTGCGAGGGCCCCCCTCAGGAGACCACAGCAGGTTGCACCACCCATTACCCCTGCCAGTGACAGTACCAACACAACTACTAACCATCGCACTCCTACAAGAGTGACAATTCAGACTATTCCTGACCCCCAAAGTTATGAGAATGGCTTGGGCAGCAGGTATTAGTCCTTTTAAATATTTATTTAATTAGTAAACAACTCTCGTGCGCTCATCTTTAATTTAGACAAACAGTGCCACTATGTGGCAGACTGTCATAAGTACTTGTGTTGGCAATTAAGTGCCAAGCACCGGAAATAACCGGCTCAAATTAAGTTCTGAGACTGACCATTGCTGAGCTGAGCTGCCGCCTGCGTTCGAACCGTGATCCCTGAGCTCCGGAGTCAGTCGCTCTGGCCACTGCGCCACACCTCTCCCACCTGACTGACTATATTGTATATCACATTTCAGCATGCGCGCAACGCCCATTGGGCTGAAAGGGCTTCAGCCCCCCCGTCGTGTGTGTCAGCCCGGGCTGAGACAGCTTCCCAGACACACACACAGCCGCACCCGAGTACTTCACAGGTCTTTAAAAGACCATTTACCTGTTAACGAGGCTTTGTTGTTTTTCACCCCTTCTTAGAGCCCCTGCATCTCCACCCTGCATATTACTGGAAGAGTCAGCCCCCCCCCCCGATATTTTTAGTAGCCCCCCCCCCTGAAATTTGGCTCTAGGTGCGCCTCTGCATTTCAGCAGAGCGAATGATCCCAAGGCTGTGATTTTTAGTAGATTTATTCTACAAACTTTAGAGCACCGGTAGAATTTGACTCTGCCGCACATCTGCAGCAGAAGACTATTGGATCAGCGAGACAGCGCGTAGTGATGGACATGCATCTGTGCCAATGAGATAGGTTCCCTCGTCTCTTCGAATCACTGCTGACTAGGCGCTATTCTAGTGCGTCTTATGTAGAGCCTGTGAACTGCGGCTGCCCGCGGCCCCCGCAGGGGGCCACCCTAAAAGGGCGGCCCTTTAGTGCCATTTGGGCACTTCCCCACCCCCCTCCTAATGTCGGGACTCAGGGAGGAGTCCCCCTACCTGGGCGCACTAGGCGCGTCACTTCCGGCGTGCCTTGGAGGTGGGGAGGGTATTTAGGCCTCCCACCTCCATCTTGGGTCCTCTTTGGCGCCTGACACGCCGTCCAGATGTGCCTTAAAATCCCCGGGAGCTGCAATGCGGTCAGTCATCGACCCCTCTCCCCTCCGTTTCAGGTCCCTTGGTGGCAGAGGCAAGACTCCGTAGCCCGGCCAGTGCCGATGCTGCGATCCGCCAGGGGGGGGGGGGTAGCAGCTCCGGGGGGGCACATGGCAGCTCTTCCACCCTGCGACGCTCCTCCCTCCCCCTGTTGTGTGCTATGGAGGGCTGCAACTGCGGGGTATCCCGGGCCTCAGCCCGCGTGGGCCTTTGTTGCATGGGGGGGGCAGCCAGGGTTCCCCCCCTTCGATGCTGACCTGTCGGGGTCTGCTGATGCGGGGGGCAGTGAGGCACGTCGCACCCTCCACTGCTGATGCACGGCAGAGCGAGTGCCGAGCCCCGGTCGCGGGGCCGGATGGCGCATGGGGGGAGTGCCGCGAACACCGCGGTATTCCCTCCCCAACTGCTCCCTGGAGGAAGAGGGTGTGGCATTCGGGTCCCGTAGTGGGCCCGACCGCTACGGGTAGAACCCCCACGGGGGTCGGCCTCTGCAGTCATGCTAGGCCTTGCGTGACCTTGCCTTCTTTACGCGCCGCCGGTTCCTCCTGGCCACGCCGCCTGGGTGGCCAGCAGCGGAGGAAGAGCAGAGTCTGCGTCGGGTGGGTGCACCACACGGGTCCCACGCTTCTTAAAAAGGGGAGATGTGGCCTGAGGATCAGAGCTCCTGACTTTACAAGTGAGGAGCCGGGTTCAAGTCCCGTCTTCGGCTCAACGTGCTGCGACTCGGAGCAAATCCCGTAATTGCCCTGTGCTTGCAAATAAGGTAATCTGGTGCATGTAAAGCGCTCGTATGCTTTCAGCAGGCTTGGCGGCACGGCAGGGAGGGGGAGGACCTCCCCGGGTCTACCGGTTGTGCTTCCCTTCTCCCACGTGAGCGGCGGCCGCCACGCCGCCGCCCCCCCCCCCAATTTTTGGCTTGGCACTTGGGGGGAGGGGGGGAACGGGGTGAGGGGCTTGGACGCTCCGGGTCGGTTGTGATGAAATGTCATCTCCTGGTTTTCACGTGCAGGCGAAAGGTTAAGTGGCTTCAATATTTTGCTGCGATCTAATCACCACGCAAATACAAATATTAAAACTTGACAATCCTGCGTCTTGTTGACCCTGGAAGCATGCCCTGACCTTGCACTGCACCGGAAAAGGCATGAAGCTTTAGATCTGGGCTTACACTTCCCAGCCACGCAGGTGAGAGGCCAATGCTTTCAAAACAGGCTTTGACCTCTCATTTGTCATTGGGCTTTAAGCCGATTACGGAGTAAAGTGACGTTACGCAGTTCTTGGTAACTGCTTCGTGTTTCTCAGGCAAAGTCACAAGAGGTCACAAGACGTAGTGACTGGAATGTAAAACCAGAGCAGAGCCCCGGGGCTAGGCATGACTGCAGCGGTTATGCAACAAATTTCTCGAGAAATTCAAGACTGACAATCTCCTTAGGGGAACTTGTGCAAGGTTTTCTGTCTATTGCGGCAGCACCAATATAACTGCGTCCCGTACTGTGCTGTCGTTTTTGCTTGGCTGGTAGCCAATATATAATCTAGGGTGTAAAACCCTACTCCAGGGTTGTTTGGTAACTGGCTTGCATAACCGGCGGCTGTTCATGGAGTAGGGCAAGCAAGGGCAGTAGGCAGCCCAGCGGGTGCGACCGTGAGGTACCGCGACTGGGGGTCGGCCGCGGCTGCCATGCTGAGAGTCAGGCGTGGCTTTTCCCGAGTGGCGTGTCCCCCCCCGGCACTCAGTGAGGTGCGCGAGGGGTCGGCGTGCTTCCTGGCACCCCGGGTTTTTTTTGCTGGGTTTCCAGCGCTGCCTAGCGCGTTACTAGCGCAGATTGTAGATAGTGCTTTCCTAGCGCTGATTGTATACAGCTCTTCCTAACGCTGCCTGAGCTCCAGCGTACTCCCGGATGGTAGAGGAAGGGGCGGCCCCGTTTGTCGATTGTTCTGTTACATAGAGTGGTCTGTGGGGAGTGGTGTGGAGTGTGCCGGAGGCCCAGCGGGGCACCCATACTTGCAGAATGGAGTGAAGCAGGGGCATGGCTACCCCTGGTGCAGCCGGTGCAGTGCATGGGGCAAGCCTGGTTTTTCCGAGCCTGGGGGTGGCTTCCTTGAAAAGAAGGTAAAGCTGGATACTCCGATAATCACCATCACCACTCAAACATTCTCTGTCTATCAAACCGCACGGAGAACAATCCCCGTCCCAACAGTTTTCACTAAGATCGCCTGCGGCCACCTCTCTTTACTGCTGTTCACCCCTTTTGCTCTTTTCTCGCTCAAGCTCCTTGCCCGCCCAGGTTTCAGGCCGGGCAGGGCGCCAGTTAGGACTGCGCGGTCGAGTGCGGCTACGGCTCTGAACACTCTCCTGTCCGGAGGCGCGGGGCACAAGAGCAAGGATTAATGTAGGTTGTGGGACACCTCTGGGGGTGCCCTGTCAACTTGTGTGGTGTGGTTTTGTGTTCGAGGGTTGGTGAATTAACCAGCTATCGTGAACGTGGGCTTTTCTGGGTTTTGGCAGCTTCGTGTCTGCCCGGCGGCTTTAGGCGCGGACCGAGGAGAGTGCATGTTGGCACCAGGGGGCTGCGCGGCCATTTTTCTTTCGGAGTTGGCATTCTTAGTGAGCAAAACTTATCCTGACTGACAATGGTTTGATTGGAAGCACAGTCCGTCAAGCTGGCTGCCCCGTAGAGGCTGATGGTGTGCCATTATCAAGAATGGGACCTCCATGTTTTGTGCCTGGCCTGCTTGACTGTGGGTGGCGAGGGAGAGGATGCAGCTTGGGGGTCTCGGCAGCCGCCTGGGGAGCCAGTCCCGGTGTCGGCTGGACATCCGGTGTTGCATGCGAGCCAGAGCCCACCCCCCCGAGCTGAAGAAGAATAGCCGTGTTCCGGCGAATGTGGGGGAGAGAACGGCGCCATGAGTCTGGATCTCTCAGGAGGTGTGTGAGCGGCCCGCGGTTCGAGCGGTCATGTGGGGTGGGGACCAGGCTCGAACCCGACGCCGGTTAGCCTCTTTTACCCTGGGCATACAAATGCAGGTTCCTTTCGCCCTCGGTCAGGCTGGCCTTGGGCCCTGTTGAGGCACGTTTTGGTTCGTTGCAGCACAGGCCGTGTTGCAGCGTTCGGGCGCGGCAGATTATCCTCGCTGGCTTCGCTGACTGGAGTGGGGGGGTTCTGCCTGGCTTGGGTGCATATCCTGGCCAACCAGAAACTCCATATACAATATTGGTAGAGAATGCCCAGGAGTGGTTTGCGGTCCTGTTGCAACTGCCCCACAGGCGAATGTCTTAGGCCACATGGCTTGTGGAAGGATCCTGTGGGGGGGCCTCGCTGAAGGGCTAGTGTCAAGTATGTCTTGCGCTATCATCGCACTGTTAAGCCTAGTCACGAGCGGATTGTATCAGGGGAGCTGGCCGTGGGTCAGGGAGCGCAGATGCATCAGATGCACTGAGCAGCTTGCAGCCAGATGCGGTACGGTTGGTATCCGATGCAAGGGGCATATGTTAGAATAGAGCTGCACCCGGATGTATCCCGGATGACTGGCCCTTGACCATTATTTGTTCCCGCTCACTCAGAGCCGGGTAACGGACGGTACCCTTCCCTAGATGCACGGCGCCGAACTGCCCTAGGGGTCCCTCCTAGGACTCAGCTGGCTATCTTACTCAGGATTGGTTGGCAATCAGTTGGCATCTTCGTATCCGACTCACATTTGCATCTGGCCTTTGAGACCGTGTGTCGGGGGAAGGGTCTTTCAAACGGTGCCTTTCATTTTATTTAAGTACGTTGGCTTTAAAAGAGGTGCCTTTAACTTTGCAGTACTTCAAAAGCCCAGTTAAATGCCACTTGATTTTCTGTCTCCGTGCTTTAATAAGGGCGTTCACACAGTGATGAAGGGACATTGTAGCTGCCTGCAATCTAAATGCTTGATCAGGTGAGGCTTTCCCGTCCAATCTTTGTGCTACCTTAACAGCAGTTCGGTGGACAAAGGCTTCCGTTTGGAAGAGAGCTCAGTGGCACTCCACAAGACTGGCCCAGCCTACCTCAACAGACGACTCCTCTTCTATGTCCCCAACCGCCAACTCCGCTCCGCCGACCTCTCCCTCGCCACCGTCCCTCGCATTCGAAGAACCACCACCGGCGGCAGATCCTTCTCCCACCTCGCCGCCAAGACCTGGAACACCCTTCCACTAAGCCTACGACAGACCCAAGACCTGCTGACCTTCAGGAGGCTACTCAAGACCTGGTTGTTCGACCAGTAGCAGCACCCCCCCCCCCCCCTTTTTTCTCCCCCAGCGCCTTGAGACCCTCGCGGGTAAGTAGTGCGCTTTACAAATTCTGTGATTGATTGATTGGGTTAAGGCGTGCACCGCAAGGATCTGTGGGTAACAAAGGTTTGCTTCCAAGGTTTGTAAAGTTGATGAGATGGGCCAGGTTCTGCTGCAAAGCACCGTGCATAAACTATAGGTCACACATTTGAACACTAGCACATGTCCTAATGAGTCCTTGCATTTGGCATAGAGTTTGAGGTGTATTCCTCAGGTCAAAGATCCTTTCCTAACAAGACAGTTCAATGGGGGTATGTGCCTGCTGCAAACACCATCTGTAGTGTTCAGTGCATAAGGAGCTAGCTCAATCTTTCACTCAGTGAGTGTGATAAAAATTAGTACCAGTAGGTTGCATTGCAATTACCAGCCTTGTAATTTTAATTGAATTGGAAAATGAAGGGCTATGCTAGCTATGGGCAATCGGCAGCGGAGCGCTTCATGCAGGTGGTGCCCTCCTGTTCCCACTGTCTTGCCTGCTCCCTGGTATACTAGCAGGAGCTTGGGAGGGCAAGACTTCACCTAGGATGGGTCACTGGCTTAATTCGATGGACAAATCAAAAGGTTTCACAGTACTAACGCGTGAAATTTTCAGCTGCCAGTGCATAGTTTTATTCATATGCACAGTATTATTAATTTAAATAATAGATGTATTGACTAGCACGACCAGCGGACGTTCACGCACCAAGGCATTTGGCAGCGGTGAGGTTGCTATGCTGTACGGATATAAAGGTTAAATATGACTGCCAGGTCCCGCTGGTGTCAGCCAATTGGCCACTTACGGATTTGAAGGTGATTTCAAAGGGCACAGGTGGGGTCATGGTAAAGAATACCTGGATCGATTCAGCTTTTGGGTCTGGGGTGGCTTGACCTCATGGTCTTAGGACCTAACCCCCGTGGTGTTCAATCAACCGTTCTTCCTTCCGTGGCGGTTAAAATGAATATCGGTAAGCGGGGTAAGAAATATCTCTGATCCAACGGCAACATGCCTACGGGAACACTTGCACTTCAAAATACACAAGCGTCATGCTCCAACAAGCGCTATACACAGATAACTGGGAAAGGAAGTAAGGCGGACTGGACAACTCTTACTTCTACCTGCATTGGCACATCTTGTCCGGAGTGATTGTCAAAGGCATTGCACTTCAGCCAGGCAATGTCAACACCAGCCACACCAAGCCAATTGTTTAAGGTCATCCTGGGCCGCATATACACAGCCCGGTATTAGGCCCCTGTGGTTGTCAGTGTCGTGAATTACTAAATTCAACTGAACAGGAGGCGTGACCGTGGTTTACACTAGCAGAAGTTTGGGAGTGCAAGACGCCACCTAGGGGGGGTGGATGGCTGAATTCGATGGACTAGTCCAAAATGTTTCACAGCAAATGCACGTGGGAGAGTGTCAATTACCTGTGCATAGTTCATTCAGACACACAGTATCATATTAATTTAAATAATCGCTGCAAGTGCGTGAGATTCCCTCCATGTCAACAACTGCTCACATTGTCAGCAATAAAACTGCCTGGGAAGTCTGGGTGCAGTTACCACAGTTTAAACTGAACAGGCAACAGTCTGGCAGGAAAGGAGGGATGTTTAATTGATCGCCCACTTAGCAGTATGACTGGTGCGCAGGAGGATGGAGGGTAATTCAAGGGACACAGGTGGGGTGACGGCAACGTAAACTGTCAGCTTATGCTGGGTAGGAGGTTCCATATCACCAACCAGTAGGGTGCCAAGCGGCAAAACCAGTAAATATGTTTAAGATGTGTGTCTCTGGCCTTACGGCGGTTTTGAGCCATTCTTCATTTAGAGGTACGCCCTGGTGAAAATTGTGTGCTTCTTAAGGTTCTCATGACCAATGTGGTTATGGTATCTTTTCAAGGGGAAGAGATATAAGTTAGGCACTTAATCGCTTACAACTCAGCACATTCAGGCGGGCGTTGTTTGATTGCAAGTTGCAACCGTGAGATTCCCTCATTACGTCAGCAGCTGGGCACATGGCCAGCAGTACGCAGCCTGGGAGTCCGGGGGCGAATAATGCAGATTAAACTGTAAAAGCAAAATTACTGTACGAAAGGAGGGATAAATGGCAAGTACATGAAGACTCCTTTGCTCAATGTCACATATTCCATGGCGGGATAATCACCAATTGACACTGGGAACCTTAGAATCTAATAAGTATCATTGGTAATATACACACGACTCCCCGGTCATGGGGGGTATGTATGCCCCACCCGGAATTTTAAGGTGACTAGAAGGTAAGCTGAATGTGGAGTTGAATTTGTGGAGGGCAATCATTCCCGGGATAACAGAGTGAACTAGGTCTCCAGTTGGATTGAGCTCCAGGGGTCACGGAGCGAGCTTTAGTTAAGCAAGCCTGGCAGACGGAGGAAGTTGTCACTCCAAACAGGGTGGTGCGACTGCATTGGGGTGCGCAATACGAGCATTCCTGGTCACCATGGTTTAACAATCAAATAGGTCCAGTGCAAAGGTATGGTCAACTGCAACGGAGTATGTGCCTGCTCTGGGGGCAGGTTTCGGGTTGCTTAAGTTATGCACAGTATTCCTAGCCCTGATAGCCTCAGTAGATAGGCTGGTTGTGAAAGCGGTCATCTAACAAGGGTGCTGCTGTCCCATAATATAGCCATGATAAGAGTAGAGCTCCCTCCTGGGAGGCCATCAAATTCCTACAGATAATGTGAGGCAGTTGTACCTCCCGGAGAAGGATAAATAGCTCCATGCGGTTTCCCAGACGCAGTTTATGTGGATGGGGTTCCCCGGAATGAGATGGAGCAGCTCCGAACAGATCCGAGCAGAGACTGGCTGAGGGGGGGAAAGGTTTCCCTAACATCTGGGTGATCCACTTAGGAGGCACCGACCTCGCTGCCTTGGGGCAATGTGAACTATGGTTGTCTGAAATCGTCCCGCGCAGAGTTGGCACGGGGCCAAGTCATGTGAGGCAGTGGAACATTCCCGCAGGAGGGTGAATAGTTCAATGCACAAGTTCACAGACCAAAGGGTCTTTGGTTTCATCAGACACAAGCTGCTCCACTTAAGAGGCACCGACCTCACTGCCATGGGTAGGGGGGCATTGTGGCAAGCAATGAAGGCTGACTTAGGTGAGATCAGCAAATACATGGGTCAATGTTAGCTCTGGTGGTCTGAGATTATCCCCCGCAGAGTGTGGCACAGGGCTAAGTCAGAGGAGGCAGTGGAACATTCCCCGGGATGAGATGGAGCAGCCTCCTGAACAGGTTGGAGCAAGGACTGGCTGGGAGGGGAAGTTTCCCCAACATCTTGATAATCCATTTAGGAGGCAACGACCTCACTGCCATGGGCAGGGGTGCACTTTTACAAGCAATGAAGACTGACTTGGTGGAGATCAGCAAGTACATGGGGCAATGTGAGCTTTTTTGGTCTGAAATAGTGCAGCGCATGGTTTGGCACGGGGCCAAGTCAAGTGAGGCGGTGGAACATTCACGCAAAAGGGTGAATAGTGCAATGCGTAAGTTCACAGACCAAAGGGGCTTTGGTTTATCAGACATGAGCTGATCCAAATGAATGTGAAGGGCTATTTTGATACGGATGGGGTACACTTGTCACAGGTGGAAATGGATCTGTTCCTCTTGGACATACAGGAGGCCCTGGAAATAGCAGGTTGCAGGTGAGAAATTAGCTGTTTTGGTGGGGGGCTCTTTAGGCGACGGGGGCCGTCTCCTGAGCTTTGGCGGAGTTACAGGGCGATCTGGAAGCATATGGGTACAGAAGGGTACCTCTGCAAGAGCACAATAGGGGTGCCAGAGCCAAATCCCAGGAGCCTCATGGGAGGGTCCTGGAACAATTACGTCGGCGCCCCGTTAGTCCTTCGGGTGGTTGTGGGCCTGAACAACCGGGGGCTTGCCTTGCTACGCTCCGCCCTGAAAGGGGCGTGAGTAATAATGGACCGATGTGTCACGTGATCCAGTAAGGGGATCACCCCCATAAGGGTAGCGCTGATTGGGTTCTCCACAGTGCTTGGCTCATCAGGCGGGCAGGGCAGCATAGATTGGTTACAGCTGCCTGCCCTTGGATCGCCCGTAAGATAACCCACCATATTGCATACTTTTGTATGGAATAAACCTGCAGCAATATTTTTCCCAAACAAAAGTTGTGTTGTGTATTTATTTATGCATGCATACTGTGTTGTGGTGGGTGGGGTGTGTTGCCAATAATGGGACTAATACCCCTTCCCATGTTACTGCTACAGTGTGACCAACAGCGGATGGGGGGCTTGCTCTCCCAAAAATATGCCTGAGGTCAAGTCGACCTGAATTCTTTGAAAACTCCCCTATGATATATGGGGGATCCCTAGGAAACACATTTTACAACTTGAGGTTACAAAGTTTATTCTCTAAATGAGCAAATAATTATTGTGCCTCCAGTTTGCCTGCTCCTATGTAGTCATGTAAAACGATGTGTCCTTTCTGTGCGAGACAGACGAAGACATCATTACTGAATATAGGTTGCACCGTCAACAGACGAGAGGATGTGGCGCAGCGGTCAGAACTGTCGACTCGGGAGCTGGGGATCCGGGTTCGAGCCTCGGCCTCACTCTCCCCGCGCCCACGGACAGCTCCTGGATAAGCATCGCATTATAAATCTACAAACTTAGCTTAACCTAACAATTACCCAAACCCCTTATTTTGAGTGCAGAATGTTCTTTTATTTAACATTATCCGACAACTGATCATGCACGTCACAGACTTCACTTCGGGCATTTGAACGTTGCTGTCTGCACTGATCCCGCCTCACTCCGGTTTACATACTTGCGCCTGTCCTCGTTCTGTCACAGAGCAGCAACTGGTCTGACCGGGTCATACGGGCATTCCTGCCGTGTGCTGAGGGTCTGGGTTTTTTATTTGTGTTTTTTGGGCCTCGGACACTTTTTTCCAGCATTTTCCGCATGCCGTTCTACGCGCTCTGCGGCTTAAGACTCAGCGTGCACACCAGCCGGTTGCTGCACCTGCTGCGGACCAGCGAGGAAGCTGTAGAGTGGTTTGTCATGTCCAGTGCTACCCATGAATCGATTGCCTGAGGGTCCATGGGCGTAACTATCATTAATGCAGCAGGTACAGTGCCACCGCCGCCAACTGGCGAAAGGGCACCACTTTACGTCAGTTATCCCAAAAGTGACATTGGAGTGTCCATATTTTGTCTTGCTTGTATTAGGGCTTTTGCTATGACTCTGTGAGCGTGTGAACACCGGTCCCTGTTACAATCCAGATCGCCTCCCACAGCCTCTGCTTACGAGGACATTCTGGCTATTTGTTTTGCTCTCTATGGTTTTTTAAGTGGGACTGGACTGCTACAATGTTCCATGCTAGCCTCCGCTGTTGAAATAAAGACGTTTATTTCCATTATGGCAATTTCCGTTTTATGGAGGCTCCCAGTGCAGACAAGGCACATAGACACCTAGAAGGGCGGGATTCCAAGCCGTTTGCTGTGACCAAACTGTAGTAGCCGTAGTTGTTATTAATGGTGTTCATATCGCATCTTCAGGTTATCTCCGCTTCCTCTGCAGCTTCTCCTTGGCTACAGACATTCTCTCCCATGTATTTCATGAATCTGCTCCCTTCTACCTCCATCTCTGGGCTGAAGAAAGGGGGGTGCCCACACTGTCCCTTCCAAAAGGCCTGTGGGTTGTTCTCTTTAATAGGCCTTCACGCAGCTATGGTGTAACAATCTGTAGTGCCCCTGGTAAATTGACATTTCGAGGCATTGGAACCCTCTCTTATTTCAGGACTTTAGCCACAGTCTGGTATCACCTTGTCGTGCAGGTATCTCCTTAATGCTGTGGTTCTCAACTTTTTGATTTCTGGTGGCCCCCAATAAATCATTACTTGAACCCGGGAAACCCCCCCCCTTCAAATTATTATTGGAATCCCCCCCACTGAGTCATGAAAGCTAGCCAATGGTCCCAGCCTAAGCATCGTCGATGATTTGAACCACAAAACAATACACAAAAAATACAGAAAAAACATTCAAACAAATGCACAAATAATGGCACATTTAATTTAATTCGCTAACACATATAAATAAAAAAAAAAATCAATTTTAATTTAATTGAGGCTGGTCATTATGCATATTATATTCTGTTTGATGCACTTCACTGCTCCCACAAATCAATCTGAGGATACTAATTTCATTTGTAGTCTCCAATTTAAAATTCCTTCACATTTACAGTACATTTTAAAATGTTCAATTGTACATTTACCTTCTTTATTTATATACACTTTATTAATCTGTTAATATTTAATTTTCTAAGTAGTCACGGACCCCCTGAGGAGGCTTTGTTGGCCCCCAGGTGTCCCCGGACGACAGGTTGGGAACCACTGCATGTAGCCTGGGCCGCCTTCCGTTGAGCTAGCTGGCTGAAGGAGAGTCACACAGAAGGCAGTTTAGGGGTACCAGAGTACAATACAAACATGCCCATTTTCAACTGGCTGACCACAAGCCTGCTGTGCTAGGATGTGTTTAGGTTGGCCATCATCTTTGAATCAGGCGATCACCATCTTGGAGACAGGCAGACTAAAGTAAAAGAAGGTTCCTCAGCTACAGTGAGATTTGAAAGAATAATGCTTGGGGTCTAAAAATACCAGCAGAGTTCTTGCATGACGAAGTACGTGCAATATTGCACTGAGCGCCAAGAGTTCTACTTAGCTTGCACAATGATCTCACATAGGATGAAATTTGAAACCACACTTTCACAGAAATGATAATTAGGATGTGTTAAAAGGATGGTATAACAATACTTACATGGATTCGTTGTAAAGTCAGCAAGATTTCAAAAGAGTTTACGTGGAACCAGTGTCTAAACAAGGGGTTTGGAGAACAACAAAATATTTTAAAGAAAGACAGAGTAGTAGAGGTTACAATAGGAAATGCATGAGTCGGGCTAACCACCTCAATTCCCTCCCACATCCATCATTATGTTCTGGGAATGCTCCAAGAAGGGGGTCCAACTTTAATTAGTTCATGATTGCTGGTTCCACTCCATATAGTTAGGGTATCCACATGGTTCAATTTACAATGAATCTAAATTTGAAGAATTTATATTGCTGGTGGATAAACCATTAACTATTGAAACATCTGCCCACCCCGCCAAGAAAGGCAAAGGCTCTCTATGCACAGTTTGATCTTGCTGACAATCAACCAACATTGAACACATTACAAAACAAATGAATAATAATTATCATGAAAATCTGCCATGGATCCAGCCCTTCTGGACAATTTTTAATGCAACCTGCCCTGGAGGACCGAATGTTGAATTTCAAGGGCAGATGTGAGAGTAGTTAGCTAGTCAAAGCAGGGCAGAAACTGAGCTCCAACACAGAATGGAATGGAATTAATGGCACCGTGATTGGTAGAAAGAAGTGACACAGTTGGAGAATCAACACAATGTATTGATTCATTTGAATGTCTTGCTAAGTGCGGGTTCCGCCAAACCGACGTCTAAGTGTGCTACAAGAACGTGGCGATGCCGAGCCATGAGGCTCTTACACAGTTCTACACAGGTGTTTAGTACTCTTTTGCATTAATTGTAACTACAGATCAAGCAGTAACAGACTACTAAATTTGCCAGTTGGACACCATTCCAAGATTCAGTAGGCGTAGAAGCATGGTCTCATTCACAACTGGGGTAAACACATCGACTGGGGAGAACACATCAGTTTGAGCCAGGGTAAAACATTCATTTTGGAATTCTGAGGGGTTTGGAAATCCTGAATGTACGTAGTGTGTTTTAGTGTGTATATATATATATATATATATACACACACACACACACTAAGATACACTAATAGAATTAGAGTGAGGGATACATATATATATGTTTAAGGGAACCATGGCCCCAGCATTCTTTGAAAGTGCTGATATGTTTCTGCCCGCTCTAAGAGCCAGATAACTGGTGCTCTAAGAGCCAGATAACTGGTCAGGGATGGATGGATATATATATATATATATATATATATATATATATATATATATATATATATATATATATATATATATATATATATATATATATATATATATATAGTAGATAGTTATAGTTAGGACCTAGTTTCCATAGGAAAAGCATTTTTTCTTTTCCCAATAACTTTGGCGCCGGTTGACGAATCTTCGCGAAATTTTCAAAACTTGTGGCCCGCTCCAGTCAGCTCCTATCCTGAAAGTTTCGGGGTGATTCGCAAAGCGGGGACCGAGAAAAAAGGGGGGTCCCAAAACGTGTTTTCTCCATGTTATTTTCCATAGGAAACTTTAGACACAGCTACAGCCCGAAGTGCTGAATGGAATTACACCAAATTTGGCAAAAAGGTAGCCCTTGGTTCAGAAAGAGCCCTTTTTGTTAAATGGTGTAGATCCGTTCAGTAGTTCCTGAGAAATTTTAAAAAAAGAGGTCGGAAAATCAATTTCCCATAGGAAACTTTAGACACGGCTACAGCTCGAACTGCTGAACGGAATTACACCAAATTTGGCAAAAAGGTAGCCCTTTGTTCAGAAAGAGCCCTTTTTTTTTAAATGGTGAATATCCGTTCAGTAGTTGCTGAGAAAATCAAAAAAATAAAAGTTTCGATATCCAGAGGCGCGGTGGATCCGCCTACCCTCCCGACCACGAGCTTTATTCTAATTGGCTGTCAACACTTCAAACCAGGAAGTGTTGGCAGCCATCTTGTGACTCGGTAGAACCGAGTCACAAGAAAACAGGGAAACAAACGCGAAAAACAAGAAAAGGGGGCAGGGTAGAAACACCCTGACCCCCTAGTCCTGCTCAGGGGGTCCCACAAGGACCCCCAGGGCCAAAAAAAGCATTATTTTTTTTAATTTCGGCGAAATTCGCGCCGGCTCCCGCACTTCATTTAATTGAGGCCCCCGGGTGGGCCAGGACCCGGGGGCATTTGCAAAAATATATGCGGGGGCCCACGGGGGCCCCCGCAGCCCCGGGGACCGCCACCCCCCGGGGCTTCTTTTTAAATGTGTGGGGGGGCCTCCAAGGCCGCCCCGGGGACCGCCACCCCCCGGGGCTTTTCTTGAATATTTGCGGGGGGCACACGGCGCCCCCGCAGCCCCGGGGACCGCCACCTCCCCGGGGCACTAAGTATGTAAATTTGGGGTTCCGTTACGGACCCCCGAGCCCCGGGGACCACCACCTCCCTGGGGCTTTGAAACTGAAGGGAGGGGGGCCGCGTATCCCGCTGAAATTAAAAAAAAAATGAATCGCCGGCTCCCGCACTTCATTTAATTGAGGCCCCCGGGTGGGCCAGGTCCCGGGGGCATTTGCAAAAATATATGCGGGGGCCCTCGGGGGCCCCCGCAGCCCCGGGGACCGCCACCCCCCGGGGCTTCTTTTTAAATGTGTGGGGGGGGCCTCCAAGGCCCCCCCAAGCCCCGGGGACCGCCACCCCCCGGGGCTTTTCTTGAATATTTGCGGGGGCACACAGCAGCCCCGGGGACCGCCACCCCCCGGGGCTTGTTTTTAAAAAAAAAAAAGAACCTGTGTGGGGGGGCTCGAGCCCCCCCCACACGCCCCGGGGACCACCACCTCCCCGGGGCACTAAGTATGTAAATTTGGGGGTCCGTTACGGACCCCCGAGCCCCGGGGACCACCACCTCCCTGGGGCTTTGAAACTGAAGGGAGGGGGGCCGCGCGGCCCCCCTCCTGGAGCCCGTGATGGCCCTGGGGACCGCCACCCCCCAGGGCCGGCTCCTGCAGTGTCCCGGGGTGCCCACCCCCGGGACACTGCTGTTTGCTATGGCAGGGCGGGAGCCTCGCGGCTCCCGCCCTGCCATAGCAAACTTGCTTTGGATTTTGGAAGCGAGAGCAGGGAAACCTGCTCTTGCTTCCAAAATGCAAAGCAGATTGCTTTTCCACACGGGGAGCTGCATGTCAGCAGCTCCCCATGTGGAAAAGCAATGCCGGCTCCTGCAGGACGCGGGGAGCCGGCGGGACCGTGGGGGCATTGGGGCTCCCCCCAAGGTCCCCAACGGATAGGGCCTGCCCCGGGGGATGGGGTTCCTGGGGCTAAAAGTGGCCCGGGAGGGGGGCCACGCGGCCCCCCTCCCCCTCCCAATAAATAAATAAATAATAAATAAAAAAGGCCGGCCCCGGGGGATGGGGTCCCCGGGGCCAATAGAGGCCTCAGGAGGGGGGCCACGCAGCCCCCCTCCTTAAAAAACATACATATATGTGGCCATGCCCCGGGGGATGGGGTCCCCGGGGCCGGAATTGGCCACGGGAGGGGGGCCCATGCGGCCCCCTTCCCGTTCAGATTTTTTTTTTTTTTTTAAAAAGGGGTCAGGCCCTGGGGGATGGGGTCCCCAGGGCCCAAAAAAAGGAAAAAGAAGGGGGGCCACACAGCCCCCCTTCTAAAAAAAAAAAAAAAAAAAAAGACGCGATCGTGCCGGAGGCCCCGCCCCCTCCCAGCAACACTCTGCAAACGCGCCCTGTGGCGCGTTTTAAATTGGGGAATTAATTCCCCTTCAATACTGGGGGTACCTGGGGGCCAACTAGCCCACCAGGTACCTCCAGTAAGCGCCACAGGGCTGCGTTGCAGAGAGGTGGTCCAGGCCATGCCCCTTTTTACCCCTCTCTGCAACGCAGCTCTGTGGCGCTTACTGGAGGTACCTGGAGGGCTAGTTGGACCCCAGGGACCCTCAGGATTCAAGGGGACTTTATCCCCCAACTTAAAACGCGCCACGGGGCGCGTTTGCACAGTGGTGAAGGGAGGGGGCGGGGCCTGAGGTGACATGTGTGCAAACACGCCCTGTGGCGCGTTTTAAGTTGGGGAATTAATTCCCCTTCAATGCTGAGGGCCAACTAGCCCACCAGGTACCTCCAGTAAGTGCCACAGGCCTGCATTGCAGAGAGTTGGTCCAGGCCACGCCCCTTTTTACACATCTCTGCAACGCAGCTCTGTGGCGCATACTGGAGGTACCTAGTGGGCTAGTTGGACCTCAGGATTCAAGGGGACTTAATCCCCCAACTTAAAACGCGCCATGGGGCGCGTTTGCATAGTGGTGAAGGGAGGGGGCGGGGCCTGAGGAAACGTGTGTGCAACACGACCTGTGGCGCGTTTAAAGTTGGGGAATTAATTCCTCTTCAATCCTGAGGGTCCTTGGGGGCGAACTAGCCCACCAGGTACCTCCAGTAAGCGCCACAGGCCTGCGTTGTAGAGAGGTGGTCCAGGCCACGCCCCTTTTTACACCTCTCTGCAACACAGCTCTGTGGCGCTTACTGGAGGTACCTGGTGGGCTAGTTGGACCCCAGGGACCCTCAGGATTCAAGGGGACTTAATCCCCCAACTTACAACGCGCCAGGGGTGTGTTTGCAGAGTGGTGGAGAAAGGGGGCATGGCCTTCGTCTACCTCTCACCAATCCCACTGCGTGGGGCTTACTGGAGGTAAAAGGTAGGCTAGTTGGCCCCTAAAGGACCCCCAGCAGTGAAGGGGACTTCAATCCCCATCCAAGAGCGTGCCAGGGAGCGCATTTGTAGAGTGGTGGGCAAAGTGGGCGTGGCCTGGTACGAGTACTTACCAGTGCTGCTGTGTGGGACTGACTGGAGGTAATAGTTTGGGAAGTCGGCCCCCAAGGATGTCCTTGGGGGCCAACTACCCCTCTTGTTACCTCCAGTAAGTCCCACACAGTGGGATTGCTAAAACGTCTTCGGAGGCCATGGCCCCCTTTCTCTACCACTCTGCAAACGTGCCTCGTGGCAAACTACAGGATGGGGGATGAAGTCCAATTTAGTCCTGAGGGAGTTTGGGGGCCAAGAATCCCTCCTGGTACTTCCTGTAAGTACTACGCAGCGGAATTCTTGAGCGTTGGTTGGACGCCCAGCACCCTTTCTCCACCACTCTGCAAACGTGACTACTAGTTAAAGTAGCATATTTCTGCACCTCTGACTTAGAGGTAGTTTTAATCCCCCTGCCCTATTATGTACTAGGGCCTTACAGAGGAGGTCATGCTAATCACAGGGGTACCCCAACGCATAGTGTTCCCTAGTGTATGTAGGTGTTTTCACTGTATTCTAAGTGTCTTTTAGCATAGCACTGGTTCTACGCCTGGTTAGTCAGTCAGTTACCACCAGTACCCGTCTGAAAAAGTTGTGGGCACAGGATGATTTTGCAACAAGGCCTCTTTCTGCTCCTCTGTTGGTTCTTTCTGCACATGTCTTGCTTCTTCCTGCACTTTTGTTAGTCTTTGTGGACTTCTGTTGCTTCTTTCTGCATTTCTTTTGCTTCTTTCTGTGCGTTTTTTCTTCTTTCTTCACATGTACTACCTCTGTAGGCATAGTTAGAAACTAGCATTTAAAAAACCTTTGAAATTCACTTAAAAAACCATAGGTTTTAGGCACGTTATAGTTAGAAATTAGCATTTAAAAAACCTTTGAAATTCACTGAAAAAACCATAGGTTTCAGGCACGTTATAGTTGGAAATTAGCATTTAAAAAATCTTAGAAATTCACTGAAAAAAACATAGGTTTTAGGGAAAGTTATAGTTAGTTGGACATTTCACTCGTACAAAACCTGAGAAATTCCCCCGTTATAGTTAGTTCAGCTAACTATAATTCGCGCCCCCGCAATGCACTGCTGATGACGTCACATATTACATCACTCATGGCATGGTCAGTGACATCACTGATGACATCTCAAATGACATCACTGATGACATCACTGATGACATCATCCAGTGACTGTGTGTTTCTGTAAAGTTTAAATATGTTTAATATATATAGGGAAAGGCGTATTGAAGAATGAGTGGGTGTATAAGTGTCTGAATGGATTCTCGCCGCATGTACCTCCTTGGTAAGAAGACCGAGTGCGGACCACAATTAAGTGCATACGTTTGTTTTAATGAGTTTCGTCCACCATAACGCGTTTCAGCCATTACCGGCCTTGATCACATGACAACGCTGTAACTAATGATCGGCTCTTTTAAAGTGACAAGTGCTCAACATTTGATTACTGGATGTGGACAACAGACTTTCACAATGCACAAGCAGGTCATTTTGTTTGCATAAATACTCATTTGACTACACCACATTATTGACCCCAAACACTTACTTGACATTTATGCTGTATAAATACCATGATTATTCATTGAAATTGCTACATAGCACAGTGCAATTTCATTACTGTCAATTTTGTTCACATTCCAGTAACATTATGTGCAAATAATACTAAGTGAATAAAATTGCTGAGTATTCGCAAATCCTGCCCAGCTAGGATTTGTTCTATGATCAGCTCTTTTAAAGTGACAAGTGCTTAATACCTAATGGATATGATTAACCTATTTAGAACGTTTTTGATAGGTCATTGTGCTTGTATAAATACTGTTTTTATGCATATGGCTTGTAACCCCAACGAGTTATCCAACATTTATAAAATATTAATACAATGGAAATTCTCTAAAATTGTACAGATTACAGTGCAATGCCATTCCTATCACATTTGTTACATATCCAGATCAACCTTATGTGCAAATAACAACAAATGAATAAAGTGACTACGTGCTCGCAAATCCTTCCCAGCCAGGATTTGTTTACTAAAGTGCATAATGCCTAAAGTGCCTATTTATCCAATTTATGTTACTAAATTCAGCTGCAGATTATGCTGCAATATCCCATTCGAAGAAACCTATATAAACAATGTTTTGTTGGTTCCTCTGTGGATATACATACAGTGCATGGAGTACATTCATATTAAGGTTTCATACTCACTAAAGTGCATTTTTTTAAATAAAATCAATTCATCTAAAAGTTGTTATAAAAATGCAGCAATAAAACCTTAAAAGACATGTACGCAAGGCATTTGCCATAAAGGGATACATTCTCATATTGTTGTTTAGACCTGCTTCCTCATGACTGCGCTTAATCATAGAAATGTATGAAGATCCTCACTTGTATTTAAACCTCCCGGATGCTTTGTATCAAATTCTAGGATATAACTTGTTTCCAATCTCCTAAGCTTTTCCTCCCGGTTTACCCCTCTTTTTTGTGCAAAGACTGCATCGATTATAAAATATTTAAAATACTTAAGATCACTATCATGGATTTCTCTGAAGTGTCTTGCCACCGGATAACTGGGATCTTTGTTGACTATAGCCCTTGTGTGCTGCAGGATTCTCTTATGTGCTTGCAATCAGTGCTGCCTACATATTGTAAGCCGCAACTACATTCCAGTATGAAGACAACGTCATCTGTTTTGCATGTCAGATGTTTGTTGATCACCTGCATTTTATCACTAAATGCAGTTTGGTATGTGGTCTTATTAATGCCATATTTACAGGTTTTGCAAGTTGTACACATAAAAAAACCTTTTCTTGCAGTGAGCCAAGTCTCTGTTCGTGTATCCTCTGGACTGCTCTTCACTAGGGCATTTCCCATGGATGCTGTCTTCCTATAGGAGATGGATGGTGTTTTAGGTAAAAGATGGCCTATTACTGGGTCATCTAAAACATTAGGCCAATGACGTTTTATAATGCCTCTAAGCTGTTTTTCCTGCTTGGTGTATGTTAAAATCAATCTCGTTGGTCCACTCATATGATCACTCTGTGTTTTCTCATCTGTGCCCTTTTCCTTCGTGTTGCATTCTAGGAGGTCAGATCTGGTACGTAATCTAGATTTTGCTATGGTGGTTTCTATGATTTCAATTTTTTAGCCCCTTGCCAAAAATCTCTCCTTACTTTCCTGTTGTTTTATGGCCAGATCTGCCTCATCACTGCATATTCTCCTTATCCTTAACATTTCCCCGTATGGGATACTCTTTATAAGATGCGCAGGGTGCGAACTCGTGGCATGCAGTACAGTATTGCCTGCAGTTTGCTTGCGATGCACTGACGTTGTGATTTTGTTGTTTACAATGTGAACCTGAACGTCTAAAAAAAAAAAAGTCACCTTCTCAGGACTGATGGTAGCGGTAAAATTCAAATTGATATTATTTACAATAATCTGTGAGATAAACTCCAACGCGCTTTGCTCTGTTCCACACCAGATTATAAATAAATCATCAATAAACCAAACCAGGTTATTACATTTTCTTGGAGTATACGGCCAAATTGCTTCTTGAGGACCAGCTCCTCCCACCAGCCCATATTTAAACAGGCATAGCTGAGAGAGAAGCTGGCCCCCATTGCCACTCCTCGGACCTGCTGGTAAATCTGGTTTTTAAACATAAATAAATTATTTTCAAGACAGGACAAAAGCATGCTAATTAACATCTGGCTTTGCTGTGCATAATTTAAAGGACGATTGCTAAGGAAGTGCTCCACTGCTCTGATACCATCCTTGTGCCTAATGCTTGTACAGAGCGATATGACATCGAGAGCTATCAAAATGTACCCATGGCGCCATTGTATATAGTGAATTTTACGTAGAAAGTCACTTGTATCTTGTACATATGATTGAAGATTTTTCACATGCTCTTGAAAGAAGTAGTCTAAGTACCTGGACATATTCTCTAGAGGACCATCACATGCCGCTATGATGGGCCTGCCCGGTGGTTTTTGCATATTTTTGTGGACTTTGGGAACAAAATAAATTACTGGTATGGTAGGATGTTCTTTCTTTAGAAATGTATATTCCTCCAAGCTTAATAAGCCCACACTTTTCCACGCTAGAAGTTTGGCATAAAAATCATCTTGCGTACTTTTCATTTCTTGAAATGAACTCTTCTTGTAGCATTCGACGTCATTGAGCTGTGATAGTGCTTCTTCCATGTAATCATCAAGGGGCCAAAGGACGATGTTACCTCCTTTGTCAGAATTTCTGACCACTACTTGTTTTCCTTTTGGAGTTTCTCGATTAGTTGATGGTATTTCCTTTCATGATTTGTAAATTTCCTCTTTGTTTTGTGGAGATTAATGTTTAATTTTTTGATTTGCGCAACCACCTGTTCGTTGAAAACATCCAAGGAGTTCCGAGGCATAACTGGGGTGAATTTGGATCTCATTTTAAAAGAGGTATCTGGTTTAGCATACATTTCATATGGTAGTGTGTTTAAAATGTTTGATCTCAGTTGTTGTTCACTTTCAACTTCCCCGCTGGTAGGGACCGCATTTTCCTTTTGCAGGTCGTGGAGATCTTGAAGCAGGTCCAGGTCCCCCACTGTTAAATTTGATATACTAGGGGATGATGTCATGGCTATATTAGTGTCATCATTCTGTGGAATCCTTTAGAGTAGATGATATTTGTTCAACTTTAATTTTCTTATGAACTTATACACGTACGTTCTAGTTTGCGTGTAATTAAAGTTGCTTTCAGGGCAATAAGACCATCCTAATGTGAGTAGTTGATGTTCGGCTGCATTGAGGTCCACATGCGCTAAATTAATTATAGTATTAGCGCTGGGGTTAACACTGGGATGTTCTTGACCTTCCACTACTTGTGTTTTCAGTGCCCCCACCCGCTTCCTGTTTCCTTCGCTTTCGGCCGGCTTTTCTTCTTTCCCGTCTTCTTTCGTTGTTACGTTTTTTTCGGGTCTGCTGTTCCTCGGACGTAGGGTCTCTCTTCTGCTTTGCCTTAAAAAATCTAATTCCTCTCCCAAGGATAATTTGATGTTGCTTTGGCCAGGTCTTATGGCGCTTGATTCAGGTTCTGATTCGCTTTCCAGCGCAGAACTTAGATCTGAGGCAGATGTGATATCTACTTGGCGATGATTATTGCCTGTTTGATGTGCCATTTGCGTTTGTTTGCTGGCCCTGGCATTTCTCAGTGAGTCATATTTACGTGAAAACGTAAAAATCTGGCCGTTTTCATAATCTTCTTTTCTCGTTTAAATTTGTAGGATTTTCTTGTCTTGATCTTATCCTCCTCTTTGCGCAGGCTCACCATCATCTCTTCACGTAATATTTGCACTTGCTGGGTATCCCCAAATGCCTTGATTTCATCATTAAGGGCATCTATTTTTGTTTGCAATTCCCGTCTATCACTTTCAGCATACTTTACTAGTATTTGTACTAGTTTGAGTGATGACTCCAAATTGCACTCTGCCCATTTCGCCATCATTTGGTGGTTTGGCGTTTCATAGCCGGGGGCTATCATTATTCTCAATCCCCTAGGGATCCTGCCAACGTCGAGATATCTTTGGAGAGACTTAAACTCCCACCATTTTGACTGTTCCTGCTTCATGAGTTTTTCCAATTTTCGAAATGTTTCCTTAATATTATTGTATATATATTCTCCGTTTCTGCCCCAATTTGAAAGATAACTCTCTTCACGTTGAGGTAAGGAAACAGCAGCACAGCAAGGAATTCATTAACTTCTTTAGTTTATTAAATAAATATCACCATTGGGTGCAGACAAACATGAGACCAACGCGTTTCAGCCGTAGCCTTCAACAGGGTCATAGAGTTTCAGCTGTATAAAGAGTGCTTTTAAAGGGACAAATTCCCACTCTCCACCACCATTAACATAATCATGATTGGACTGCTATTTTTCTTTTTCGTTTTAACCACAAATGCAGTAATCTTTCAGTTCTTAACATATATTTTCTACCTAATTCCTTTTTACAATTGCGACAAGAACATTTATTCTTTTTCTGTTTGCATATTTTTCTGTTTGCATATTACTTACTTTCTCATATTCTGGTGAAGTACCCATTTTATATTGGAATAATTGAATTAAAGTAAAAGATTATGAAAAACTTTAGAAAATTTGAAAGTCTGAAAGATTTTAGGATGTTTTGAATTTGGAAGAGAATGAGAATTCTGTGTTTAATCATTAAACATACCCTATTCCTCCCTATATCTGCTTTAAATTCCTCATTACTTCTTATCAATAAATTATTTTATTTATTTTCTTCTATTGTCTGTCTTTCTTACTCCTATTTCTTCCCCTATAAATAGTTACTCTTATTCAAGATGTCTATGAAGATATTGATCTTTTGCTTGATCAAATTTTAGCCCATAAAGTGCAATTAAATTGTAAACATTAGTTACTCTTCTTGTGCAAAATGTAATCTTTGATTGATGTAAATGCTATATCAGTCAATAAAATGCATCTTAATATAAAGTGGTATATCAGTTAAAAAAGTGCATACTGATTATAAATATTATTCTTCACTACAGATCCACTAATATAATTATATATGTATTCACTGAAAAAATCAAAGGTTACAGAGACGTTATAGTTAGGCATTAGAATAAAAACAATGCTCAGTAATTTACTGAAAAAAACAAAGGTTACAGGGACTTTATAGTTAGGCTCAGATTTTACACACACAAAACCATAGAAATTCAGCAGTTATAGTTACCTGAGCTAACTATAGCTTACGCCCCCGCAATGTTACTTATGACATGATCAGCGACATCAGTGATGACATCTCAGCTGACATCACTGATGACATCATCCAGTGACTGTAAGTGTTTCGTAAACGTTTCTGAAACTCCGATACTAAGCTACTGCATAAGTTAAATTACTATTGTTTCTGTAATACTAATGACTGATACTATTTCATCTGATATTCCCATTTTGAAAGCAGATGTACTAATTATCAGTGTTAGCTTTTACACTGACACATGTCCCCTGCTGATGTATGTGTATGTTAGTGCTTTGCAACCGTCTAAGCTGTTCATTGAGACTTTACTCCACAGTGATGGCTGAATATAGTTCTGTTTTATGACACACTGACCAGTTTCCTTAGACCTCTCTCCTTTGTGATGAATGACTGAAGTAGTAGATTGCAATAAATTCATCTGTTTGCTAAGATCTTTCTCTAGGGTGATGGCTCAGTGTAGTAGACATTTACAACAGACTCACCTCTCTGCTCACACCTTTCTCCAGAATGAAGACACATTTTATTAGTGGTTTGCGACACAGTGGCATGTCCGCTAAGACCTCTCTACTGGCTGTATGTTGAGGTGGTTTGTATAAATCTGACATTGCACTAAAATCTCTTTCCAGTTTCACAAATGGAGTTGTTGTGGTTTTCAATAGACTAGCCTATACAGTTAGACGTTTTACTTTGGTCATTAGTGTTTAGAGTAGTGGTTCAGAAGAGACAGGACTATCCACTAAGAACTGTCTCTTACATTTAAAGTGAGTGTAGTCGTTGATAAGGTTACAGTGAGCTCTGTGCTGTATGTCTTTCACCTGTCTTTTCTTATTTTTTTAAAACTTAAATGGTATTTTATGAATTATATTGAAGTTTACTTTGCTGGATGATGTCATCAGTGATGACACTGACCATGTCGTCAGTGATGTAATATGTGAGGTCATAAGCAATGCATTGCAGGGGCGTAAGTTATAGCAAGCTCAGGTAACTATAACTGGTGAATTTCTATGGCTTTGTGTGTGTAAAATCTGAGCCTAACTAGAACGTCCCTGTAACCTATGCTTTTTTGTGAATTTCACTGTTTAAAAAAAATATAAATTGAACTACAATTTCACCTATGTGTTCAATATAGTAATATACATTTTTGCAAGTTTATAAAGAAATGTTTTCACATATTTATTCTTATTATACATTTTAAAAACAACAATTAACAAATCAACATAAGGTAACTTATGTAGTCTTTCTATAAATTCAATACAACAAGTCTTTCTCTTTTTTGTATTCATTTTATGGATCCACGGATCAGCCCCGATGCCACCACGAATCTGCCGGGATTCCAGGAACACACCCAAACCTCAACTTCTCATTGCATACGGTAAGCCTCTACCCATTCACATTGCAAGCCACACCCTAAATCAGTTATTTGGGTTTCACATCTCTCTGGAGACAGACTGAAAACCACAGCTTTATCCTGTTTTTTTGCTTTCCTTCAAAAGTACAGAGTTTTGAAGTCAGGATGTCCTCTGATGAAGATAAGGGGAAAAGCAGGAAGAAGAAGAAAACTTACCACCTCCAAAGAATTCCTCTGACGTTTGAAAGTATTTCTCCATTCCTTCAGGAGAAAAGAAAGTTGTTCCAAAAATTGTCCAATGCAATATATGCAGCAAAAAACTGTCAAGAGGTAGGGGGAAGAAGTATTCACAAGGCACATTCTCTATGTGGAAACACTTTAAAACCATACATACAAGGACATATCACAGGATGATGAGAGAGGGAAGATGGTGCATCATCAGCAGCAGCTGGACCATCTGTGGGACCCTTACCATCTGACCAGATGGTTACCATCCCCGCTGTTTCACAAAAACTTCAAGACATGGTGACTCATTGTGGCAAATGCCATATGCCAGTTGCACTAAAAATGTAATCTGTTGCCCAGTTTATGGATGGTGTCAACTAGCGTAGTTGTTAATTATTTTTCACCTCACTGTTTCATCTTCCATTCCTCTTTAAACACAAGTAGATATCTGTAAAGCAATATAGAATACATTTAATTCTATATTACATACTATTAGATTACATAGTATAAGCAAATGAATGGCTACTCAATGTCTTTGTGTAAGAGGCTGGTAAGTGAATATGGGTAAACAAATGGGTATATGAGTGGCTGTACGGGTGGGTTACTGAGAGGGTGAGTGATTGAGTGGTTATGTGAGTGAGTGTATCAATGCCTCTGTGGGTGTGTGACTGGATGTGGAAGTAGCTGTGTGGGTGTGTGACTGGGTGTGTTAGTGACTGTATGATTGTCTAAATGGGTATGTAAGTGACAGTATGGATTGGTAACTGGCTGTTTTAGTGGGTGTTTAGGTGTGTAACTGTGTGTGGAAGTGGCTCTGTTAGTAGTGGATATATAAGTGCTGTGTGGGTGTGTGAGTGGATGCGTAAGTGCCTCTGTCGCTATCTGACTAGGTGTGTGAGTAGCTGTATGGTTTTGTAAATAGGTATGTGAGTGGCTGTATAACTGCGTGTAAGTGTGTGTTTAACTGACTGAGTGCTGGGTACATAAATGGCTGTATAGGTGTGTGAGTAGGTGGGACAGAGCCTGTACGGGTGTGTGAATGACTATGTAAGAAGATGTATAGGTGAGTAAATGGGTGTGTGAATTGCTTTATGGGTGTCTGACTGAGCCTGTCAGTCAATGTATGGCTATATGAGTGGTGGGTACATAAGTGCTTCCGTGGGCGCGTAACTGGGCGAGTACGTGCCTGCCTGACTGTGTGAGTGGGTGAAAATTACAAACTTTTAAATTACATCTTATAAGCAACCACCCACATCGAATTTCCAACACATTAATTGATACTGGCTTAATAAAATAACTATATTTTCAGTATAGCAATTCCTCTTTCTCCTTTGCTGCTCACTATATTGTTAGTTATTGTTCTCATCTAACCTCCCTTCTATTTTGCCTTTTACTATAGTGTCTATAAGATGCACATTTTCTTTCAGATTATATACACGCATAGATTTTATTTGAAGTATACTTTTTATACTACAACCTAATTAACATATCAGTAAAATGTATTTTCTGTTGTCCAACTTTTATTTTAATATCTGTTCACATCTGTTTTCCACTGCAAAACTCAAGTCAAAAGTATGGCAATCCTCCTCTACTCTCAGTACAAAAGTACCAATAATGGCTACCATTCTCACTGTGTTCTCAATGATACTCCTGTACTTAGCAAATCACAGACGTCCTCTCATCTTTTATTTTTGTTATACCAGTTCTAAATGTGACTATTTTTTAACCCTTTCCATGTTTCCGGTAAAGAAGCCCTATTTGGTAGGTTTTACACGGATCCGTCGATCCACTGTGGTGCTCAGCATAGTTATGTTATGTTACAAAGTACTTGTAGAGCGCAGCTTTCACTTCGAGGAGCATCATGGCGCTGTGCGGATCCCTAATGGACACAACAACTAGTGCTGAGAGAGTCAGATAAGTGAGCTGCATAAAGCATCAGGGGCCATAAAGATCCAAGTTTTCAGAGCATTCCTGAAAAGGGGTTCTGTTTGAATGAAACGTAGGTGGTTAGGGAGCAGGTTCCAGGCCTTGGTCCCAAGTACCGCGATTGATTTCCTCCCCCCTTTGTGACACATCTGAGACCAGGCGGTTTCAGTAGATTTGCATTGGACGATCTGAGTGTACGGTGTGTCAAATAGCGTGCAAACCTGGCCCGAAGATAGTGGGGGCCTGAGGAATGAAAAGTTCTGAAAGTAATTATCAAGATCTTAAAAAGTATTCTTTTGTGGATGGGCAACCAGTGAAGTGCTTTAAGGGCAGCAGATGCTGATGAGCTCCTAGGCCATTTTAATACTGGTTGAGCTGCTGCATGTTGCACCATCTGTAATTTGTTTAGGACCGACTTATTAGTTCCTGCATAATGGCTGTTGCAGTAATCGAGTCTGGATGTAATTAGGGCCACTGCGACTGCCATTCTAGCCGTGCAGAGAAGTTGATCGAAAAACATTTTGAGTGACTTTATCAAATGGAAGCATGTCCCAGCCACTGCTAGGGATTGCTGGTGAAAGTAAAGTGCTGAGTCGAATTTAACCCCCCAGGTTCTTAGCTGCCTTCACTGTATTCGGAGGAGGGGGGATGTCTGAGGGCCACCATGCTGGGGGAAAAGGTATGATTTCCGTTTTTCCCAAAATACATTTTAAGTGATTCACTTTCATCCAATGGAAGACCGCTGTCAGACATTGTCGAAGGTTTTCCTCAGCCAGTGTGGTGTTTTTTTATCTAATACCAGAATTAGCTGGGTATTGTCCACGTATGAGATTGTCTCAATGTTAAAGGACGATATCAGATTAATGAGGGGGGGGCCATATAGGAGTTGAAGAGCACTGGGCTGAGAATGGACCCCTGTGGAACCCCGGAGAGCAGGGGGTTTTCTGCTGACTGGTATTGGCCTAAAGTAACAACTTGTCTTCGGTTTTGTAGAAATGATTTTAGCCAGGCCAAGGCAAGATGAGAAATACCGTATGACTTGAGACAGTCCAGAAGGATATCATGTGAGACCGTGTGAAAAGTGGCCGATAGGTCTAATAAGACCAGCACAGCATTTCTTCCCTGGTCTAAAGCAGCTTTAAGGGCTTCAGCAGCATACAGGAGTGCTGATTCCGTAGAGTGCTGAGGCCTGAAACCTGATTGATTGGGGTGTAAAATGTTCGCCTCTTCTAAGTAGGTCATAAGTTGGGAATTAACTAGTTTTTCGGTAATTTTACTGAGGCATGGAATCAGAGAGATGGGCCGATGATTGGTAAGGGTGGTGGGATCTGCAAGTTGTTTTTTGTGGAGCGGTTTGACTGCTGCAATTTTTCATTAGTTGGGAATTTCTGCTCGTAAAAGAGAGGCATTTATTATGTTGTTGATGGTGTTTATTATGTTGTTGATGACTGGGTTGATAATGTCTATAATAGACCAGATCCACACAGAAGCCCTTAAAGGCATTAAGCAATCTGCTGTTAATGCTTTTCATCTATATTTTATTTTGTAAAATATTGTCAATTACAAGACATACACTTTCTACTGAGCAATTTTTGTCCACTATTCTGCTTTTCGGTTTCACACTGCAGTCTCTTTTGTCCCCTTTCCCTCCATACTCTTTTAACTCAGTTTCTACAGTAACCATATTTCCAATGCTTTCTGCCTACTAGTAAAAAAAAAAAAAAAGACTTTCTCTAAAAGGCATACTAGCTTCACATTAACTGTAGCAGGTGTGGATGACTGTTTACAATTCAAGTGTATTGGAAATGCCAGAGTCTATAAGTGTTGTACAAAGGCCTGCATACCCTCTAACTCGTGGGTAGCGGTATATCTTGGTTCTCCGCTGGGAGAAGTTAGGAGGATGTGTAAGTGGTCCACTGCATCTAAATAATCATTGCATCGGTGGTCAACATGTTTCAGTCCATAGGTGTCTCCAAGGATCGGCGAACTTTCATCAGGACCGTGGTAGTCGCGATATAAATTTAGATCACTCTAACAATAGGTAAGTTAAAGTCACTTACCTATCTTCGTCATTGGGTCATTTTTTTGACGAGGTTATAGATTATGGTTCTACCTATAACTTGAAATTAAAGAAAAAGGAGGAAAAAGGAAAATAGGCAAACTGTTGCTTAACATAGATCTCACATAAGATTACCCTAATAAGTTCTGTGATCTATATGCAAATCATGGTATGTTTGCATACAGTGCTTGAGCGTACCCACATTGTGTGTGTCTTAAATGTGTCAATTGTCAATCATAGACCGATCTCGAGATGGCATTTAACTGTTATTGGGCGTGGATGATTCTAGTATAGACGATGTGCTGTGTTAATTTTGTGCTCGAGGGGTGTGAAATACTTGTCACAAAAGCGCTTGGTTGTTCACTGTTTTTGGAGATAGTGACAGTAGGGAATGCAATAGTAATCACCATAAGTTATTCAAAAGCCTCGCACTTTTTTTACCATGTATTTTGAGTATGTTTACCGAAGTGTTTATAAAGGAAATGCATGCTTTAGAATTGTCTGCTAGAGATACATGCGCATTAAAACAATTGTATGCTCGAGCCATGTTAAAACTGTTTACGAAGGAAATGCATGCTTTAGAATGATCTCCTAGAGATACATGTGCATTAAGACAATAACTTGTATGCTCGTGTCATGTTAAAACTACCAAATTAGTGGGAGTGAAAAGCATGCGGTCGTCGATAAGACGGTCGTACCTTATTCGGAGTTTTAATAAAGCTCCTACGGGTGCTGCGGGAGCTCTGCAATAAAGAAAGATAGGGGACGGTTCTTTCCTATAATGGGACCACCTTTTTTAGGAAGAGGTCAGAATCAACGAAGAGGCAGGAAGAAAGGAGTACACTGGTATGAAACAGAACAAAGAGTACAGACCCGGAGTATGTCCAAGGATCGGGACAGACCAAGACCGAGCACAACCAGTCACTAGTCACCAATCTAACTGAACATGTACTCATGGAGGACCAACTACATCTATTGACCAAAAAGGATTAGGTTTTGTACCTCCCAACATTCGATCAATTTAAACTACATTGTGAGATTGCCGAATTATGTTGTAAGATAAAACTGAAAGCCTATTTTAAAGACAACCCCACCAAGATGGAGACACTAACCCCAGGTTAAAATCCACCTTTTGTCCACCAACTCATGCAGTACCAGTAGGAGTACTAACCTTTGAACAAGCTCTGTTCAAAGAAGTTGAATCATTAAAAACAAAGATAAAAAAAACATTCATGAACATTACGAAAAAGGAACAACTTGCACTAAGTGAATTAAAACAAAGGAAAGACTTGGTATTCAAACCAATGGATAAAGGTGGAGGCATTGCGCTCCTATCAACACTAGATTATCACAAACAATGCACAGATCTTCTAGGGGATGAGAGCCACTATAGGATTATCCCTCTAGATCTGACAGCAAGACTCAAAAGAACCATAAACATCATGACAGAAGATGCAGAAATAAACCCCTTGATCTCAAAAAATTAGGCAGATTTTTTAAGACCCATGAACCCACGGATACCATACTTCTATTCCCTACCAAAGATCCACAAGAATGGGAATCCACCACCAGGGAGACCGATAGTCTCAGGGATAGGCTCTGTGTTAGAACCTCTGTCTCAGTTTGCTGACTATTACCTGAGACCTCTAGTACAACAAAAATCCACCTATCTAAAAGACACATGCGATCTACTGAACCTTCTTAAAGATGTGATATACCAACAAGGGAGCACCTTTCTAGTTGGTCTAGACAGAGAGCTTATATACAAACCTTTTTTTATTTTTTTATTTTAATGCAAAACAAAAGAGAAAAAACAAAAACAGAGACATTCAAGTGACTGTTCAATAGGTATAACATAAAATAAGGCAGTCCGTCGTGCACTCCTGTTTCACATCGTAGCTACATAACATATCCACTTGGATCATCACAAGTACTGGACCCATGTGTAACAAAACAGTATCGCACAGTGCAGGAAGACATCACCAGCAGTATATATCTCTTAAGCCCACCCTCACAACAATTCAGACAATTCTATAGGAACAGGTCCCAGAGGAGTCCGTGTATTCCGGACACAACCATCCCAGCCATCCTGCACACCTCACCACCACCTACTTGTGTTCAGGGGCGTCTCCGCTCCCAGTATCATTGTCCTTGGTAGCTAAATAAATTCGGTATAATTCCCAAAAATTCTTAGGGCGGTTGCGTGGGGGAAGGAGCTCACTATAGTTTTCGGTTTGCGTGCTGCAGTATAACATATCTCCTGACCAGACAACCATAGTGGGAGTCGGCCCACGGAGCCAACAGATCGCCACCCTACGTCTGGCCATCAGCAGCCCCATATCTACCAGTCGTCTAATAGCTTTGGGCAAGTGCAGGGAATACCCCAATAGGGCTAGCATAGGGTCAGGAGATAGTGTTGTAGCAATGACATCACCTAGAGTCTTAAAAATCAGGGCCCAGAAGTTAGCAATTTCCGGGCACAACCATGCTAGGTGAAAAAAGTTAGCCGGGCTTACACCGCAGCGTTCGCAGTCAGCGGAGTCCCGCAGCCCATACCTGTGCAGTCTCTCGGGGGTGTAATACACTCTGTTGAGGAATTTGAAGTGAACCAACCTGTGACGACCGTTCAAAGAGATGCGTTTCGTGCTCTCACAGCAATATTTCCACATTCCATCATCAATATCTTTACCCAAATCTGCTTGCCAAGCCAATCTGGACTTAGTGTAATGGTGTGCTCGATATCCCTGAGCCATTTCATACAGTTTTGATTCTATCCGTACTGGCTCTTCGGTTTTTAGGTCTCGGGCCTAGCGTTGCAGTGCGCAGCACTGCTCGCGCAGCCCGAGACCTCTTGTATGTGGTTTTGAAACGGACCTAGGAATCGCACACGCTCGTGCGTGTGCTTTTCGTTTTTCCCCCGGCTATTGGGCTTTGCGTGCGTCTTTATAAGAAAGACAGCACGCAATTGGGCAAAGGCGGGCGCATGTCCCGCCTTTGCTCTGCCCATTCCCGTCCGTGTCTAGGACGCGCATCAGCGCGCGTCACAGATGACAGGCTCCCTCGCTCCTCTGTGGTGCGCGTGCACCACTGGTTTCGATTCCCGCGTTCGGCTGGGTTTCGATTCTGTGCTTGTTGTTAATTTTCGTCCCCGGCCATGCCGTGCTTTCACTTTGATAAAGGTGGCAGTTGCCTCTTAAGCACCCCGCATTTTTCACCCAGCGTTATGCTGCGCTTTCACTGTGGTAAAACACTGCATTTTTGTGCTATGCTGCGCTTTCACTTTATTTGGCAGTGGGACTGCTTGTTTCACGTGGTCTAGACTCACCCTAATAGAGTGTATTTTGGACACAGCAGCAAAACAAGCTTGCAAAGGAAGCCCACGTTTCCTTCGTATATCGGAAGAGCTGACATTTTGTGTTCATATTTCACGAACTGCAATCACTTTCAAACCTTCTCCTGGTATGCCAGATCTGCTACGATATAAGCCTGTCAAAAGAGCACTGAAAATTAACCACCTTGGCTATTTTGATCCCTAAGCTCCCGTATTTTAACTGGGCCGACCGGAGCAGCCTCTCCGTCCCAGCTGATCAGTGCCCGGGTACCTGAACGGGCGCGACAGGCAGGTCCTCCCTGTGCTCCCCGGAGGGCTGGCTATGATGGCTGCCTCGGTGCCCTGTGCTAATACTGGACTCGGGCCTGCTGCTCCCCTGGAGACAGCCTAAACAACAGAAATCGGCACACCGAGGCAACGCCAGCAGCAGAAAGTGATCTTCGGGCACTGATCGGCTGGGACAGACAGGCTGTTTCTCCACCAGGCCTGGCTGCTGTCACTAAATTCTGCGAGCATGGGGAGCTTCAACCACGGTGAGTGTGGGCCAGACTAATGTGTGTGTATGGGGGCGCTAATCCTAGGTGACGTGGACCCTACCCTGTGTTGCTCCTGGGCGCAGGAGTGGGGCTTTTAATTTCGCACACATGGCTGCTATGCAGGCAGAGGTATTGCTCACCTCCAGCTGAACAATTGCTCCAGCAAATTCAGTTAAGCGTTTTGATGGCGTACATGCACTTACTATATGATTCTCCTGATCCTGTGCACTGTGGGAATAAAGATATTGCCCTAGCTTCTTGTATGCATAGCGGGAACAGTTTTGACGAGTCCGGGGGACTTATGTGTATACGGGCAGCTAGTGGCCCATGCAGTTTTTTTTCCACCTTTTAAATGGTTCTGACGGTTTATGAGTAGGCGCTTGGCAGTCTGGGACTAGTAGTTTCAGGTTTTACCATTTGAAATAGGGCCATATACGTCTCGCTAGGCAATCTCCTGTTTTTTAAAATTTTGATTTTATTATAATAAGCATGGTGATTGTGCCATTGCACAGTTACAAGTACTAAATAACAATAGTACGTGGCAGGGCTCCACTTAGTAGTTATGAAGCTGACGGCAGTGTCGGGGTAACTGAATAATGCGAGCAAGCGGGGCGGTTTTAAGCATCGTAGTTCTTACTGTCACATAACTAACTGTCAGATGACCCCTCATCGTATATGACCGCTTCAGCCTACCTTAGCTATATTTCTTTCAAACTGTAATTTTCATTCTAGACAGACCTGCCCTGTAGGTCCTGAATATAATGTAAAACCTGAAACTACACAACTACATGTCCCAGAATACTCATTGTGCGTTACTGGCACACTAGGCCTAGAAGACGGTGTCACATGGATGCACTTTGGGCAGGTCCTAGTAATTCTGGCGTTAATCTGCTTCAGCGCCTGGATTGGGAAATGATACGCTGCATAAATGCACGTACGTTCCAGAGGCTTGAAAGTTAAGTATGTTGCTACCATTTTAAGACCTCTGGGATTTGAATTTATACCCCAAGTTGGTGAATAAAGCCCGATGCAAATAAGGGTATGAAAACAGAACTGAACAGGAACAGCATGAACAAAAAACAAACAAGACTAACCAATATAAATAATAGTCCCAATGAAGTCGAACTAAAAGGAGCATTCTGACAATTAGACGAATGTGTATGTTAAATGGGTATGTATAGTGGTTCCAGACTTCTCGCACAGGAACAATATGACCCACAGTATCAATAAAGGGAACTGCCCGCTTCTTTTAAAGTAAAGGCTACCTGAATTACAACCTTGTGAAATGGGTTCTGTTGAAGGTGAGTAATTTTTGCTCCCTTGCCACCACATTGTGTGGCCAGCCTCAAGTGACAGTTTTCGGCTGTCATGGCCGCTCTTTAGTGACATTTGCAGGAGTTGCTGCAATGGGTCCAATGCATTGTAAGACATTGAGATAAAGGCAATGCACCCTATTGGGGGCAGACAAACCAGGTATAATGCTCCATCAGATCACGTCAATCCACTGTATTGTTTTTCAAAAGTCATCAACATGCCCTTTCACATTCTCTGACCTCATTTTGACATTGAGCGCTTTGGTCCTGTCGAGGACATGCTGCTTCACAGCTGTGTCCATGAGGAGTTTGAACTTTTACATTCGAGATGCAAAAGACCACCCAAACGTCGGCCCATTTCACAGCCTGAGAGACTTTGGCTGACAGGTGGCACCTGCACAAGATATGCAGGAAGTTATGCTCTTCTGCAGACCATGGTACTAAAATCTTAATTGTACATGTTAAGCTGTCAAGTGCCACAAAACAACGCTTAAGTTCTAGGGCACCCAAGTTTTTTAATGTCATTCGAGAGTAGCTCATTTAGTCCACCTTTTTAGGTCGAGCCTGGACAGCACATGCGCTGCGAGGCATGCTGTATTGGAGTCTGCACTTGAAGCCCCGCCCACTCTCCGATACATATTTGTCATTGGCTTGTGTGATTGTCCTTCGTAAATGCTTGCCTCTGATTCGTTAATAGGCTAGTTAGTCCCTCCTTAGTACATTGTCTTCATTTGTAACCTCCCATGAGGGCTGGCCCTTTTACTTCAGTTGTTACACTGTACGTCTTATTTAGTCTGTAAGCACTATTTTTTTTAATGTGTTTCTCACACTGCAGGCACTACATGCTATCCTGCAACATTCCGCGCGCCATGCGTGCTTTCACATGACAAACAAATGTTTTTTTTGTTACAAGCGCCCCATTCTGCGCTTTCACTTTAATAGCAACCGCAGACCTTTCTTTAGACACGGCTCGTCTACAGAAAGGGGCATGGCCTCTATTAACGTGAAAGTGCAGCATGGGGTGCTTGTAAACAACAAGCATTTGCAATGCAATAGGTCGCGCATTTTAGAAACTTTAACCTATTGGAATTGTAAATGACAATGTATTTTATTATTGCAGGTTTCTTAAACACATAAATAAAAGGCATTGTCATTTTTTTATTTATAGCACGCATTTGCAATAAAATAGGTCTGGCATTTGCGAGAGTTTAAGCTATTGGCAGTGTAAATAACAATGCCTTTTCTGTTTTAAAAACAACACATAAATAAAAGGCATTGTCATTTACAATGCCAATAGCTCAAACTCTCGTAAAGCCGAGACCTATTGCATTGCAAATGCTTGTTATAAGCGTGAGAGCAGCCACATCTGGCGGCTCAGCTAAGTCGCTACCCAGAATCTCTTTTAGCGACTGCCGTATCCTGTGAAACTGAAATCTGTTAAGTAGTGTGTCTTGCTGACCTGACTTCTCCACCTCATCCCATGTCTTTACTGTGCCCTCTGAAAACATATCACCAATCGTTGAAATGTTTATGGCTTGTAATGCCTGGGTTAGCCCCCTGTCTGCACATGCAGGCAGCCGAAGGCACCACTTCAGGGGAGCAAGTGGGGAGTATAAGATAGCTCCGGCCTGCAGCTTCAGGAGATGCTGCCAGGCGTGTACTGTCGTGTTGATGGAATCGAGAATCCCAGTTCTACGATCAGGTGCCTTGAATATAAGCGCTGGCAACGGAAGCGGTGTTGCTACCACCCTCTCAATCTGAATGTGTGGTGTGCCGGCGGGACCATGTAACCAGTAATGAGCGTGCGCACTTTGTGCCACCCTATAATATAGATCGAGGTCTGGGGCTCCTAGTCCCCCCATGTGATATGGCAACGTTAGTATATCCCATCTTACCCGGGCATGCTTCCCAGCCCAAGCTAATCTGAGTAATAATGATGTGAGCCTTCTAAAAAATGAGCTAGGGAGGACCATCGGGATATTAGTGAACAGAAATAGAAACCGGGGCAGCACAACCATTTTCATGATCAAGACCCTACCCGCCAGTGACAATGGCAGCCGGATCCAGCGTTCAACGTCGTCTTCCAACTTACTGACCGCGACCCCGTAGTTCTCCCTGAAGACTATCTCCGAGTTAGTGTGGACATTAATACCCAGATATCGCACCGGTTCTGTCGTCCATCTTAGTGGAAAGTCAGGAGTGAAGGGGGTTGTAGCTGGGGTAAGCGGGAATATGATCGAATTTGTCCAATTGACCTTTAGGCCAGACAGAGCGCCAAACTGAACTACTTCACGTAACACAGGCGACAGGTTATGTTCAAGGTCTCTAATGTATAGCAATGTGTCGTCAGCATATGTGGATATAACCAGCCCGTATCCCGGGAATCGTATTCCCCTATGGCCGTGGTACTCCCTAAGCGCGCAGGCCAGTGGCTCTGCTACTAGCGCATAGAGCATCGGAGAAAGTGGGCACCCCTGCCGCGTGCCTCTAGTGATTCGGATCTTGTCAGTGACCATGTCGCCTATTTTTATTCTGGCTACGGGACTATTATATAGGACACCTACCATTTGCAAAAATATGCCTCCTAGCCCTAATCTCGTCAGAACATGATTCATAAATGCCCATTCGACCGAATCAAATGCCTTTTCCATGTCAAGGAAAACTGCGACGGCCTGCACATCTTGTCTTGTGTGCTGAATTGCGCCGAATACGGTTCTAAGGTTGTAAGTCAAATTTCTGCTCGGGACAAATCCGGCTTGCTCCGGCGCCACCAGCGACGGCACAAGCGGAGCCAAACAGTTCGCTAATATTTTAGCATATATTTTCGTATCAACATTCAGGAGCGACAGGGGGCGATACGATGCACATTCTTCGGCTGTTTGTCTGGTTTCAAGATAGCAACGATTAGTGCCTCCCTCATAGTTGGTGGCATCTGGCCGCTGCCGCTAATCTCCTCAAACAACGTTCGTAAGTGAGGGATGAGCGTGTCTTTAAACTCCTTATAGAACGATACCGTTAGTCCATCAACACCAGGAGCACTACCGGATCTCATCCCCATCAGTGCAGCAGTTATTTCCTCTGCCTCTAAAGGACGCATGAGGTATTCGCGATGTTCGTTCGTCAACCAGGGGAGCTTGATGTGCGCCAAATAGTGTAGTATCTCTGCGTCTAGTCCCTCGGTTCTGGAGGAGTATAGGTTTGTGTAGTACTGCTTAAATCTATCTGCTATCGCCATCTGTTCCGTCAGAGGTTCCCCCTGCTCGTCGTTAATTACCACCATGCCTGATGTCTCCCTGCGCTTTTTCAGCAGAGTGGCCAGAACCGTGCCTGGCCTCTCTCCCTCCCCATAAGTGCGAGCCGTCGCATATTTACCTAAGTGTTTAAGTTCTGAGTCAGCTGTCTCATGGTACTCTTTCAGCAGTTCTTGGAATTTCTCCTTCACATAGTCATCGGAGTCAGTGAGTAACCTGCGTTCTAGCGTCCTCAAGCTACCCTCCAAGTCAGAAAGCCGTTTACGCAGTGCCCTAAGAATGCCAGAGTGTTTGGCCATGGCGATCCCCTAATATAGACTTTAAAAGTTTCCCATACAACCGCGAAGGAGTCCACCGACCCTATGTTGCACTCGAAAAAGGTGTCTATCGCCTCCGAGAGCTCTGATTTAGAAACTGTGTCCAGAAGAGAGTATGGAGGAAAGCGCCAAGTATAAGGTGGGATATGTTTTTGTGGGCTCTCCAGAACCAACAGTACAGGTGAGTGATCCGAGAAGGTGCGAGGAAGCACCACACAGTCTCGGACCTGAGTGGACAAGTCCCTAGAAGCCAACCAGTAATCAATCCTAGTATGTAAGTTATGATAGGCAGAGTAGTGTGTATAACCCCCTTTACCAGGAAACCGCGTTCTCCAAACGTCGCATAGCTCTAGTTGGGTCGCCGCCCCCAGAATAGTCCGAGCAGCAGCTGTGGGGCGTCGATCCAGGTCTCCCGACCTGTCCAGCTGTGGGTCTAAAACACAGTTAAAGTCCCCGCCCCAGAGTTGGGGGACACCCCCATAGCATTGCATCTTCTCAAGTAGCGACTCATAGAACTGAGGATTGTCTTAGTTTGGGCCATATATATTGGCTAAGATCAGGTCAAGCCCCTTCCCGCAGCTTCTCGATATAGCGTATCTCCCCTCTGGGTCTGTGTCCAATGGCTCCAGTTTTAGCCCTGATTTCGGGTTGACCCAAGTGATCACACCTCGGGCATGGGACGTGAATCCCGCCACATGAGTATTTCCCTGCAACCTCCTGCCGTCAAGCATTCTGCTATTAAGTGGCAAATGCGATTCCTGCAGTAGAGCTATATCAATGTTGTGCCTGTTGAGATATGCCAGGACCTTCCGCAGCTTCCTGTAGTCATTCAGGCAGCGGACGTTCCAGGTCAAGATGTTGATCTTACTGGTTTGTGTCTGTGTCATGTAAAGTGGTGAAATGCCATGCTGCAAACAGTGCGAGTGCTTGGATATTGCTCTGTGCTATTAAATAACAAAGTAAGCTACGCATAAACATGACTGTTCACACTCGTGGGCAGATGTTGCCTGTGCCCGGTAACTACTATCTCTCAATAGGCAGTACTCCTAGTCCGTCCACCATCTATCATATGTGCATCAGCCTAACAGCTCAGCGACAACATAGTACAGCTTAGAGCATTATGAGTATGCATATCCCCACTATGCGCTTCCCTCCAGGAGCTGATCAAATCTGAACTTTATCCTAGCGCCCTTCTAACTGTAGTACTCCCGTGCCCACCCCGCCAGCACCAGCTACCATACAAACTCCACTCGGTTGTTGCATTCCCCGCACCACAGCAATCAAAAAGAATTCTTATCTGCTATATAGAGCGGTACAGCGTTCAGTCTTGTTCATCCAGACCACCTCCAGTAGCTCCCTCACGAGCAGACAGAGCGTCGCTGTGTGCTCTGTCTTTTGACCATTCCTTCAAAGCTTTCTGCAAAGTTTTAGGGTCCGTGAAGATGCGAGATCGGCCTTGTCTATTCACTCGGAGTCGCGCTGGGTACAACATGGCATAATCCAGATTTTGTTCCCGCAGTTGCTTCTTTAGTGGTGGAAATTGCCTACGTGCCTCCTGTACGCGAATCGTGAAATCCAGATAGAGCGATATGACAGATCCCTCATATTGCAATATCTGTTTCTCCCGGGCCGCTTTCAATGCTGCGTCTCTGTCTCGGTAATTCAACAGTTTGGCGATGATGGGCCTCGGCACCGCTCCAGGGGGTGGTTTCGGGCCCAGCGAGCGGTGCCCCCTCTCCACTACAAACATCGATGAGAATGTGTTGCGGCCCAACAATGTCACCAATAGCTCCTCCACAAAGATTTCCATGTTCCCCACGCTTGTGGACTCCGGAAGTCCCGTAATTCGGATGTTACTTCTACGGGACCGAGCTTCAAGGTCTTCCGCCTTATCTCGTAGGGTTAGCAACAGCTTACCCATCTGCTTATGTTCGGAGTCAATTTCTGTCTGGGCTTCCTCCACTTCCGTGACCCTGCGTTCCATTATATCCAGCCGCTCCGCTTGTTTATCCATACGTTCTGTCATGCGGTCCATGCGGTATGCCAATGAGTCAATTTTACTGTCAATGGTAGTCAAGCTCTTTTGCATTGCGGCTAGTATGGTGCGAATATCCCCTTCCGCAGGTTCTGGCTCCCCATCATTTGTGTTCAGTCCCTCCAGGGTCTGCTCCCGGAGCCTGGATTTCCTTTGCTCGAAGTGGAGCTTGGGTTGTGTCTTATCCACCTTCCCCATGACTTCTGCTTTGGTATTCTCACCAATTGTATTCCAGAGAACACAGGGGAACTGCTGCGCCACCTCGCTATGTCGGTCGACTGGTTGCACGCACTGCAAGGCAGAGGTGCGGCTGCTGCAGCCTCCAGCTAGTTCTGCTTAAAACTTTGTCCTGAAGAAGGGGCACTGTAGGCTGCCTACATGTGCGCCGCAGTGGTAATAATCCAGAAGCTTACTGGGACCGGCAATCTCCCATATCCCTCATGTGCTGTACCAAGCAACTCACAAAGAGGCAAAGAGGCAGGGAGGTCGGGGACCCACTGGTAGCGCAGCGAGTATTCAGGCAGCGCAATGGTATCGGCCCTACCGCCTGTCCAAGATAATGATCGCCCCTTTTATAACTCAGTACGCTGGGGGCAGCTGCAGCTACTATGGGCACCAACTTGCCTATGGTGAGTAGAAACGGGCAGCGCAAACCTCTCTACCCCTAGAGAGGCCGCTCCACAAGGCACTCCGTTGTGGATTTCCAAAATGGCCGCATCAGGCCCGGCACCGCTCAGCGCAAACGCGCCAATCCCCGATTCCGATGCAGTAATGGCGGTGTGAGGGGGAGGTCGCAGTGCAAGGTGTGGCTGCCAGTTCAAAGCGCTCACCCAGCCCGGCTGCGCATGCAACTTTTACCATAGCTCAGGCAGGCTCCGTCGCCGCAGAGGTCCCGCCGCGCTCTCGGCGGCCGGGAACCACGCTAGGCAGCGCCCCCGGGCCTCCGCAACACGGCCCCGCTCAGGCTCATCTCCTCTGCAGTCAGGGCACCGGAATACCAGGTGGGCGATTCCGCTCTTCAATCTCGGGGGCAACAAGATCAGCGCTTCGGCGTTTGCAGCGGGATAGCGACTGGGCCGCAGCACGCACACCCAGTTCTCGGGCTCTCTGCCTACGCCTCCTGATCGGCGTCCGTCACACGTTGTCCGGCCTCCACAGCCGCTCCCGCCGCCAGCGGTGTCGGAGCGTTGCGCCGCTCACAAATCGACTCAAAATGTTGGCGGGTGCCTCCTCAGCTGGGGCTCACGTGTTTTTGTGCTGAAAGATCAGCGCTAATGCAGGATAAATGTCGGATCGTGCGGTGGCTGGACGGATCTCTCCGACTACACGTCCATCTTGGCTGCAGGCAAGCTCCGCCCCCGCTTATATATGAACCTCCCCCAAGAAGCCACCCTGCAAACTATCGAAGAGATGCTATTCAAAGAAAAACTGGCCATACAAAACACCGAGACACTTTATCCTTGAGTGCTGTCGCCTAGCCTTAACGGAAAACTATTTTGAATACAATGGGACCCTATACCTCCAAAGGCACGGGTCCTCAATGGGCAGTACATTCGCCCCTTGTCTGGCAGGCCTCTATGTGAGTACCTTTGAAGAAAAACATATCCTGAGTGAAACCAACCCTATTAAGACGAAGATCCTTTTCTGGAAAAGGTATATAGACGTTGTACTAATGATCTGGGTAAACAAACCTGAAACCTTACCAGAATTTCATACATGGATCAACACCCGAGATGAATTTCTCAAATTCACCTATACCGCAGATGAGACTACACTAGATTTTCTCAACATCACCATCTACACAGAAAATAACTACTCCCCAAGACTTTTTACAGACCAACTGCCAAAAACAGCCTCCTCTCATTTAACAGTTTCCATTTAAGACCTTTGAGAGAAAATCTTCCGTACAGTCAGTTTCTGAGGATCAGGAGGAACTGCAGTAGTATACAGGTATACAAACAACAGGCAGACGACCTAAGCAAAAAGCTCAAGGAAGGACAATATCCCAACACAATCATCAATAAATGTAAAAAAAGAGCGAGAAATCAGAACCGTGATAACCTCCTTGACACTATGCCCAAAACAACAGACACAAACATCCTTACCTGTGTAACAACATATAACATAGCCTCATACCAGGTCAAGAAGTTAATCAACAAAAACTGGCACATCCTCACTTCAGGCAACTTGAAATGGCCAAAACCCAGATTCGCTAACAAAAGAATGAAGAATATCTGAGATATACTAGTTCATACAAGACCAAAACAAAGTCACAATTAATCTGACACCCTGGACAAGTAGACCAATTACAGGACACTACCCGTGTGGCCACTGTTCTGTATGCCACCTGACCAAGAAAACCAATACCTTACAGTTGACTGAAGATATGAAGTGGACACTTAAACGACACACAAATTGCAATGCCACCCATGTGATATACATGATCACATGCCCATGCCAATTGAAATACATCGGCATGACATGCCGAAAAGTAAAACAACGAATCTGTGAGCATCACAGTATCATAAAATGTAAAAAATCAACCACACGCATGAGCAACCACTTTCTAAATATGAACCACACCATGAAGGATTTAGAATGGGTTATCATTGAAACTCTAGAAAATAAACAAGACCGCAACGCTGAGAACATCCTCTTCGAAAAAGAACAACGATGGGTGTACCGCCTACGTATATACTATAAAGGACTGAACGACAACATTTCTTGACTGTCACTTAAACATTGAAAATACCCACTTGCCTCCAAACATGGAAAACAATAACTCCGACCTAAATAACATCACATAAACATACACTAACCAATATACAACAAGCACAAAGAATTAGATGAAGACACAAATCCTCATCATAGAAATAGGCTGAACAATAAACATGATTGCACCAGAAAAATAAGAATTAGAATTGAAATGGGAACATTGACAACCTTGATATATATATATTCACTCCACAGCGGCTTAATCGACTCAGCCCACCATGCAGCGGCACAGACGAAGAACGACAGTCCAAGACTCTCCAGGGTTTTCAACCATAAATTGTCTTTTATTAATTTTCAGCAAACATGTTAGTCAGAATAATGTGGTCCACACCAAATGCAACGACTGACCACGACCGACGCGTTTCGGCAACCGCCTTCAACTGGGTCTCCATATACATAGAGAAACATTTATAATGAGTGTAATAATTAAACACTCCATTTGTTATTGTCACAACTCATTTGCAGACAAAATCTGATCGTGTTACCATTTAATTATCACTACTTTTCGCAAACTTACTATTCATTTTGGGCACTCCAGCCCATACACGAGAAATGTGTTAAACAACTTTCTCTCGTTTGTCTGATAACTCATGAGTCTGTTCTCGCCTTTTTTCTCTTTCAATGCTCAACCCCACCTATACAAATGAACCACATCTGGGACCACTGATGTCAACTTCCGGGTCACGGTAGGAAGCAACAGGAATGAGATGCAAATAGCACCTTCAAGGTAAACGAGCGACACACGGCAGCCACAAGATAAGGTAATATGTTCCGCTCGCCAGACCGTTACCTCTCTTTCTTTATCGCAGAGCTCCAGCAGCACCCATAGGATCTTTAATAAAACTCTGAATAAGGTACGACCATCTTATCGACGACCTCATGCTTTTCACTCTCACTAATTTGGTAGTTTTAACATGACACGAGCATACAAGTTATTGTCTTAATGCACATGTATCTCTAGGAGATAATTCTAAAGCATGCATTTCCTTCATAAACACTTCGGTAAACATACTCAAAATACACGGTAAGAAAAGCGCAAGGCTTTGGAATAACGTATGGTGATCACTATTGCATTCCCTATTGTCAATATCTCCAAAAACAGTGAACAACCAAGCGCTTTTGTGACAAGTATTTCATACCCCTCGAGCCCAAAATGAACACACCACATCGTCTATACTAGAATCATCCACGCCCAATAACAGTTAAATGCCATCTTGAGATCGATTGATGATTGTCAGTTGATACATTATAGACACACCCAACGTGGGTACGCTCAAGCACTGTATGCAAACTGCGTTTTGTATACCAAAACATACCATGATTTGCATATAGATCACAGAACCTAATAGGGTAATCTTATGTGAAATCTATGTTTAGCAACAGTTTGCCAATTTTCCTTTTCTCCCCTTTTTCTTTAATTCCAAGTTATAGGTAGAACCATAACCTATAACCTCGTCAAAAAATGACCAGTGACGAAGACAGGTAAGTGACTTTAACGTATCTATTGTTAGAGCGATCTAAATCTACATCGCTACTACCACGGTCCTGATGAAAGTCCGCCGATCCTTAGAGACACCTATGGACTGAAACATGTCGACCACCTATGCAATGATTATTTAGGTGCAGTGGACCACTTACACATCCACCAGAGCACCTCACGTAATTTCTAATCTTACCCCTTCCTGACTAATAAAATACAGTTCACAGGAAAGGAGGCATTTTTAAGTTAACTTTTTTCCGCTAATACACACGAAATCACGACCGTCATAGAACCAGATGGTCTCCCTCCAGGTGGAGGAAGGTTGACTGCCTGGAGAACGGGAAACTCAGGCGGAAAAGAACCCATTGATAAAACTGATCACCTAACTTCTCCCAGCGGAGGACCAAGATTTACCCCTACCCACGAGTTAGAGTGTATGAGGGCCTTTGTACAACACTTATAGACCCTGGCATTTCCAAGACACGTGATTCATTCCCTTTTTGATTATTAATCATTAAGCATGGAAGCAGAATGAATCACTGCTTCTTCCTCCCTAAAATTGATCTTTGGAGTGTTTGGAATTCAAAGCAAATCCCAAACAACATAACGTTTTTGTTTTTTTCCAAAGCCAATCATATAGTTAGTTACTTTTTATCTTAAAGTCACTACCCAATTTTAGTTCCCTACACATCTCCACCATCCACTTAATATGTTCTTCTACATTTTATCTGCTGTCCTCCATTGTAACTGACTTTCATCTTCAAAACTGCCTCATTCTGCTGCAGCCTTTTCCTGTGTGTTATGCCTGCTTGTCTCCAAAAATGGTCAGAGTCTGGATTGTGGGCCACAGTTCTGTGTTTTGGGCCAGAGAGAGTGCTAGAAAGAGTGGCATTGACAGAGTCCTAGGTTTACCTAATGTAGATATTACTTGGGTTGGTCAGAGAGGGTTAAAGTGACATCAGTTGCAACCTTTGGTTGAAAACATTGTGGATTGCCAATATCCAGACCTCATGATTGTGCACTGTGGTGGCAATCACCTAGGCACAATTACTGGGGTAGGATTGGAAATCCTAATGAAGGATATCTTTTGTAAATTAATGTCACTTTTCCTGCATACTGCCTTGGTGTTCTCCAACATTTGCCAAAGACAAAAGTGGCAATGATCAATCCGATTTTGTCTTCAGATAGAGAAAACCAGGAAACATGTCAATAAAGCTGTTTCTGCACTTCTCTGAGACCACAACATGGGGTCTATATACCATAACAACATATGCTTTAACATGGATGGAATATATCAAAAAGATGGAGTCTGTTTCAGAGACATAGGCAACAGGGTGTTCCTCAACAACTTAAAAGACTGCATCCTGTTATATATGTAATTATCATCTACACACCATAAACACATGCTTTTTTCAGAGCCAACCCATTTCCCAAACACTGGTTCTTTTTGTTTTTATATCCTTTTTTCTAATTTCTCACTCAGATCTGCCGCAGGCCGTGCACCAAATAAGGGATCTGCTGGCTATGTTGTAGGCGGATCTGCGGATTCATTCCCAACCAAAAGCACACTTTCAATACAAAACAATTTAATATAGGCATATCCTATTACAATTCCTATAACTGTATCATTGCCTGTGTGTGAGTAGCTGTGTAAGTAACTATGTGGTTGTGTGAGGGGCTTATATGGGTGTGTTAGTGGCTGTATGGGTGTGTAACTGGGTGTGGGCATGTCAGTAGTTTTGCTGTATGGGTGTGTGAATGGGTGTGTAAGTGGCTGTATGGGCCTCTGAATGGGTGTGTAAGTGGCTGTATGGGTTTGTACATGCGTGTGTGAGTGCCTGTGTGGGTCTGTGAGTAGGGGAATGAGTGGTTCTCTGAGTGGATGTATCAGGGACTGTATGGGTGTGTGAGAGACTGTATGGGTGTGTGAGAGAGTGGATCTGTGAGGGTGTATTTTTTTTAAATTGGGGTCTGGATCTGCGGATCTGTCACGGATTCATATGGGAGCATTGTGTGAGTGTCTGCATGAGTGTGTGAGTAGCTGTATGAGTCTGTGAATGGGCGAGTGAGTAGTTCTCTGGGTCTCTGAGTGGCTGTATCAGTGACTATATGGGTGTGTGAGTGGGTGTATGGATGTGTGAGTGGGCGTGTGAGTGATTGTGTGGGGGTGTAAGAGAGTGTGAGTGGGTATATTTTGTCTTTAAATTGGGGTCTGGATCCATGGATCTGTTGCAGGTTCACATGGGGGGCGGTGTGTGTGTCTGTATGGGTGTGTGAGTGCCTGTCTGGGTCTGTGAATGGGTGTGTGAGTGGGTCTCTGAGTTGAGATGTGTGAGTGACTGTATGGGTGTGTGAGTGGGTGTATGGATGTGGGAGTGGTCGAGTGGGAGTCTGAGAGAGAGTGTGAGTGGGTATGAGTGGGTGTATTTTTTTATTGTGATCTGGATCCGTGTAACTGTCACAGATTCACACTGTGGTGGTGTGCGAGTGTCTGTATGGGTGTGTGAGTACCTTTGTGGGTCTGTGAATGGGTGTATGCGTGTTTCTCTGGGTCTCTGAGTAGATATATCAGTGACTGAATGGGTATGTGAGTGGGTGTATGTATGTGTGAGTGATTGTGTAGAGATGTGAGTGGGTGTGTGAGTGGGTGTATTTTTTTAATTGGGTCTGCGGATCTGTTGCGGATTCACACAAGGCTGTGTGTGAGTGTCTGTATGGGTGTGTGAGTGCCTGTGTAGGTCTGTGAATGGGTATGCGAGTGATTCTCCTGGTCTCTGAGTGGATGTATCAGTGAGAGTATTGGTGTGTAAGACAGTGTGTGAGTGACTGTGTGGGTGTGTGAGTGGTTGTGACGGGTATGAGAGTGTGTGTGAATGGGTGTATTTTTTTAATTGGCGTCTGAATCCACGGATCTGTCACATATTCACACGGGGTGTGAGAGTGGTTCTCTGGGGCTCTGAGTGGATGTATCAGTGACGGTATGGGTGTGTGAGTGGGTGTATGGATGCATGAGTGGTTGTGTGGGTGTGTGAGTAGGTGTATTCTTTTTTTAATTGGGGTCTGGATCTATGGATCCATCGTGGATTCACACGGGGGGGCCACGCTGAGTGCCACAGTGGATCCACAGATCCTCGCACGCCTTCCATCAGTCCCCTATGGTCAGGGTACCTCTACCCTGATCCCTTTTATCGGTTTTAAGTTTTATTTTTCCTTCCCAGGAACCAATTCCTGATATACAAAATGGCGGCTCTAACTTTCCTCCCTCGGTGGATCCCTGTCTCTCGATAGACATAAATCTTTTTTTCTTCAATAACTCCAAAACTACTGAATATATTTACATCAAATTATAAAAAGCACTCTTTCTGGACCAAGATCTAGCTTTCTGCCAAATTTGGTGTAATTTTGTTCAGTGGTTCGGGCTGTAGTTGTGTCTAAAATCCCTATGGTAAATTGCATAGGGAAAACACATTTTGGGACACCCTCCCCTTTTGCTCAGCCCCCTTTTGACAAATCACCCAGAAACTTTCATGAAGATTCGTCAAACTGCACCAAAGTTATAAGCAAAACAAAAACGTGTGTGTGTGTGTATATATATATATATCTTTAGATATACGGAATTTCCTATCTCTCCTTATTGGAATATCAAGACACGATTTAGGACTACTCTTTACTTCATGGTCTGGAAGGTTGGGTCATTCTTCTCATGAGAGAGGTGAGCTGGCACAAGGGGAGAAAATAGTTATTTACACTGGCCCATTCTCCTTGACAAATGTGACTACAGGAATGGCCTACCCCATCCAGTGATTTGCTTATTCACTTTTTAATCATACCTTAGTTACCACATAAAGGATATACCTGTGGTATACGGAAGGTAGTTTTAATGTAAACTGGATCACTGTGCTATCCAGAAAAAATATATATTTTAAGAACTCCCCCATTAATTGGGGTTGAGTCCGCCCTGGTAGGACCATCTTACCAGGGTGGGATGAGGTAGCCAATGATGAAGCATGCCACATTACGTGGATGAGACCACCTCATCCAAAATCTTTTCTGACCCAAAAGGGGTCCAATAACCTGGGGACAAGGACTTAGGAATAGGAGTTACCCGTTCTTTAAATAGAATCACTGCACTTGTTGTGATTTATGATAATCAAAACCCATGTGAGAGTGAACACTCCAAGTCACTAAATTAACCTGAGCTCACCCACCTGGTAGCTATGGCACAGAGCAGACGGGCTTAACTTAGGGCAATGTGTAATGTATTTATGCAGTACCAAAACAGTGATAAAGTAAACAAAATACAAAACAATAAAAATCCTGCATCGAAATAGGAAACTAGAGTAAAATTTAAAGACAAACACAAGGAGATGATGGACGGAGAGCTGAAACTTTTCAGACACTCACCCCCCAGTCACAGATCTGGGTTGAATCCATCATCATTCTTTAGCTCACTTCGCCACCTCAGTTCAGACCCAGCTATATGCAAATCAGTCTTGACCTTGAGCCTCATGGGAACAGTTCAGCCCGAACTGCCACTTGAAAATAGTGTTTTATTTGAATAACTGTGCCCTTTCCCAAATTACCAGTATTAGTATTTTAATCTGTCACTGTAAGGACATGGTAACATTATTCTCAACATATCTCACTTAGAAATAACACCCATCCTGCCTTGTTGGCTACAAAGCCTACATAAGGGTGACTACTAATATTTAAAAGGGAGCTTCTTACCTGTAAAACAAGCATTTGCAATGCAATAGGTCTCGCATTTACGCAAATTTGACCTATTGGCATTGTAAATGATAATGCCTTTTATTTATGTTCATTTTTTTTAAACATAAATAAAAGGCATTGTCATTTACAATGCCAATAGCTTAAACTCGCGTAAATGCGACACCTATTGCATTGCAAATGCTTGTTTCAAGTAATACAGACTGCGCTTAGTCTCGTGAAGAAATCTCATTGGCATGTGGCACTTTATAGAAATACATAAACACCCTGGTGCCTGAAAACATCTCAGAACAGTGCCCGTGTAAGCAACCTGTCTGGAGTTGTGAGGGTATGAAGTGCTACCTGTGTCCCATGTTCAAGCATTTCTCCCACTCTGCCCGCGTGTTTCACTTTAGCCTTTATGAAAATATAGCTAATGTTCTCCTTATATCCACACAGTGCATCGTAATATAGCACTTGTATTGTTTGGAAGTAAGTTTCCTGTTATACTCTCGACTCGTTAGGTCTCGCGCCTAGCGTTGCAGTGCGCAGCACTGCTCGCACAGCGCAAGACCTTTAGAAAGGGCTTCTGAAAGCTACCTACACGCTCGTGCGTGTGGTTTTGCTTTGGGAAGCCTACATTGGCTGGAGCGTGCGTTTTTGTTTACCGAGACGGCACGCGATTGGGCAAAGGCGGGCGCATGTCCCGCCTCTGCTCCTCCCATTCCCGACGGTGGCCAGAACGCGCAGCAGCGCGCGTTCGTCTCGCAGCCGCTGCCGCGCTCTCTCCCCCGCTTTTGTTTTTTTTTTTACCGCGCGGCCACCATTTCAGGGTCTGTCTCTTCGCTCGCTTGATGGTGTGAGTTGTTCTTAAGGCAGGTGGCGGTTCAGCAATAAGTGGGGTCAGGGACACGTGAGTTGGGGCGGGGGGGTGGAGGAGTCCATGGCAGAGCGGTGACAGATGGTTGTCTGCGGGTCAGTAGGGTTGCCTCGGTGCCGGGGCTCCCCCTTGTTATGTTAGTTGCTTTCTCTAAAGCAGAGAGGTGTGTGTATATAGCTTTACCACAGGCAGCGTGAGCAAGCGGAGAATGGCTTGAAAACATGAGGCGGTGCACCCTATCACTTCCAGCCTCTGTCGGCATGTTGCTGGGTGACCGAGTACACCGCCTGCACTCCCAGGTGAAACATTTACACCCTTGCTTGTGTGTGAGCGCCTGAACAGCACTGTGCTGCCACAAGGCACCGTGACCAAGCAGACAATGGAGTTGTACTACTTTGACAGAGTTCGGGATGACTTTAGAATTTATTTATGAGCGCTTTTCACAAGCGCAACTGTTTATCGTAAAGTCGCTTTTCACGACCACTACTGTGTGCCCCGCCCTCTGTTTGTGCATGCCGCACTGTACCTTTCCTCCCTCCTCTTGTACTATGCGTCCCTTCTGCCAATTACCAGCCCCGCCATTTGCTCTGCCATGACAGTGCCCGTTCAGTGTGTGCGCGTCAAAGCGAAGGGCACAGGAGAATCAGCCGTGACGCACCTGCCCTCTCTTGTTCAGTGAGTGGGTTGTGGCCATAGCGGTTCCACTAAACAGCCCCTCCCATTGGCTCCGTTATTGCAGCCCCCGTTCCCTGTGTGTGCTCGGTCAAGTAGGTGTTACTGAGCAGTTTCCACTTGTTTGCCCAAACTCATCAGTTTCAAGTTGAATATACACATTCCTCATAACCCGCGGACTCACAAGTCCAAGATGCAAGATGTCCATTAACTTAATTAAGTTTCTCTAATTGCAACTGATTGGCACATGCAGTGGTAGTGCGGTGAACTTCAGGCAAGCAGAGAGGCAATATTAATATAGATGTTTTTTTCTGCTCGTGTCACGGCGCGAGGTATTAAACGGCTATAACGTCCATGTACGAGGTCAGGACACGGAGTCACTGTAGGTGAGGTACAGCTGCCTGTTTATTATCTCCATTTTTGGGGCAAGTTAGCATCAAAGTGGACAGCTTCTTGACACGAGGTTTGTTCTGAATGGACAGATGACGCGTTTCTCCCTTAAGTGATGAAGTCACTTTGCGGCAATTACACAGCTTTATTAGTTGCTCTGATAGACTGATTCATTTTTACCATGCACAAGTGACCTCTGAGTGCCTGCCAATGGTGGTTTAGGGATCATAATGAAAGACTCGTTCAGAAGGGGTAAAGGTTCGAATCCCTGCGATCCACTCTGTTTATCAATAGCTTTGATTGCAACAATTTGACTACCAGGCATTGGCACCTCTTGCAAGCTCTTACTGACCTGTGGCTGTTCACAGATTCAGCTGTGGGCAGAATCATATACGTCAATACACCAAAATGGCAGGGGTAGCGGAAGTGACATCACACATCCTTTTGCCTTAATGACATCACATTAGGGAACACATATGACTTCTTCTGACTCCAAGGCATGGTGATTAGTGGCATGGCACTGCTATGGATCTCATGGTCCCCCAAGCTAATTCAACACCATGTAAAGGGAAACAGTGGCTTGGCACTCTCCAGCTGTGATAATTGAGAACACGCAAGATGGTGAAGGGAAAAAAAACACAGCCTACTCTTTCAAGGATCTTTTTTCTTTGTTCATGCAGTACGCAATGCAGGGAATGGACGTGCAACCCATCTCTGTGTGGGTGTGCAACTCTGATCATGCCTCTGTCCACAATCCTTCGTCCATGTATTCCAACACCCAGACTGCTCACGCTAGTGCCTATTCCAATATGGGCTCTTGGCCAGAATTTCCCTGACGCACAGTTAGAAGCGTCTTTAAATGGATTAGAGGTGCTGTGTATTGGGTCGTTAGCCGTCATTTCCTGTAGCCCAGCTTTTGCTGTCCTCTGAGTCTTATCTCTGACGAGGTCGGGCACCCCTTGTTTTGATTAGTTACGGATCTCATCGCGAGATTTGGTCCATTTGAAAACGAGTATGCGAAACACTCCCGGCGTACTGCTTCCCGGCGTACTGCTTCCCGTTGTACTGCTTCCCGTTGCAGCTGTAGGAAACGAGAGTTACAGATAGACGGTAAGAAGGCACAGCAATCGGTATAATAGAATTTAAATAGGTAAACCTTCTCCTTACGATGATGGTATAGTAATTGAACCTCCTTTTCTCAGAATAGACACAAGACCTTGAAACGCGGCTACGAGTGATGGAACCTACTACGAAGCCCAATTAGCAATAGCAGCAGGTAGGAACTTTATTCTTTTGTTGTGGAATGGTAAACTCAGAGCTCTTTGAAGGAAACACATTTGACTAGTGACTGTTGACTAGTATTCGTGTATTACACTGTCCTTAGGTTTCGGAATATTCTGGTGAGCCAGGAAGCACTCTGTGTCTAGTGGATGTCTGATGCCTGATGTCTGATGCTGTTTAAGTTGCTTGCAGGAGCCATTCATTTTGCGGATGATGCACATGCGGCAGGGTTAGCCGAAGCATGAGCTGTAGCTCAGAGACACAGACTTTTGCATTGGGTGTCCAGGCCCCTCCAAAGCGAGGCTCAAGTGCTGGAGGTGGCAGTCAGTTCATCTTTCTGTAAAGGTTGCATAATGGCAGATTACGCAATGCCATGTAAAGGAGAGCCTGGTTGATGTTCTTTCACAAACAGCCTTTTGGGGTGCCATATGCACTAGGCTTCCTGGTTGCACTGCGTCGAAACGTTACTGTAAACTTGAGGAGAAATATGGGAATGGGGTGTGTTTACCATTCTTCGTCTATGCAGTCTCAACGAGAGGGGACGATGTGGCTTCCTGCTTTCCTTGCCAGTTTCGAGGGTTGTGGTTGTTTTGTCTGGCCTCTGTCTGGCCTTTTATCCTTGCTTCACTCCTCCAAAATCAAGCAAAATGGAATGTTACACTCCATAACACACAATCACACAACTAATAATACCAGTACACTCGATGCCACATAACTACTCCATAACACACAATCCCACTCCACATAATCCATGTAATTACTACATAATCCATATAATTACTATCCACATAATACCACTGCATGCCATGCCACATAATTCCATTACACATAACTCCACTCAACACCACACATTCCATGCCACACAATTACACAACAAACAATTCCAATCCAACCCACATAATTCCAATCCACACCACATACATACACTCCACTAAACGCAAAGCTATCCACACATTTCCATACCACACAATTCAACTCCACACATTTACAATGCACACCACATAATTCGACACCAAACCACATAATACAACTCAACAATTCAATTACACAACACACCAAATACATCCAGTATGCTCCACACAATTCCACATCCTGCCACAAGTCAACTGCACACCACATAATTAAACTCCACTACATACCACTCCACAACACAAAATACCATTCCTTATAATTACACTCCAGAACACACAATCCCACTCCACATAATTCCAAAACATGCAATACCATATAATTAATATCCACATAATTCTACATCACACCATGCCACATAATTCCACAACACAACTCCACGCCACACAATTACATAACTAACTAATCCAATCCCTCTCACAGAATTCCAGTACACACCACATTCATACACTACGTAACACATAGATAAAAGACATTGCCATTTACAATGCCAATAGCTCTAACTTAAAAAAATGCGAGACCTATTGCATTTCCAATGCTTGTTTTTTAATGTCTCCATGCTGTCAGTATTTGAGAAAAAACTGGACGCTCGCAGGGGGAATCTGTTGTCCTTACCCCCAAGATGACACTTTGGTGAGGTACTGCCTTGTACTGGGGCCAACTCACCAATAAAAGAAAAGTAATCAATTGATGGCTTTATTATCCTTCAACACAGGAAACTCCGAGTACAACTTAAAAAGCTGTGGAAATTGTGGTTGGCGAGAAGTAAAAGAAAGCGTGGCGCTTGTGGAGCGGGCGCTGCGCTGATAGTTTGAATGTTTACAGCGTGACGGGAAGGAGCTGCGGGCGCCATTGTTGACTGGGCGCCCGTGTTAAAGTGAAAGCGGATGCCGCGCTGAAACCTAAGCGGCGCCCGGGAGAGGGTGGGGGTGGGCGCCATTGTTGACTGGGCGCCCGTGTTAAAGTGAAACAAATTTAACTGTGGTTCAAAGGGGAGCACAGGCACTTTACTACTGGTTAGCAGCGGTAAAATGCACAGATTTCTAAAGTCAGCAAAAGGAGAAAAATATAGGGTTACCACACAGAAAAGGCATATTTCCTGCAAACGTAATATTACCTTTCTGGCTAAAGGGCAATAGCAGGACTTGACTGAAAACAGGCTTGCTAAAACTTCCACAACTAGGGTAGTGCCATGGAGGCTTTCAAGGTTGCGTATGGCAGCCCATCCTGCTTTGAGAGCTGCCCAGAGACTCCTGGGAAAGGCAAGCGTGGCAATATGACCAGTCTAGCCCTTGACAGTAGTAATTCAGATAACTGCATTCCGTGCGGAGGTGGGACTGAGAAGCTTTCATTTCTTGGGTGTTCATATAAGAAGCGCATGTTGACTTTTTCCAAGAATTATTAACGCGGAAAAAGGAAGCCAAACCATTTCATTGGCTGTAAGCTGCAGTATCGCTGGCCACTGCAGTGAGCACTGATCGTAGTGGACAGCTCAAATCTGAAGAAGCTATAAAACATTGACAGACAGACGCCTTCACCAGGCTACAGATAATCCTATAATTGGAGGATGTCAAGTGCTTTCAATTAGTCTGGAAATAAAGACTTTGAGCAGTCATGCAGAGCAGAGAGGTTTAAATGAAAGGATTTTTTGGGAGGCTGAAATCTTAAAGGGGGCATTGGGTGAATGTCACAATGCATCTAAAATCCCAATCTCATACGTCATAAAAAACAAACATTGGCAAAGTCAATAGGTCTCGGTCATGCAAGAGCTATTGGTTTTGCCAATATGTTTTAGCCATGTTGTACTCCAGCGTGGCTGCTGTTCAGCATGGCTAAAGGTTAGTGCAGTACAGGAGGAGAATGGAGTGGAGTGTCTTAAAGTGGAGTAGAGTGTTATGGAGTGGCATAGAGAAAGGTGGAGTGGCGTAGAGTTGAGTGGCGTGGAGTGTCATAGAGTGGAGTGGTGTAGAGCATTGTTGAGTGCTGTGGAGGGAGTAGAGTGTCATACAGTGGAAAGGAATGGGGTGGAGTAGCTTAGAGTAGAGTGTCAGTGGAGTAGAGTGTTATGGAGTGGCATAGAGAATCGTGGAGTGGCATAGAGTGTCGTGGAGTGGCATAGAGTGGAGTGGCATAGAGGGTGGTGTGTAGAGTGGAGCAGAGTGTTGTAGAGTGACGTAGAGGGGAGTAGATTGTTGTGGAGTGGGATAGTGTGGGAGAGTGGAGTGGCATGGAGTGGAGTGTCATAGAACAGAGTGAAGTATAGTGGCATGGAGTGGTGTAGACTGAGGGAGGTATGTAGAGCAGAGTGGTGTAGTGTCATAGAGTGGAGTAGAGTGTCATAGAGTGCAGGGGTGTAGAGTAGTAGAGTGGCATAGAGGTCAGTAGCAGAGAGTGCAGTGTTGCAGAGTAGAGTCGTAGAGTCGTAGAGTGCAACAGAGTAGAGTGGTGTACAGTGCAGTGCCGTAGAGTGGTGCAGGGTAATGTGGCAGAGCCCAATGGTGCAGAGTATAGTGTTGTATAGTAGTGTACAGTGCAGAGTAGATTGGCGTAGAGTGCAATGGCGTAGATTGTATTGGTACAAGTGTGAAAGGCAGCGAGTCTTCTAAGACCCTCAATGCTGCCCGGTGCAGGGTTCCACCTCTAATTCACTTTGGGTTCGCTATCAAAATAATGAGGCAAGCGCTGGAAACTGGAAGAGAAGAAAATGGTTTATTTCTCATGAGGAGATCACGTCAACTGAGACACCGGGATGTCTGAGGGAAGTGTTCTGCTGACAACTCCCTTGGCTCTTCCTTTTATACAGGTTTGACACAATGCATTTGTTTGATCAACATGGTTACAAAAGCTTGGGGTACCCGCCCGGGCAGGTTGTCACACAAGCCCAACAGTAATTCTCTTCCCACCCAGGTCAAACAGACAATCTTATCTTGCAGCTGGACCTTGCTTCAGGGTCTAAAACATGTGAGACCGGTCAGATCTAAGAGTCCGTTCTGTTGATAAAAACAGGTCCCATTGTTGGTAACAACAAGTCTTGCTGTTTGCAGTGCAATAAATCATTTTGCAAGAGTCTTTTTGGTGTTTGGAACCTGTTTGTGTAACTAGGTGTAGTGAAGGGTAGAGCGTCCAAAGGCTTGTCTGAAAACAGGGATGAGAGGAAAAACGAGTTTGTGGCAGCAAGTGGCGCTGAGGTTTGTTGTGGCAATAGAGTTTATAGCCCCCAGCACACATACCAGGTCGGTCAGAGGGTCAGAGGAATGCTAGTAAGGGCAGGGTGAAACAAAGGTGACCAACAGAGTACAAAATGGCTGTGATAGATCAAAATGACTGCAACTTATGTGCACATAGAATTCCACCAGACAAGATGGCGCAGGTAATGTTCATAATTGTTATTTTGCTTTTAACAGTGGCCCCTTTGAACATAACTAGCCAGCTTGTCAGTCTATTTCGATCTCCATAATGTCCTGTATCTCTTGATCATACATCACTCTCATTTTTGTTAGCTGAGTGTCCATAGTCTTAGGGTGTAAGGTAGTTATGCAAAGAGAACACAAAGGTGGTATACAGTGTATACCCAAACAACAACCACATATTGTCAATACTGGGACCAAGAGAATCATTGATATTTTCCAACCCCACTCCTTCAAGATGCCCCAAAGCCAACTTCCAATTGTCCAAGTCTCTGATCCTTGATGAATTTCTGAAGATAGTCTATGGAGATGTTCGATTGCTTCATAGACAGAAGGTGAATTATCAGGAATGTATACACAGCAGCTGGCACCGATGATGCGGCATGCTCCTCCACGGTCCGCTAGTACCACGTCCAGGACCATGCGATTTTGCAGGGTAACCAGACGGACCGCTTGGAGCTCAGCAGTGTTGTTGGTGAGGATGCCAGCAGTGACGTTCAGGGCGGTCTCTACCGCTTGGGACAGATGTCTGATGGCTCGGCTGTTTGCCATCGGACCCCATAGCGGGACGAGCCCTTTTGCTGCGTCGAGGAACTGTGATGAGGCAGAGTCTGCTTGATCAATGTCTTTAGAACGCTTTTCTCGATGATGCTCTGCAGGGGCTGTGTAGGTTGGTGGCAAAACAAAGGCGATGTAGCATGTGCCCCCCAGTTTCTTGGGAGCCAGGTGTAGGCTTTGGTTCCACAAACAAAGTACATATTGGGTGATGCAACAAGCGCTGGGGGTTGGCAGTGTTCAAAGTCCTTACAATGCTACAGGTGCTGTGACCCACATTCTTAGTCCCACGGCCTTCAATGCATACAAGGCCAGAGACGTTCACCACAGATAGGGCCACAGTCAGTGTTGCAGCAGTTCTTTTCTTCAGGTAGGAAAATGTGGCTCTGTTAGGATTATTGAACACTTGCATTTCCACTCGTTCTTTGGCGGGGACATCAATCTGGAATGTCGCATTGAAGGTGTGAGGGCAGAAGGGGGCGGCTGTCGTTCCTGTTTTGTTTCGCCAGAACTCGTTGTAGAACTGGGCGATTGTTCCGTCGGAAGTGGCATTGTCTTTGTAACTTTCTTGTAGGAGCATCATCCAGGCAAGGCAAGATCCGTGAATAGAAAAGGGCGAAGGGATGAAAGGGATGGAATGTTCAGTGGCATGTGGTAACAGCCCACAGACCCAACAGTTGGTAGCATTGGTGGCAAGATTGTGTTGGTGCAACATCTGCACGAAAGAATTATTCCAGAATTCTTTGCGTCGTTCTCGGAGATGTGGCGGTAGTGATACCAGGTAGTGTTCTTTCTTGGTGGTTGGTTGCATGGTGGGTGACAATGTTCTGTATGCAGGTGCATTATCTTCAATGATCCAGAGTGCGACCATTAGCAGGAGACAGGTGAGAAATGCGGCTACAAGTGCAATTGTCTTTGTGCTGTGCAGGTTAGCAGTCTTGGTGTCTTTGCGGTGGTTTTGCAGGTGTTCAGTTTCTTCCATCATCTTCGAGGAGCTCAACAACTGTTAGGACCACAGACTTTTGTCTGGCGCTTTCCTGGTAGCGTTGTTTGACTGTGCTACCGATCTGAGACCTTGACTCAGTTAGTGGCCTGGTCGTTGGAGCTCCCTTCTTTCGTCGATCTTAGGTTGTACCCTTTCCTGGATGGCACCGTGGGGTCGGGAAATTCTGATAGTTCGAGGGTGTCTTCTTGTGGGTAGCAACTCAGAGCTGGTCGGTCTCTCGCGAGTACTTCCTCTTGCACCTCCACCCCTTCACAGGTTGCCAGGGTTGGAGGGACTCGTTTGCAGTGATGGGCATGCAGCCAGTTTCGTTTTCCTTGCACTCGGAGGGCAGTTCGGGTGGTGATCAGGACTTGCCAGGGGCCCCGTCCACCTAGGCTCCAGATTCTTCGTTCTTTGGAAGTTGCGAATTAATATATGGTCGCCTGGCTTTATTTCATGTCCCGGGCCCCTGGATACGTCGGGCAAGGCTTGCTGCACCTGTTGGTGGATAATTGTTAGCTCGTTTGTCAATTTATGCAAGTAATCCGACATTAATATGTTCGGGACATCGTTAATGGAGGTGGGTCTTGGTGCCGCCCAAATGCTCATAGGCCTGCCGAAGACCACCTCATACGGGGTCAGTCGGTGTTTGGTTGGGGTGGAGCGCATCGATAACAATGCCAATGGGAGGGCGTCGGGCCATTTCAACCCGGTCGTGGCAACTATTTTGGCTAGTTTTAGTTTCAACGTTGCATTGTGTCTCTCTACCAGGCCCGCTGATTGGGCGTGGAAGACGGCATGGAACTTTTGTTTTACCCCCAACCCTCTCAGTATGTTCTGTATCACCTCGGCTACGAAGTGGGGGCCGTTGTCGCTCCATAAAATTCTGCAAAGGCCGTATCGGGGGAAGAATTCTTTCAGCAATACTTTTGCAGTGGCTAAGGCGGTATTGTCGCGGGTGGGATAGGCCTCCACCCATTTGCTAAAGCGCACACAACCACCAGGACATATTTTAGACCAAGGCATCTCTCTAGTTGAATGTAATCCATTTGAAGGATTTCAAAGGGGTGGTCAGGGACTCCAAACCCTCCCCGTGGTACTACTGTCCCCTTCCCTGGGTTGTGTTGTAGGCAGACTATACATTGTTGTACTAGGCGTTTTGCAGATTCTGCTATCTTGACGTTATGCCATACTCTGGTGATTAGTTCAATCATGGGGGTGGAGCCTATGTGTGCTGGTAAATGTGCCATGGTCAATATGGGGATGAGGTAGGCATTGGGTAACAGCCATTTATTTCCGTCTTTAGTTCTCCAGCAATCTTCCTCGTCTTTTAGTCCCACCTTTTCCCACTCGGTCAATTTGTCTTGTGTGCCTGTAGTCTGTATGTCCCTTACAGTGGTCCTAGCGTCAGTCCATTGTTCAGCTTGTGACCTGGTCACATACATTCGTGTCGTAGTTCTGTCTCCTGCCGTGGCTCGGGCAGTAACGTCTGCTAGTGCATTTCCCTGTCCAATGAGATCAGTCACTTTCCTATGTGCTTGGCATTTTATCACTGCTAACTTCTTGGGGAGGAGGACTGCTTGCGTCAAGGCGGAGACTAAATCTCCATGCAGGATGGGTGTACCGTGTGAAGTCAGGAACCCTCTTTCTTTCCATAAGATCCCAAAACGGTGAACCACCCCGAAGGCATATTGGCTGTCGGTGTATATGTTAACTGTCGTGTCAGTCGCTAAGATACATGCTCGTGTGAGGGCAATGAGTTCTGCAGCCTGGGCTGAACGTTGAGGAATACGGGCTGTTTCCAGAATGGTTCGGGCTGTGGTGACAGCGTATGCAGCTGAGGTGGTGCCGTCGGGGAGTTTGATGCACGAACCATCCACCCATAGTTCTCCATCTGGTTCTAGAAAGGCGGTGTCTCTGAGATCTATTCTACTCTTTGTTTGTTCATCGGTTAGTGTCACACAGTCGTGTAGTGGAGTCACGCTAGGATCATTTTCGGGTAGGGGTAACAGTGTGGCTGGATTGAGGGTGGTGCATCGCTTTAGGGTAATGTGCGGTGCTAGCAGGGTCAACTCATATCCTGTCAGTCGGGCGCTAGTCAAGTGTTGGGTTTTGGTCTGGTTTAGTAGTGTGTCGACTGCATGGGGTACTAAAACAGTGACTGGATTGGAGAGTACTATTCCTTCGCTCTGGCGTATCGATACTGCTGCAGCTGCCACAGCGCGCAGGCACGCTGGCAGTGCTCTGGCTACTGGATCGAGGGTGGCAGAGAAATATGCACAAGGGCGTTGTTTTTGACCAATTGATTGTGTTAGGACATACAATGCACATCCTTCCCTCTCGTGCGTTTAGAGGAAGAATGGTTTGGAGTAATCCGGGGTTCCTATGACAGGTGCTGAACAAAGGGCATTGCGTAGTTCTTTAAAGGCTGACTGGCATTCGGGGGTCCAGGGGAGAGGTGAGGGGATGTCTTTAGCTAGGAGGGAGAGAAGGGGTTTGACAATGAGGCTAAAGTTCGGTAACCACTGTCGGCAAAATGAGGTGAGACCTATCAAAGAGCGGACTTGTTTCTGATCTTTGGGGACAGGGGTGTCTAGAATTGTCTGGATCCTGTCAGGCGTGAGTTTCCTCCCTTCTTTGGATAAAAGGTGACCCAAATAGGTCACTTGTGATTTACAGAACTGCAATTTCTTTCGGGAGACCTTGTGACCATTCTCAGCAAGAAAATGGAGTAGTTTGATGGTGGCTGTGACGGCTATTGGTATGGTGTCCGCTGCTAGAAGGATGTCGTCTACATATTGTATTAGTGCCACTCCATCTGGCAATTGTATGGCATCCAACTGTCTTTTAAGAATCGCCTGGCTATAGATGCTTGGGCTCTCAGTGTACCCCTGAGGTGCTCTGCAAAATCTGTATGAACGGGAGTTTAGGGTGAATCCAAATAGATAGCGGCTGTCCTTGTGTATAGGTATGGAAAAGAATGCGTTTTTGAGGTCAATTACAGTGAAGGTGGTGGCAGTGGAGGGGATTAAGGTCAAAATTGTCGTGATGTCGGAAACTACTGGGTATTGTGGCACTACGATTTTGTTTATCTCCCGCAGGTCAATGATGAAGCGGTAGGCTTTTCCGTCTCCCTCTCCCTGTCTCTTTACAATCGGTAGTATGGGACTATTACAAACGTTGCTCACTACTTCCTCTACCACCCTTGCCTCTACCAAAGAGTGTATGATCTCTGTCAGTGCCTTCTCACCCTCTGGCGATATTTTGTACTGCGGTACTTTCGGTAGGGTTGCGTCCTGTCGTATTGTTACGTGTACTGGGTCAATCATCATTCGTCCTACGTCTGAATCAGCCCTAGCCCATATGTGTGATGGCAAAGTGTCCAGTAGGGATGCGTCAGTCTCGGAGATGGGAAACATGTGCTGAGAAGGATTCTCTCTATGGCGCTGGGGGTTGTCATACAGGACGACACGCACTCCGTCTGGGGAGCATCTGATAGTCGCATGGAAGTGTTTCAAAAGGTCGAGACCCATAATGGCGTCTGGGGTGTTGGAAGAGAGGAGGAATGTCGCTTCGACGCTATTGTTGTCTAGGTTAAAAGGGATCGGTCGGGACAAAGGGTTGGTGGAGGGCGTACCGTCAAATCCTATTGAGGTCACATGTGAGCCTGACAAGGGTGCCCTTGGAATCAGTCGTTTGGATAGTGCACTACGTGTTGCTCCCGTGTCTACCAGAAATGGCGACTTTGTGCCCAGGACCTCAGCGGTAACATAAGGGCCTTGCTGATCAACATAGAGCTCGACTGGATCCCTCCTTTGCCTCTGGCTGTCCTATGCAAAGTCGTACGCATTGTCATAATCTGTCTGTTGGTACTGATTCTGTTTGGGATGGTCAAATGTGTTCACTCTTCCTGGCCTTTCCTCGCTTGCTTCACTCGCGTACCCTCTCCCACGTCCTCTTCCTCTCTGTCCACTTGCTATTTCCCTCGCCCCTCTGCCCCTACCAGCTCCTAGCAAAGCCGGGCATTGGGTTTTCCAGTGTCCATATTGTTTGCAAAATGCACATTGATCCTGTCCTAGGTCTTGGCGTCCGACATATGATGTCGATGAATTGTTTCTAGGTGGCTGTACTCTAGGGGTATTCTGCTGGTATCCTCCCCTATATTGCTCCCTTCCTGTATTCGCCCCCTGGAGTTGTGCTACCATTACCCTTTCCTTCAAGTCCTTCTTTTTCCTTTCTGTAGCCCTGTCATTTTCGTTTTTCTGATGCTCATAGTACTGGGCCATTTGGAGAATGGCCGCCGGTTTAGATGCTGCCCAACTACTTTCGCTGGCTTGTAATTTCTGGGATACATCTGGTAGTAGTCCTTTGACATAGTTCTGCACAAATAAGTGGTGTCCGGTTGCGGTGGACATGTCTTGTCCACTGTAATCGGAGAACACCGTTTCAAATCTGGAGAAATACTCTGAGACATCCTCTTGTGGTTTCTGGCGGCACGCGGTTACTATGGACCAGTCTATCTTTTCTCTGGGATCAGTGTTTTCACTTTCTGCACTATTTTGTCAGGGAGGTCCAATATTGCTTTAACCGGTTTTTGACCAGGGTTCCGCTGTTTATCTAGTGTGTTAAGTTGTTCCCAGGTATGACCAAGCAGTTCGGTATGGTCTATTTTCCTAATCTGTTTCCACACATCTGCTGGCAAACATAACCCGAAGAACAAGTCTATGTCGGCAAGTGTCATTATTGTTGATCCCAGAGCGGTACCTAGCTCGGTGTAAAAAGCGGTGGGGTTCTTTCGCAAATCCGGTAAAGATTTACGGAACGTCAAAATGTCCTGTCTGTCCCATGGTTGATACACCCAATTGTAGACCACCCTTCCTCTAGCATCTTGATGGTTCATATCGTCATGAGTCCCTTGTCCTCTAGGAGGTACCCAATAAGGGGCAGCTTCTTTTATCGGCATCATGCTATCTGGTTTTTCCACCGGGGGTCCTGCTATCTTAGATGTCCTGTCCTTATCTATCCGTCCTTGTTCCACGAGGTGACGGAATACCTCCAGTGTGGATGAAAAGAGTTCTGTAACATCGTTGTCGCCTTCATCTCCGGTGTCTACCTTCCTATAGAGAGCCACTAGTCGCTCGGGCCCTACATCTTGGTACTTCTCTTCATATGCAGTAAGAGTGTGGTAACAGAGACGTACAATAAAGTATCGTTTGCGGTTTTCAACATAGGAGTTGCATATGTCAGTTACATGCTCTTCTGTCTCCTTCCTATCTATGAGGGATTTAACTACTTTATCAATGCCTGCTCGCTCATTTTTACTTAATCGCGGGACCCTGGGCGCTCCTGTTTCTTTTGATCCTACCTCTACTACTGTATCCTTTGATGAGGCATTTGGTGTGGGTGACTCGGTGGGAGCAGAGGCGGTGGAGACTGAGGCGATCGTGCCATCTCCGGCTATACTTTGGTGGTCCTGTCGTTGTACTACGGGATGAGTAGGGGCGTAAGGGGTGGCATGGATATGATTGGGGGACCTAACAATAAATCATCATCTACCCTTTGTTTTGCTGGTAACTTGGGGTAAAGAGTCGAGGGCGTTCTAACAGGGCATTGATCTGATATTTTTGATTCCTGTTCCTTTTTATCGATTTCCTTTTCTTTTAGTTTTTCTTCTAATCTTTTACAGGCTTGGTAAGCTGATTTTCGCGTTTCTTTATCTTGTCTAGCTTCGTCCCTTTTCTTTCTTTGAGCTGCCTCTTTTCGCCATAAGCCAAAACTGTCAAACATGGCTGGTCTAGTTTTCTTTTTGTGGAGAGCTAATTCTAATGTTTCTATTTTAGCGGGATCGAAAGATCCCGTCAGTGGCCACTGATTTACCCGGTCCTTCCTAGTGTATTTATGCCATAGTTTGCTATAAGCTACGCTGGCTAATCCATACTTTACGTACATGTCCTTGTTAGGGGTGCCTTCCGGCGGTGCCGGCTGACTGACCTCTAACGAACGGTCTGGTCCAAAACAATTACAATCAAACAATCTAGAGAAAACAGGCATGACGTATTTATCGGTCAAAATGAATATCTCAATCAATCAATTTAGACAAAAAGTCTGCACTACCTGTCCTTCGCTGCCTGCAAAGAGAGAGAATATTCCTATTCTTTGTTGTTTGCAAGCAGGGAAATGTCGCAAATAACTCAATATCAAAAAAAGGAATACTAGTATTTCAATCAAACTATTCAATCAATCAATCAATCAATCTAAGTCGTTTTTTTTCACGACCTTACCCGGACCGTATGGACAGTTCTTCGTCTTCCCCTTCCAGCGCCTGGTTGTCCTCTCACTCCAACAATCAATGCAGGGTTCCTCTAAGGTCCCAGTCAGGACCGCAGGTCACTCGAGAGAGGTCCGTTCGGAACCGGTGAAGTTCAGTCGATCGGCAGCCAGACAAGGGTCTTCTCAGGCAGGTATACCCCAATCGTTTAGTTGTTCACTACGTCGTTAGGACCTCTCTACCGGACCCACGCGTCGCTGATGGGCCCCTACGCTTGGGCGCCAATTTGTGAAAGGCAGCGAGTCTTCTAAGACCCTCAATGCTGCCCGGTGCAGGGTTCCACCTCTAATTCACTTTGGGTTCGCTATCAAAATAATGAGGCAAGCGCTGGAAACTGGAAGAGAAGAAAATGGTTTATTTCTCATGAGGAGATCACGTCAACTGAGACACCGGGATGTCTGAGGGAAGTGTTCTGCTGACAACTCCCTTGGCTCTTCCTTTTATACAGGTTTGACACAATGCATTTGTTTGATCAACATGGTTACAAAAGCTTGGGGTCCCCGCCCCGGGCAGGTTGTCACACAAGCCCAACAGTAATTCTCTTCCCACCCAGGTCAAACAGACAATCTTATCTTGCAGCTGGACCTTGCTTCAGGGTCTAAAACATGTGAGACCGGTCAGATCTAAGAGTCCGTTCTGTTGATAAAAACAGGTCCCATTGTTGGTAACAACAAGTCTTGCTGTTTGCAGTGCAATAAATCATTTTGCAAGAGTCTTTTTGGTGTTTGGAACCTGTTTGTGTAACTAGGTGTAATGAAGGGTAGAGCGTCCAAAGGCTTGTCTGAAAACAGGGATGAGAGGAAAAACGAGTTTGTGGCAGCAAGTGGCGCTGAGGTTTGTTGTGGCAATAGAGTTTATAGCCCCCAGCACACATACCAGGTCGGTCAGAGGGTCAGAGGGATGCTAGTAAGGGCAGGGTGAAACAAAGGTGACCAACAGAGTACAAAATGGCTGTGATAGATCAAAATGACTGCAACTTATGTGCACATAGAATTCCACCAGACAAGATGGCGCAGGTAATGTTCATAATTGTTATTTTGCTTTTAACACAAGAAAGACATGTCACAGCAAGAGTTCAAGGGCTGGAGCAATGAAGAGCTCTGTTTAACAGTGTGCTCCAAACAAGCCATTTTCCAGTGAAATAGTGAAGTACGTTGACAATTTTTAGACCAAATATAGCAGGCAACTTTCCGTAGAAAAAAGTGCAATCCAAAACAATAAAGAATATACACACATACATAGCATTTATATGAGCCTTTAATTCTGGGGCTGCATTTAAAGTCTCAGTTCTGTCCTTTAGCAGAAGAGCAACAAAGGGCGAGGATGTGGCCTAACGGTCAGGACTTTGGAGCTGGAGAACCAGGTTTGAGTCTCGGCGTTGGCTCAACATCCTGTGATTCTGGGCAAATCACTTAATTTCCCATGCCTACCAAAAATGAATGTGTCTTTGTGTAATAAGACTGCAACAAACAAACAAAAAGTGCAAGACTCGTCCTGAAAGTCATTATTGCCACACTCTGGCTTCTAGGGTAACTCTCTGGATTACGTCCTTTGGCTGACTGGATTGAGGAGATTGTGTTTATCACCTCCACATCTGCACAAACCATGGGATACAACTCAAACCCACTGTATTACTTGGGAGCATGCATGGAGCCCACTAAGTGCAGGTGGGTGGTACTTATGCCTGTGGGGCTCTACCCAGAGCTGTGGGGGTGAGCGCATAACTTGTCACTTGTTTCATGCATTTGCAGTGTCTACATGTATCTGCTGGAAGCCCCTCTGGTCGGCTTTTCATTGCAGGTGGAGATCCAGCTTCACTTTCAAAGAGGGTGCAGGGATCTCTCCGCAAGTAAGTGACTCCACTGGCGTACAAGGGGTTCCCAAGGACCCCTTTGACTTCCTCCCACAAAACACTCTCACAGGGCGCACTGAATGTGCGCCACCTTCTATGTGGTGCACAATCAGTGTTGACGGCTTATAGTCATTGTTGATGCAGACTTTACACACATGGTCTGCAGCTATCTAGTGAAAGCACATTTTTGGCTAAAGGTCATGTCCGAATTAGAAAGAACAGTTGATGGCGGACGCTCCACACTGTGGAGATTTGCCTACTGTGCCTATATAACAGGCGAGCATCTAAGAAAGCTGGCAAGAGGTTTTTAGACCTGTCCCTCGGCATAGCTTGCAGGGACATTGCTCTCCACTGAAAATCACCGGACTGCCCGGTGCATACTCGGTGGAAAGCAAAAGTGAAGTACTGGGCATTTGCAAAGGGAGCTGCCCTACGCTTAGAGCAGGGTTCTCCAAAGTCGGTTCTGGAGGCCTGTTCCAAGCCAGATTTTTAGTATATCCCCATTTAGATAAATGTAGTTATCTTACAAATCTGGCATGGATCAAGCCCTCCAGGATCAGCTTTGGAGAACCCTGGCTTAGAAGAATGCACAGGCATCTACAGGAAACCCTTGGCGGAACAATAGATAGTAGTAGTGGCTAACTTCACTAAGACAGACACAGTAACCCTGGAGTTTGGCCCGATCCTGCAATATTCATGCCTCTCCCCTGGTTCTCAGAGGGTTCCAGGCAACTGAAACTGTCTGCCCCAACCCCACCAGCAATCCAAAAGTTAACAGTACTCGCATATAGCCCTGTTAGAGGACACTCAGAAATGTATTACCTTGCTCTCACTCACAAATTTGCAACGTTTGTATACGGTCTGCCTCAGTAACCCGTTGCACAGTCTGTGTTCATTATGTTATCATTTTAAAAAACAACTAAATAAAAATAGGTTTTATAAAATCAGTGTTGATGGCTTCATTGTACTTATGGGAGTGAGCACAATGACAAATTGTTCCCTCATTTGCATGGGGTCACCTCCTGAGCTAAATGAGAGAACCTCCCCTTGTGATTGTGCTGGCACAATCCATACTGCAGAATAATCATCTGCAGCCCCTTCTGTAACACCAAGGTACCCCAGGGGCGCAAACAAGAGGTGCACATGCACTTAGAGCCTCTCCTGGGGCACTTTGTTTAATATTGCTCCAGGTTTGTTTGTGATGTTCTATTTCACCTCCAAAACGTCTTCCCTTCCTCTGAGAAAGGCTTGCAGCAACCTTCCATGTCTGAAAGAAGCTGCCTCCTGCAGGTACCTCTTAGCGCCGCCTTATTCTCTCCCTGGAACCAGACTCTGTTATCTTATCTCAAAAGAGAGAGCGCGTGTGATGCCAAGAGCTCAGGCACTCCTGCTAAAGAATCCAGAGCAGTAAATTCGTGCTTTTGCTGACAGTGGGGGAGGGGTGGAGAGAAGAATGAAGGGAGAGACAGAAAAGAGAGCAAGAGGAAGACGAGCAGAACCAGGCACACTAGAACAACAGAGGAAGCATTGAGGAAGAATTGGCAAAGCCAATAGGCTTGACTTTGTCTATGGAGTGCACACAGACATACACAAAAAGTAAACACACATGCTAAAATGCAAATAACTAGCACAAACACATGCACAGATCATGGATGCAGAGCAGCATACCCACAGGCACCCACAAGCCAACCACAAGCCAACGATCAGAGGCTGCACATAGGGAGTGATTCCTCGTCTCTTTTCAAGAGGTTTTGAAACGAGGGAAACCGCACTGCCTACCTGTGTATCAACTTAGGTCAGAGAGAGATTTCTTTTTTGTGACGCAGTAGAACCAAAACGAATAAGGGAAAGGAATACAACCCTTCTAGGTGCTAAGTCCCCATTCTGGGACCAGTAGGTTGGTGTTGTTCAGGACTAGCATTGTCGAACTGGAGTTACTGTGTTGGGAGGTACCAGGCTTGCGTATGCAGGAGTGGAGCTTGGAGAACTGGAGTCTACAGAGCTAGAACATTAATACTGAAGCTTGCATTGGTGGAGCTGATAAGAATATAACTTAGGTGCCTGAAGCTGACAGGCCTGGAACTTGCATAATGAAACATTAATACTATAGCTTCCATGACTAGGACTGATAGGACTAGAGGTTGCATGGCTCAAGCTGACAGGCCTGGAGCTTGGAGAAATGGAACATCAATACTGGAGATTCCAGGGCTGGAGCCAATAGGACTGGAGCTTGCAAGGCTGCAGCTGACAGGACAGTGGCTTGCAGACCTGGAACCAATAGGACTGAGCTTTTAGTGTTAGAGCCAATAAACATGAAAATGTCAAGGCTGGAGCCAATAGGACTGGAGATTGCAGGGACGGAGCTTGTAGGAAGGTTGAGAGGCAAAAAAACAAGTGGTTCTACAGAGGGTAGAGGAGTGGGGCAGTTTATTAAAGCACTGCTGACATACTACTTGTATAGTACTAGAAGAGAAAGCGCATGAATACCTGTGAGGCGATTACACTACAGGGGGAGCTATGACTTGTCACGGCTGTGTGTTAATCTGCATGACAAACTGTAATTCCCTCTGCATGCTGCAGTCTCTCAAGTTGTCGGCATTCAACAGAGTAGAGTGCTACCCCTCTGCAAAGCACAACGGTACCAAAGGGGGTAGTAAGTCCTATATAAATGCTTATACCATACCACAAGATCGAAAGGAGGCCTGACACGACAGGCTGCCTCAACTCATCTGTGAACACAGCATCCCATTCATCTTCACAACAGTACTGGGTCTTTGCCGCCTTTTCCTAATGATTTAAAAGCAAAATTATGAAACACTTGAAATTCTAGCTTGTTGTATGGAGCTCTCCGAGACCTGCTCTAGATCCCTTCCCTCTTGACTCCAGTGTCAGACTAGTTCCCTGGAACCTGTGTGGCTCCAGGGATGTTGGAAAACCCTTGTAAAAAGTATGACATAAGGAATAACTACACAACAAAACAGTTAATGAATAAAAAATGTCCAACTCAGATTTTCAGATGTGGGAAGGATCGATGTACATGTATGCCAAGCACCTCCATCAGTCGGTGACGTTCTGTGAGTTTCATCTCTTCAGTAATGACGAGAACATTAAACTGAGCATCAGTGAAGGGTGTTACACCAGGGATTTTTGCAAGAACCCATTGAAGGAGCTAATAGCACTTCCACAAATACTATTCATGGCCAGGAAAGATGTTATACCTGGTGCAGCACCAATGGAAATAAGGAAAATGTGATCCCTTCCAAAGCACTGACAGCTGCTGCCATCTTGAGGGGAAGGCTTAAAAAAAAAAAAAAAAGGAAGGAAGGCTAAGGAAAAATCAATTTGTCGACAACTTGCTACCACTGTGGAGAGATGTCCCCCGCAGTGGCTCATGTGCAGCGACTCTTCAAAAGTGGCACCTCTGTGATAAAGGTAATCACTATGTGAAGGTGTGCAAGGCGACCTCTGCGACATCAAAAAAGTACCCGATGCTCCATCACAAATGTTGCAGTGCATGACCCAAAGACCATGTTCACACAGTAGAGCCCAAGAGAAAGAAATCATCTACCAGCTTTTCACCTAACACAGCAGTAGTGCTGGAGAGTTCTAGTACATGATGGCAATAGAGTGCATAATCATGCATGAGGCATTAATGTTTGGATATCAATTGTTGGGCAGGTGTACATGTCACCTTGGGCCTCGCATCAACAATAGGATTAGCTTCCTAAACTGAGGTTGGGATTCTATGTATGCTTTGTCACTAACACGCAGCGTGTGCTGGGCAGGCTCACAAATGTCATTATGACACAACGGGGTGGCTGGTACTGAGGAAGGCGTCTCTCCCTCTGGTTATTTAGAATGCTGAAGCATCTTAACAAAATAGATAGCTTGTTTCACCCTTTCACTTTTACCCTTCTGGTAGGGAGGCATTACTAAAGTTGACACTGTTGAGCCAACACTTAATTTAAAGAGAGGTCCAATGGCTGAACAAAGGTTGATGTAGGGAACTTGCAAACATAACATCACCCATCTCGCAGACCGTTTCCAGGTGGAATACGAGGATGAGGACTGGGTGGAGATACTGGAGTCCTTGGGGGCCAGGGGACCCAAGAGGCCCGGATGAAGTACAGTCTTTTCAAGACCCTGCAAGGCTGGCATTGAACGCCAACACAGCTCTGCTGCGGGCCTGCTGCCCCACTCCTCCTGTTGGAGGTGCGACCATGCGTCATTTGTCATCGTTCACCTTCTAGCGGAGTGCCCCGCGGTCATTCCTTTCTGGACTGCAGTAGGGTCTATGTTGGGGAGACCCTGGATATACCCACCTCACTATCGAGTCGGCTGCTCTTCCTGCACGACCTGGCAGACCTCCCCCAGCTAACACACCATGCTCGTCGCCTCCTAACCACCGCTCTCACAACGGCCAAAGTCTAAATCCTGCTCCATTGGTGCTCTCCGCATGTCCCAACTCATGGGGAATGGCTTGCAGCCATGCTTAAGACTGCTTCCTAAGAGAAGGTGATCTATAACCTGATGGATAGGGCTGATGAGTTCCTTCTTATTTGGTCCCCCTTCCTAGGGAAAAACTGAGCCCCCCTTGGCCGCCCTCCCTTCCTTTGTTTGCCCAGCCCCATTCCCGTATTCTGTCCACCCCGCTCCCCTCCCCCTTCTGGCTTTTTGCTTGCTTACCTGTTACACTGGCTCTGCCCTCCCCCATCCCCATTGTCGGACTCATATGTATCACACTTGACATTTGTATCACTCTTATACTTTTGCTGCTCCACTCAGAGACTCAGACATCCACTCAGAGACCCATTCAGACACTGACGCACCCATCTCACAGACCCACTCAGAGATTCAGACACCCAATCACAGACCTACTGAGACACCGACGCACCCAGTCACAGGCCCACACAGAGACTGAGACACCTAATGACAGACCCAGTCAGACACTGATGCATCCACTGACAGATCCATTTAGAGACTCAGACACCTACTCCCAGACTCATGCACCCACTCACAAGGGAAACCGCCTTTACAACGCAGGCATTACATCGTAATGCCTTTACTACGAAGCCATTACATCGCGCATGCCATTACAACGCAGAAGGTATTACAAAGCATACCATTACAATGCAATTTTAGGTAAATTGTATAGGCAAGTTATGTTACTGATGTTTTTTGTAAATTATTTTACTTAGTTTTGTTAAATGTATTTAAAGATTTAATATTAATAAAACAAGTAATTAAAAAAAATTCTCTTAAGGGTGTAACACCCACCCTCTGGCTCGGGATGTGTGGGAAAAAGGGGTTTTGGGTGGGGTGGGTGTATTAATACCCAGGTATTAATTTAAATACACGAGTATTATTTTACATTTTATGTTTAATTTTAATATATTTAAACAAATATAAAACAATATTTCTGAGGGTGTAACATGCACCCTCTGGCTCGGGATATGAGGGAAATAGGGGTTTTGGGTGGGCTGGGTGTATTAATACCCAGGTATTAATTTAAATACACGAGTATTATTTTACATTTTATGTTTAATTTTAATATATTTAAACAAATATAAAACAATATTTTTGAGGGTGTAACATGCACCTTCTGGCATGGGATGTGTGGGAAATAGGGGTTTTGAGTGGGGTAGTGGATTAATGCCCAGGTATTTATTTTAAATCTGGGTATTAATTTATTGTAATTTTCAAAATGTCTTTTTAATACTGTGATCATGATTAAAAATAATACTTTTGAGGGTACAACATACACCCTCTGGCACGGTATGTGAGGGACATAAGGATTTTGGGTGGGGGAGCGTATTAATACCCGGGTATTCATTTTAATGCCTAGGTATTCATTTATTTTATGTTTTTAAAATTAATTGTAAAAATTTAAATACAAAAAAACAATACTTATGAGGCTGTAATGCCCATCCTCTGGCACGGTATGTGAGGGAAATAGGGGTTTGGGGCGAGGGGGTGTATTAATACCAAGGTACTATTTTTAATGCATGTTGATTAATTTATTGTAGTTTTTAATTTAATTAATTATTTAATGGAATAATTTACACACAACAGCAATACCTTTGGCACGGGATGTGAGAGAAATAGGGTTTTTAGGTGGGGGAGTGTATTAATACTCAGGTATTAATTATAAAACCTGGGTATTAATTTTAAAATTTTAAATTAATTTTAATAATTTAAATACAATTAAAATCTATACTTATGAGGGTGTAACACCCACCCTCTGGCACAGGATGTGTAGGAAATATAGGGTTTGGGTGGGGGGAGTGTATTAATACCCAGGTATTAATTGTAGTAACCGGGTATTTATTGTAAATTTTTATATTAATTTTATTAATTTAAAAACAATACTTATGAGGGGGTAATACTTACCGTCTGGTACAGGATGTTAGGGAAATAGGGGTTTTGGGTGGTAGAGTGTATTAATATCCAGGTATTAATTTTAATACCTAAGTATTAATGTATTGTTATATTATTACTAATTTTAAAACAATTAAAAGCAATACTCTTGAGGGTGTAATACTTACCCTATGGCACAGGGTGTTAGAGATATAGGGGTTTTGGGTGGGCGAGTGTGTTAATACACAGGTACTAATTTTGATACCGGGGTATTAATTTGTTTTTAATTAAAAAATTATTAGGAAAACTCATAAAAATAGGTAAGTATGGATATATGTACACTCAAACAACGTTTTCAAAAATATACAGTAAAAATTAAACTAATATTTGGAAGTAAAACAAAATTTATATTTATTAAAATAATTTTGTAGAACACAGAAAATATAAAAGATGTATTTATTTAAATATATAACAGTGGTTTAAACATATGAAATAAATTAATAAAAATATATATTATCTTTTACAAATAAATTCTTTATAAAAATATAGCAATAACAATTTTAAAACATTTTTTTCACTGCTTTCCCATTGAAGTCAATAGGACAAATTGTCCTTTTTCCTTTCACAGTTGACGTTTGCTGTTGTGCGTCGGTTTCTACTGTCAGTGGAGTGTCACGGTCAAGATCAGAAGGAAGAGCTGCGTTCGGGTAAGACAAATGTAATTTATTAAACAGAGATTGTGGGTGGCATACTTTATTGCAAGGAGAGAGGAGGGAGGTAGTCAGATGCATGTTAGTACTAAGATGTATTTTTTGAATGTTTTAACCACCATTTTAATTCCTATGCAGGTAGCAGTTGTAGGCTCACGTGGGGATGATTGCTTTTTACACGATTGGTTTAAAAAAAAAAAAAAAAAGTTAAAAGAAAGATTAGTATTTCTTTTAAACCAAAACAAATAAAAAGCAATATTTTTTTGAGATTTTTTTGCAACACGTTTTTTTAAACAAAGTATACCATATGCACAAACAAAACGGATGTCTTGGTTCGCCTACTGGATTTTGTGAACATTTTGGAATGTATTTTGTGGATTTTTGGTTTTTGCTGGATTTTTGGAGCATGAGGAACTTTTGACTTTTGGATATTGTGAATTATTTCCAAGATTATGGATGGATTTAAATCGTATGGACAGTGGTTTGCACCGATGGATTTGTTGTTGGATTTTTTGCCAAACCCACTACTTTTTCGGAATTTTTTTGGGGCGGGTTGCGTTTTTTAGATTACACAGTAAATTTTGCAGCAGTGATTTTACTGGGAATATGGCTTAGCCAATCTGTGTCTCTTTTGACATCGGGATTTGAATTGCTTCATGGATTATGGATTTGAAACTTCGGATTATCGGAGTGCACAAGACTCTTGGTGAAGAGTGGTTTTTTACAAATCACCAAGAGTTGAAGATAGAAGAAAACTCCAGGTAAGAAACCAGACATTCCTTTAATTTGAAAAATAATTTGAAAAATGCCAATCTAATTTTTAAAAATGAATTCATCAGGAACCACTGACACTTCCCTCCCTCCACCCGAAATCCCGGCTGCACCGACAATTTATGTGCCGTGTGCATACAATTGATTTATTGAGTCACGGCGAGGGGTCCCCGGATACAACGTCCCCCTGCCTTCTCTCGCCACTGCAGAGGCGGCAGCCAGTCCTTGGTGAGAGCTGGGAGCTCGGAGGGTCGACAGAGCAGCGGAGATACCGGAGAGGCAGCAGCAGGGTTGGGCAGGAGCAACAGATCCGACGAGGGAAACGCAGCGGTCACAGAGCCAAACAGGTGGAGGGCATCATCTGCGGGTCAGGTGGGCGCTTGGGAGGCTGCCTCGGAGTGCATGGTCATTTTGGTTCTTGCCCGGCCGTGAGGGGGGCGGCCCTTGCTCTCCTTTTCTTTCCTGCCGTGAGGGAAACGGCCAGCAGAGATCCGCATAGCCGTGAGGGGGACGGCCACACCGGACTACAGATCCCAGCAGCCCTCCATTTAACATCCGCTCCTTGACGCAAGGCACGCACCGCAGCGCCTGTCAGAGCCTGGAGGAGGCTGGGCCACCCCCCCGACACCTGCTAATCCGCACTGCTACAAATTGCAGCACACAGGTACCACAGTGCACCAATTATTTTGTGCTTGTTTGTTTGTGTGGTCCCGAGTAAAACAAAGTGTTTCGAAAACTTTGCCATGACCAAACGGAAAGGAGTAGTGGGAACCCTGGACGCCTTTTTGGTTAGGGCAGAGTCATTACTGTCACATGAAATAGAAATTACTGAACGGCGCCTCTCTTTGGATCCAGCCACCTTGTTGAGACGTTCCTCATTGGGTACACTTGACCAAAATGTGAGGGATATTGCACATATACGTTCGCCTGCAATGTCTTTAACACCCCCGAATGTGCCACATGCTCCTCCTATGCTCATTCTGGACTCACCACTACACGAGGATTCACCAGGACCACCCATAGTTACTAGAGCACGGGTTTCAAAACCTCGTGAAGCCAGAAAAATTATGGAACCACTAGGAAAACGAAAGAGGGGCGCTGGTGTTAGAAAAAGCAAAAATGCAAAAGATTTAAACTCCACAAATCGTAATAATGATAATGCAACTTTCGCTGGCTCACTTGGAACAAACTGTGTCAGCACGCAGACTGATGCGATACCCTTACTCCCCATTATAACTGATAACACTGCGGCTGCTAACACCGTGACCCATGTTACCCATGCTACCAATGCCATCACTGAGGATCTTGCTATGGGAGACGCACTAACTCGTGTATATGAATTAATTGATAAGAAATTGTCACTCTTATGGGAAAAATTGGAATGGATGAACTTTGCTATAAATAAGTTAACTAGTTCTAGTTCTAATGTTATTCAGAAACCTAATGTGGTAGAGGGAGTGGGTTTAAACACTGTAATAAGTAGTAACCTAAATGCTAAACCAAAGCTAGATGGTAATACCAAGGATTACCCAACAGACACCAATGCTAGGACAGATAATACGCAGGAAGTACACAAGAGTTTGCGTATGGAACTGATAGGTTCACACAATGCTCTCTCTAGAGATGTAGGTCTGGGAAGTACATTAAACACTCTGGCCAAACTGCACATGAAGGTGAATACTGATGTATTGAGCCTACCCCCAGCTTCATGCCCATATGTCCTGGTTCTGGCAGGTGTTCCTGTTCTTAAGGAGGGCCAGAGGGAGACGTGGGCTGACCTACGTAACAAAACCTTAGACTGGCTATCAAAACATAGAGGTCTCCACCCTTCTGCTACAAAGGAGATCTTGATGGTTCGGAGAGTTGGGTGGGTTGGCCCATCTCCTAAAGGTTTAAGTGGTGACTGCATTGTGGTTAACTTCCGCAGGCCACAGATGGTTCGTTGGCTATTAAATTCCTGTGAGTCAAATTGTCTTCAAAGTAATGACATTTGTGCCCTTCCGTTGGGATATTTTTATAAGCCGCCGTTGGGGGCAGTTGTAAATAATTTTGTCCCAATCAATTTGTGTAATAGATTCCAGGCCCTTACAGATTTAGATGCTCAAGATTGACAACTACCTGTACCACAACACAAATTGTTTCCCTTGGTTGGTCCTCAGGCTTTTCCATGTGTCCTCCAAACAGACGGCCAAGATGGTAGAGTGGCCCTGTACAAGGCTAAAATGGATATTGATTCTAACATTTTTGATAAAATTTTGGGAGGAGTTCAATCAGGTATTGCCAAGAAGGGTGGGATTTGTCTAATAAATGAAATAGAAATAGATAAGCTTCCTGACACATTAAATATAACATCTGTACTTTTACCTGGGGATAAGGTGGTTGCAGCCGAGATGAGCCAGACATTGCAATATAATAAAAGAGACCATCTAGACTGTAACCCCATCCATGATAACGATCGCCAGGATATTATTACTGAGACGGACAATATTAAAACAAACGAAATTGTGGAGAAAAGGAACATAACGGAAGCAGCACCCAAACAGCAATGTAAGGAAAATAATCAACCCACAATACGACTAACCTCTTGGAATATAGCAGGGTTAAAAAGAAACATAAGGGATGGGGAGTGGCAGGAATACATTGGGGAAAGTGACATAGTACTTTTGCAGGAAACATGGGCTCTGGAAGCCCCTCATAAGGTAGGATTTAAAACGTACAGTGTTGATGCTACCCCTTCGGTTAGAGGGAGGCCCTCGGGAGGTCTTGTTATCTGGGTAAAAATTAACCTTTGTGTTGATATAATTCAGTTGGACTTCCTATCTCAGGATATAGTTGGAGTTAAGCTCCGATTACAGGACAAAACTGAACTATTTATAGTAAATATCTATAGTAGAACAAGGGCAGCTAGTAAAGAATCACCGGAGGTCGAATGCTTAGATCAATTTTTATGTTCAATTGCATCGGGGGCAATGGTGATTGTGGGAGGTGACTTTAATTGTAAATTTGAGCCGGTTGTAGGACTTGAAAATATCTTTGAGGAAGAAGACATGGTAAATAATATTCCCCCACTGGACGGCAACCCAGCAGTACCCTGCACTGTGGCTGTCGCGCAATTAATAAGATTAGTTTCAGGATATGGACTTCGAGCCTGCAATGGCCGATTGCCCTCTGATAGTCCGAGTACTGCCACATTTAGTAGGAGTAACTACAAAAGTAGTATCGATTATATATTGGTATCTATTAGATTATGGCCAATTCTGCTTGACATGATAGTAGAGGATAGAACTGATAGTGACCACTTCCCCTTATGTCTGACACTATCAGCTAACTTTTTTGGTCCAATATCCTCGAACATGGAGGACACTAATTCTAGCGTCACTGAACCACTGCTAAGCAATAATCGTAGGGCCTTAAAGTGGCCTTCAATAGGGGGAAACGAGGAGGCCATGAGGCAGATCTATAACACCTCTGCAGATATTATTCTCCCGTATATAGATCTACCAGCATCAGAGTTCCCGATTATGAACATCCATCACACATTGGTTGATGCATTGACTCCCATTTTGAGTAGGACTCCTAAAGAAAATAAAAAGGAAAAAATTGGAATAAATAATCTAGAGACTCAGTGGTATAATAAAGAGTGCCGTGAGGCAAAAAACGAACTCATCTTGGCTACAAAAATTAGTAACGTAGAGACCCTAAGGGAGAAAAGAAACAACTACAAGAGATTACTATTGCAAACCAAGAAAAATTGGGATGACAATTTATGGATTGAACTGATTAGTGTATCCAAAGCCAAGGATCACTCAGGCTTTTGGCGACTGATCGCAAAGGGCAATAAGACGGGAAGGTGTAGTAAGGACCTTTTCTTGGACGCTAAAACCTGGGTCAGCCACTTTTCCGGCCTATATTCAACACCTAACAGTGACATAGAATTTAAAATACAAGACTATGTACAAAGCCCAACTCCAGTTCACCTAAACTTTAGTATAGAAGATACTTTGGCAGCAATGGACGCAGTCAAACCGGGAAAAGCACCAGGCCCAGATAAGATACCGGGAGATTTACTAAGGTGTGATAAGGAGGTTTGGGGTCCCTATATAAATTTCTTGTGTAACTCAGTCGCAGCTGGCGCACCAATACCGGAATCATGGAAAGGGGCTGAGATTACTACAATTTTAAGAAAGGAAATCGCCAAGACCCTTCACATTGTAGACCGATTAGCTTAATAGATGTTTTACAAAAAATATATGCTCGACAAATTTTAATGAAACTAAATGAATGGATTGAGGAGAATAGTCTTTTATCAAAATACCAGGCTGGTTTTAGAGTAAAAACAAGCAAATTGACCAAGTCTTTAGATTTCTTTGCATTAGCTGGAAGTATACTGTCCTTAAGCAGGGACACCTGTACATCGCCTTTGTAGATTTGAAGGCCGCCTTCGACCTCATCCCTAGAAACCTCCTCTGGAAATCCCTACAAACTCAAGGGATCCCGGGGAAATACTCATGCAAATAATTAGATTGCATGAGGGGAACTTTGCAAAGGTTAGGTGGGGACCGAAGGGAGAGCTTACAGAGCCGATCCAAGTAAACCGGGGCGTAAGGCAGGGATGTGTGCTGGCGCCCACCCTATTTTCACTGTATGTGAATGACATACCGGAATATCTATTGGGCTGCGAACATGATTCTCCCAAGTTAGGGGGGCACCAGTACCTGCATTATTATTTGCAGATGATACTATTTTAATATCCCAAACCCCAAAAGGTTTACAATGTTTAATAGATAGTTTTAATGCATACTGTGAAACTAAGGGCCTGGAAATAAATTCTAGCAAAACAAAATATATGGCAGTGAATCCCCATAAGTCTTTTAAAAAGAACCTAACAGTAAAAAAACAGAAACTAGAGTATGTGCACAATTTCAACTACCTAGGTATAACCTTGGACACTAAAATGACTTGGAAAGCTCAAAGGGAGAAAAGTAAAATTATTCTACTCCAAAATTCATTACTGATAGCGAAGAAACATGAGAATAGTATGTCCAAAGCGGTATCCCCTGCCCTTGAGGTATATAAGTATAGAGCACAATCAGCATCCCTTTATGGAGCAGAATTATGGGGGCCTTCGAGCAACAATACTTTTATGGTAGGAGAAAACAAGTTTTTAGAAAATTATTACGCCTTCCAATGCGCACACCGTTATTACCTATTGTGATGGATCTTAATGTGCGACGTATGGATCACCAGGTAATTTTAAGACCATTATTATTTTGGGTGCGCCTGTGGTCCACAGTAGAGCTTGCACATTATAAAGAAGGGCTTGAGGAAATTTTAAAACTCAGTGGAGCCATGGGCTTACTGTGGACCAAGCATGTCAAGTGTTGGTTTTATAAATTAGGGTTGAGTCATTTTTGGGAAGAGGCAGCCCAATTGTCTTTTGCCTCAAAGAAAATACAAAAAAAAACCTTCTGGGCCTACATCCAAGATAGTGTGTCACTTAATTTAGCTACTGGCACTTTAACAACTAGGTTCCTTTCAATGAAATCAACATGGAGTTTTGAACAATTCTTGGATGAGGTACAGCCACAGCTCGCAAAAACACTGTATATGAAGTTTAGATATGGTGTTTTACAAACTAATTCAAATACATCAAAGTGGGCCCATAAGCAAGGGGACGAAAATATTGAGCAGTGTGTGCTGTGTCAATCTGGTGTAAAAGAAAATGACCAGCACGTATTATTTTTCTGTCCAGTTTATGCAAGATCTAGGACTAAATGGATCAAACCTCTATGTCGGCTATTGGGTATTAGGTCCTGCTTTGAGGCTGAAAGAATACTAAGGGGCCCATTACGATACCCGGCGTAAAAAAATCCGCCAGGCATGGAAGCGGCAAAAATCCGCCCGCACACACCGTCTGAACACCGACCACGCCATTACGATGACACAAACCGAAAACCGCCATCGGCGGAAAAATCACACAAGATACCGCCCGCCATCGTCCGAGTCGGAGTCAAACCGCCCGCCACGGACGGAAACACGCACGACAACACAAAACCGCCCGCCCTCACGGCCAACACACCGCATGTGAGATTACGATCGCACCGCCATGAGCGCGGGAAAACTACAAATATACCGCCCGCCTGCGCAAACAACGCCGATGAGAATCGACACGGCAGAAGCCATGGCGCCCACGTCCCTGCACAGAAACCATCCGCTGACAAAAACAATCGCACACAACATGGCCAACAAGTCCACACAACAAGGCACGCACAAATACACAAGCACAGTACACATCCCGAAAACACCCCCTGGACAAACAAAAACTACAAAGGCCAGAACACCAGACACAACACACCTGAAAACAACAGACCATGAGGACACACCCACATAGGTAAGTACAAAAGCAGCACTCCCACAGACCACAACCCCTTGCAACATTGCAAACTAGAGAGGAGAGGAGAGGACACAGTGACACAGCAAGGACAGCAGCACACCACAGAAACGCACACATCACAACCACCACCACCACCACCAAACACCGGCACCACAAACCCCCTGCACATTACACAACACACACCGCACCAGCACCACAAACACCATGGCACCACAAAGAATGCCCAAGTTCACGCCCATTGAGCTGACGGTCATGGTCGACGAGATCATCAAGGTGCACCCACAAATCTATGGGAACCTGGTCCAGCACACACCACTAGCCACCAGAAAGAGAATGTGGAACCGGATCATAGACCAGGTCAATGCAGTCGGGACCCTGCCCAGGAACAGAGTTGAAATCAACAAACGGTGGAATGACGTCAAGAGCCTGGTCAAGAAGAAGGAGAGCAAGAACAGAGAGCTGGCAGCCGTCACTGGCGGAGGGAATCCCGCGCTCTTCAAGACCTTCAAAGCGTGGGAGGAGAAGGTGCGAGTCATCATACATCCGGAGATCCTCGCCGGATTAGCAGAGGAGTGGAGGCTGGTAAGTACAAACTAATGTATACCAGCACACCGCTATGTACTCACATGCACTACCACCATGCCACAGCTCCCAGGGACAAACACCCCCATGTCCAGCACACAATACACAACACATCACACACACATGCAACAGACACCACCACACACAGCCCAAACCGAACAACTGTAAGATACGTGGGGACATGTGTACACTCAGCCAGCCACGTAACCACCAACAGGTCCCCGAGTACGCCAGAAGCGCCACAACGAGCACCCACCACACCCATGTGTCCGCCATAGCTGCACTAACCGACAAGTAACAGGTAAGTGGCAGGAACACAAAGTGCAGTGGGTGGGAGGGTGGACAGCCCAAGTACAACACACACCAGGCCCCTAGTCCCACAGCACAGCAAGGAGGAGCATCCCCCACCCCCCACAGCCACGTGTCAGCCACCGCAGTGCACACCGACAGCCGAAAGGTAGACATCACGATCCACAACAATCGGTGTCAGTGGGTGTCCAGCCACCACCACTACCCACAACACCCCCACCCCCACAGACCTGCAACATGGAGCACCCCCGCTTAGAACCATGTGGCATCCAGTACAGTGCACGCCCGAACAACCTGCAGGTGGGAAACTGGACAGGGCTGGATTACTGGAGGCATGAGGACCGTAACACGACCAACACATGGGACATGTCACGTAGCAGACGAACACGCAGCACCGCCCACCGTCACAAACAAGTGAACAATGTGCACACGGACATGAACCACAGACTCACACCTCACATGACCCATCACAGACACAGCAACACCCAAGGAGCCACGTCTGCATGCACAAGCCACACTGAATATAGTACCACACGGCAGCCACTGTGCAACTCATCACACACAACCGAAACACCATTGAAGTCCTGTCCATGTAGCCCCTACTGCCTGTCAACCACACACCCCACAACTACGCCTATGTAAGACAAACAACACTAGACGCAACAGAGCGGAACAACATAAATGCACACGAACACCACTGAACCCATCAAACACACAGACACACCATGCACATACAACATACCATCCATCCCATCCGTCAGCCCCAGTCTCATGAAAGGCATGTCATCCGCACAGCTGCCACACATACAGCAGTCACGCTAAGATACATGCCCATGACCAACCATGTGCCAGAAGTCAATGAAGCGCACGCCACACTGTGAGCAACAACACACAACATGGGCCACACCCCCCACGAGCACTGCAGTGATGCACATGGCACAGGGCAGCACGCACACCAAGGAGATGGGACAACTGCAATACGTTGGCTGGCACACAACCATCACTCACTCATAACGATGCGTCCAATGCCATGTCCAGTAATCACAACAGACAGCAAATATGCAGGCCATGTCAGGCATGCACACACCTCAGACCATGCACTGTCATGCTGCCACAACACATGTCACGTTCGGCACCCATGGCTCACAGCATGTACCCCAAAAGCATATTCCCTCCCAAATGCGAATCTGGGGCATGGCCCCCATGTTGCCATATGCGTTCCTAAGCGTCCCATTTGAACACCAAAAGCAAAGTACAAACCAGACCCAGGATGGGCCAGGAGCCCGCATACACCAGAGTCACAATAAGTAGGGGCACAGCAACACACCCATCGGCATGGCCAATCCGTCCCATGCCACATGTGCACAGCACACAGTCCCATTGCCAAGCACACACAACTACAAATGGTACAGCCACACACACGCCTCCGGGAAACCCATGTACGAGTTTGCACGAACTGTTAATGTCAGACGACAAATACATACTTCGCCAGGTGCAACACAATAACAAATCTCATTCTCTCCACAGGTGACGAACTGCTGGATGCTGGGGATGGAGACAGCAGCCAGCACAGCCAGCCTACAAGCCCCCAACGAGGACACACGGATGTGGAGGATCTGTCCTCCTCTTCGGACACGGACCACCAAGCAGGCCCATCTGGTGTGGCAGGGCCCAGCCGCTCCCCAGGACCCCTCCTACCCACCAACCCATCATCCAGGGCTGCTGAACATTCCCAGCCCCCTGCTGCCACTGTCGTTGCGGCCACACCCACGGACATTGCGGCCACACCCACGGTCATTGCGGCCACACCCACGGTCATTGCGGCCACACCCACGGTCATTGCGGCCACACCCACGGTCATTGCGGCCACACCCACGGTCATTGCGGCCACTACCACTGCCGCAACCGCCACCATCGCCGCACCGACCACCACCGCCGCCACCACCACCACGTCTTCGCTGGCACCAGCCCCAGCGCAGGTGGTGGCCCGGCCGACTGGATCCACCCTGGGAGCCACAGCGAGGACCGTGGTGAGCAATGTGGCTAGTGGGCAGGCCGGTGGCAGCAGTACTGGTAGGAGGAGCAGGGTCAGGGAAACGCAAGTCTCCCCTGGGAGCCATGCCCTGCCTCAAATGGCCAGAGTCCTTGGGGCCTATGAAGAGGCCCAAGGACAATGGGCCAGGTCTGCTTCAGACACGCGGGAGGTGCTGGGGGTGCTGAGGTCCATGGACGCCCATATGGGCCAACTCGTGGACCTCATGGGCCAGCTGGTGGTGAGGTCACAGCCAGGGACAGCAGCTCCACCACCGCCACCACCTGCCGGGGCGCAGGGTCGAGCAGCAGTGTCCAGTACCCCTGCGTCCACAGCCAGTGAGCACACCTCACCCCCACCAGCAGGTCGCCACCACACACCCCCTCCCAAACGTGGAAGGGGCCGTCCGAAGTACAAACAGATCTCCCGGGAGGACTACGCACGCTCCAGACGCAAGTGAGGCAGCCAGCCAGCCTTCCTTGACCACCCACTGCATTGACTTGGACTACGATCCCACTCCACACAGCCATCTGGATGGCATGTGTCTGTTGGACCATGGACATGGAACAAGTGGGTACACCCTGAGCATCACGCAGCCGTGACCGACAGCTCATTGTCACTGCACGCACCACTTTTGTCATCACCTCGCACACAATCACATGTCACAGTTTGAAATAAATGCACCTCTTACACAAACTGCTGTTTGTGCCCTGTGTTTTATTTGTACGGAATACAACGGCCACCTTGGGCGGAAAGGCACCTGATGCGTGGCATGGCAATGGAACCGGAGGGCCTGTAGGGACCTAGGGGTGGGAGACAGAACAGGAGCACATTCAATGAGTGTGTCACACACCCATCACACAGTACATGTCAACAACTACAAGCAATGTACACACATCGCACAGAGCAATAGGGCACAATGCCACAGCCACCAACAGTGGCATACTACCCTGGCCATGGAGCGTTGACACACAGCACGCAGTGAACAAACGGCCACCCTGACACAGCACACACACACCTGCACAGATACAGCCACATCAGCCGTCGTACATGGACACTCACCGTCAAGTGAAGTAGTGGGCGATGAGCTGCTGCCGCACATTACCAGCTTCCTCCTCTCCGCTGTCCTCCTCACTCGAGCTGTCCTGGTCTGCGGGCTGGGGCCCTGGTTGATCTCCGTCATCCACGATGAGGGGGATCTGCTTCCGAATGGCCAGATTGTGCAGCATGCAGCACGCCACCACTATCTGGCACACCTTCTGTGGGGAGTACGCCAGCGCACTCCCGGTGCGGTCCAGGCACCTGAACCTGGACTTGAGGAGGCCAAAGGTACGCTCGACCACACGTCTGGTCCTCCCATGTGCCTCATTGTAGCGATCGTCTGCTGGGGTGCGAGGATTCCTCAATGGACTGAGCAGCCATGCCCCATTCGGGTACGCAGAGTCACCTGGGTGTGAGGGACACAGAGAACCGTTGCTATTCCAACTGGACAGGGGACAGCATCGCACAACCAGCACGCTACACCACTCCACATACTCACCGACAATACAGCCACGATCCTGTTGCAGATTGGACATCAGTCGTGGCAAGATGCTGTTGCGCATTATGTGTGCGTCATGGGCCGAGCCTGGGAACTTTGCACACACGTGGGTGATCACCATGTCCGCAAGGCACACCACTTGCACATTCAGTGAGTGCGTGTGCTTCATGTTGCGGTACAGGTGCTCAGTGGCCTGTGGTGGAACAAGGCCAACATGTGTGCAGTCAATGGCTCCAACGACTTGTGGGATTCTGCCAAGGGCATAGAATGCACCCTTCACTGCCGCCAATTCACGAGCCCTGGGGAAGCGGATGTACCTGTTTCGGTACAGCATCATGGCTGCCAGTACATCCCTCAGCACCTTGCTGAACATGGGCTGGGACATCCCTCCTCCACTGCCCACTGTGTGCTGGAATGACCCAGTGGCGAAGAAATGCATGGCGGCCATCACCTTAGCCGTGGGGGTGACAGCTGTCGGATACACCCTGCGGGGACGGAGATGGGGTTCCAACATGGCACACAGTCGATGCAGGGTTGGCCTGTCCAGCCGAAACTTCCTAATGACCTCTGTATCGTCCATGTCCGCCAGCAATTGGTATGGGCGGTCAATGTTCGGTCTCCGCCTAGGGAAAATGGCAGTGGACACATGTCAAAGCAACACAACACATAGCAATTTCGCATACACATCACTGACATGACTGAGCAAGCACATGAGCCACAGCCCAGCTGTCAAGCTGGGACGGCACGGCCACAATACACTTACACAGGTCTCCAAACAATGGCAATGGCTAGTGATACAAACCACTGCCATGTGCATGCACATGGGCATCTAGGCCCCAATGACTTGCGGGCGTGCTGATGGGGACTGACTGCATATTCGTCAAGCGGCAACGCCACGGCAACATGAATGTCTGCTGAGCATGGAACTGCTTCCGAGGCTGGATGAGTATGGCACACGACGACGACGATGTGGGCACAGGCTGAGCGGCCAAAACAAGTGGGACCTGTGGCACGAGGGGATATGAGACAGTAGTAGGTGTCAGCACTGCACCCTATGTACAGCACTGTACGGATCACACCTCCCGAAACATTGACAGGTGTCCACATTGACAGCCCCATGCCAAGACGGCTGTGTGCTTGCAGTCACACGTCACAGGTGAGAGGTTACATTGCACGTGCCAGGTGGCAGACGTACATAGTGGGAGCTGGCATGTGTGTGCATGTGTCTCCTGTTCAGGATCCACCAGATGGGCGCTGACTCTGTACCATTGGACACAGCATGTTCCGTGGAAGGCTTGTGTGTGTGGGATGGTGGCACTGGATGTGCCTCCGTTGGGTGGGGGGCCATGCACAGGGCGGGTACGTCGATGATTGCGCATTGTTGGTCACGGTGGGTGCACCCACTAAGATGTGTTGCCCTGTGTTCAATTCCTATGTCCGCATGATGATGGACTGTAGATGTGGGCAGACTACACATTGGTCGATGTGCTGTCTATATGCATGTGCCTTCACACCAGGCACAGCTGCCCCTGCACATGTGACCCCTGCTGGACTCGCTGCTGGGTCTGTGGAGCTGATGCACCTTCTGTGCGTGGGGCGGACAGCTCTCCTCACTTCCCTCATTGCGCATGTCATGACTTTGCCGCAGGTGACATGGATCATGGAGGGCCCACATGTACGCGTGGGTAGGCTACACATGATTGTTCACTGGTCGCCACCCCCAGTCAGTGTTTCGAATGGGAAGGTTGTCGTGCTGGTGGTATATTTGATGTGGCGGATGGGCGGGCCTAGGTGCGGGCTTACATTCCGGACATGGGGGTAGTTGGATTGGCGACTAGTTGCAGTACACACGGGACACGTCTCTTCCTTTCCACATCTGGGTCATCCCTTGTACTCACTGACAGTGATACAGTCATCTTCGCCCCAGCCCTCATGTCCTCCCCTCGCTCCCCCAATATGCATGTGCACCTGCGAGGCTAGCGCTTGCACAGGCAGCCCCAAGCTCGCACCAGAGAGGGCAAGGAGTGTATGTGTGGGTCCAGTTGCACGAGTGGGCTGTCTCAGGGTATGATGTGTTGCGGGACGCCGTCCACCTGCGTGGTGCCCCAAATGGAGACCCGGCCTGCATGGACTATGCATCACAGTCTTCGCTTCCGGATCCGCCACCTGCGACACCCAGTGGCTGTGGCTGCCCTTGCGGCCAGGCCGCGTCCGTCTGTGACTGATGGCCCACACATTCACTCTTTGGCCTCTCTGGGGAGGGCTCGGGGGTGGTGGCGCACGCGCTTGCACTTAGTCGCAATGGCATGTGGCGTGGTTGGTATAATGGGCAATGGATGGGATGGTGCGAGCCACCTCCCGTGACGTCAGTGCTGCTCGTGCTGTGGTGCGTCCCCCTACACTTCCATTTGACTTGTGCCATGCTAGACGTTGAGGTTCTATTGCCTGCGTGATATGACCAGGAGGAGCGCGAGGAGACCTCTCACACACCATGCTCCACTGCCATCCCGTGCCCTGTATCGCCTGTGCGGATTGACTATGTTGGGGTTACACCTGGTCGACTGGGGCTGTGTGTGCCTTGTCATGGGGCATGGCGGGCGCACAACAGGATCCAGCTTGTCCACAGAGGGTGGGCTGAGGTGCGCCTGGTACCGCTTTGTACGTGTGCCCGGCTGCTGTGTTCACTCCCCCCCCGACAGGTGTCCTCTCACAATGCCCAGGGAAGCGGTGGTGTACTGTTCATGACCCCTCCCAACACGGCGTGCTCCAACTTGGCATGTGCGCATCTACCCGTCACACCCACCCACCTGAGCACTGCGTCCATACGACTTCACACGACACATGTGTGTCTTCCACAGTTGTGCTACTCATTTGCGTTGACATCCAATACCAGTGGACTACATGGTCATGTCACGACTGCCGTGTACTTCACATACTCTCATCCTCTCTCATTCGTACTTGTGAAATGAGTCAGCGGAGACAGTTTTGGTTTCAAACATTATATTGAGTCTTCTGTCCTCTGTGATGCAGTATAGTGGACACTACTGGCAGCGGAATACATGTTGAGGATATACTGAGCATGATTGCAAATGGGATAGGGTGTGGGGTTACATGTGATTGGCTGTTGCATGTGGGATGTGGGCTTCAGAGTTACATCTGCTTGGCCAAGGCTGTGCTAATGTACATTTACGTATAGCTGCGGAGCTGCGGACTTTGACACAGACGGTATACATGTAGCCTACCAGACCGCTTGGCATCATGGGCACAGTCCATCTCAGTTCCATGTGACAGGTTTGCTGCGGTTGTTCCTCATGCACGCGTGCATGTGAGATGACATCAGGGCATGTGCTTGCGTGCATGCAGCGGCGTGCCACTTGTTGTTGCAATGTGGTGGTTACTGGACATGTCACAGTCACTGGGGTCGTGTTGTTGTTGTATGCACTTGTCGTCCATGCAAAGGTCCTGGTATGGGATTCCCGGGGCGGGGGTGGGAGGGGTGCAGCACCCACAGACTCCAGGCGACCTATTCATGTCCACTGAGCGGTGTGTGTGTCCATGGGCGCTGGATCCATGTCGTGTCCTGGTTGTTCGTGCAGTTCCGTCCATGTGGGTGCGATACACAGACCCCATGCCACTGCCTCCCACGATGCATGCGGTGTTCCTGGATGTGATGGGGAACAGTGTGCATGTCCCGGTCATATCCGATGTCATGGCGATGTCGTTGATGGTGTGGTTACAGTTGCCGGTCGTTTGGTATGGCTGTTGTGGTGGTGACTGGCCAGTCCGTGCGGAAGCTAAGCATGGGTGCGGGGTTGGACATCATAGGTCAATCGGGGAACCTGCGTTGTGGTCCGACGAATTTACAGGTTGTCAGGTATGCGATGCCGTCCAGCAGGGCTTCCATGTCATTGGTGGTGTACATGTTTGCCAGCCAATGTAGCGGATGGTGGCTGTCAAGGTGTTGTTCGTAAGTTGTCCCTTGGAGGACCATGATGGGGCATGCTGGGTGACATTCGATGTAGCTGTTCTCGATGATCCGTCGTGTGGAGGCACAGTGGTCCCATTTCAGTGCGGGTGCGATGTTGGCCACATACGCCATGCCCCCATAGGCAGAGCTGGCCCTGTCGTGTGCGTGCAAAGGGACAGGAGATCGCATCCCAATATATGTATCAGGTTGGTTTTGTACAGCTTGAGCTGTCCGGCATAGTTGGGTAGGTGTGTTGCGGTTGCCATTTCGCAGCGGTGCGTTGTGGTGGCGTGCTCCGGCTGTGTGTGCAGTCTGCAATGTGCACGCTCCGAGGTTGCTGTGAGCTCTGTGTAGTCGTAGGGAGACAGGACTTGTGTTCTGTTGGCTTGTGCGGAGGACATGGGCCCTCATCCCACATGCTTCTCAGACAGTTCAAGGTCAGTGATGTGTGACTCCTTCCAATTAACTTGCATGTGGCCGACATGGGGGAGTGTTATTTTTTTTCCTCCCCGTCCGTTGTGTGCTTCTGTGATATGCGCTATCTGCCCTGTGGTCGGTCTCCTCGGCATGCCTGTGTTGGTCTTTTCTTGGACAATGGCTGTATTCACCGGCTTCTGTCGTAGGGCTGTGGTTTCGGAGTTGGAATGGAAGGTCATTCAGTGCTGTCTGCTCTCCCTTGTGTGGGCGGCAGGCTGCCTTTCCGCTCTGCGTTGGGCCTTGTGTGTGCATGTTAGCCTTGGGCCACCTGTTGTCGGTCCCCGGGCTCTTTGGTGTTCCGTTTTATATGTCTTGTTCATATGTGCAGGGTGGTATGGGTGTTTCAGTGTGGTACTGGCGTTCCTCTTCCCGAAGGGGCCCTGCTTCTCCTAGTTGGTGTTGCCGCCGCTGTGTGCTACGCCATGTTTGTTACACTGGGGTGTGTCCTGCTGTTGCGTGACTTCACTGACATGTGTGCGTCGGTTGTGTGGCGTTGGGTGTTGTCCGTGAATTGGGCGTTGGGGACATGTCTGTGGCAGGCCTGTCACGTGTCATGTGCGTTTGGGGTGGGGTTGATGTGTGTGCTGCTTGGTTGTGTCCCTGTGTCTGTGTGCGACGCATGCATGGCGCTGCGGTTGGCCTCTGCGTTGTGCGCATGTGTGGCGGCGTCATCGCCGCTTTGGGGCCGTGACGGGGTGGTTGGTTCCTAGTCCCAGGTGGTGTGTACACATTTGTTACGCGATGTTACGATTTGGCCTGTGTGTCATATGTGGATGCAATGGTGGATGTGTAGTGTACACGCGCTGGTGGGGGGTTGTCCGCTTTTCCGCCCTTGCACTGTGTGCGCTGTTTGCGTGCACTTGTTGTGTGTGTGCCTACCTGCGTCTCCGCGGTACGTTGCGTCCTTGGTGGTGCATCAGCAAGAGCATGGGGAGGGCCTGCAGTGCTGGATTCATGCTCGGGGGAGCCGCTTCTTCGTTGTCCGTGCTCGGCGTCCGTGTTACCGCTTCGGTTTGTCGTACGGTATCTCTTAGCCGTGGGAGCCGTTTGTTTGCGGCATCGTAATTTATACGCCGGGCGGGACGTGGTTTCGTCGGACGGTGTGTGTCAATTGTGCTGCGCCGCTACGTGTACGGACGCACTTTGATGGCGGACGGTGTTGCTGGCTTGCCGGCGGTGTTTGGCCTACTTTTCGCATCGTAATTGGGCGGGCGTGTGGACTGCTGCGTGCCGGCGGTAACTGGTGGTTTTTGCATCCGCCAGCACAGCGGTTGTGCTTCCGCCCGCCATCGTAATGACCCCCTAAGAACCTATACTTCACAAAAAGTAGTTTTTAGTGTCAGCAGGTATTTATTTGATGTAGGTCTGGTAAGAGCCAAGAAAGGCTTGACATTTTAGCGTATTGCATTTGGGAAGTTGTTACTATATTAGTCTTGCATTTGCACTTTATGTATTATACTGGGAGTATTGATATTATGATTATCTTACATTTACACTTAATTGATTAACAAGAAGACCATGTGGAAGGCCACATTGTTTGCACACAAACTGGATTTTAAGCATTTACACTTCTTAAAGAATAACCTCCAATTAGGTAGTGAATCAAAAGCTGATTGATAGATTCCTTTTAGACTTATGGTCAATATAATGTATTCTCCGCTAATCCCTCAATATGTTTTTATTACTCAAATAATATAAATTTTAATTGTATTTAATTTTAAAGGCGAGAAAGGTCAGTACTGGAAATGTATTCCAATACTTGTGTAATGGTCTAAGTGATACCTTTGGACTGTTTTAATGTTCTGTTGTGTAAACTGTATTGTGTATCTTTTATGGTTTTTTAAACCGAAATAAAGATTAATTGAATTGAATTGAATTGAAAAATAATTTGAAAAATGCCAATCTAATTTTTAAAAATGAATTGCTAAACAGGCAAGAAAGATAGAATAGGTGTTAGTGCCAGTTAGAAATGTAGTATGTATGCAATATTGTCTAGGTAGTCTGAAGCCACTATCAACTAGAACTATTGAATTTGTCCCAGTAGTCACTCTGACATTTCTTTTGTTCTTTTGGAAATTCATGGGTTCAGACTGCCAGTCAACGATTGCGCTTTTCTCATTTCTTGGAAACTTTGCTCCTTCCTCAAAATTTCCAAGAAATTATAACATTTTGGGTGAGTTTTTCCGATTGCTTTGTTGAAGACGTTGTGCCATCCCTCTATGGCATTATTAGTCTTTGCACCTCCCTCTGAGCAGATCGTGTAACAGTTCCACCACTTCACAGGAAACCTTGGATTCCTCCTGCGAACCAACCTACTTAGATGGCCAATCTATGGGTTCTCAAAGTAATTTAGTAAGGGAGCCAATCTGTCTTCGTTTGATGTACAATACTCAGATTCTGTAACGGATGTGTAGTATTCATCTACACTGTCAGGAGGTACAAAGCATAAAGCTGTTAGTTTCTTTAACTCATATTGCAGTTTACTGTCTGATATGTAATCCTTAACTAAGGATGTTTTTGAATTTTTCTCCAATAGGCCTGTGAAAAGTGAATAAAACATCATTGAATTTGGGTATCAGGATGCATTTTGGTTATGGTGTTAATCATGGGTAATTCAAAATCAATGATCACTTTTTTCTCAAACTTTTGAGTGTTTTAGATTTTACCACTGTTAAAAATTCGCGGTATATTAAGGTTTGCTTATCAGGGAGTAAACTGTACACTAAAGGAACTGTAGTGTTTTTAATGTTGGCGTGAATAGTGTATATTTGGGTGAAGGGATGGGGTGTGGATTTTAAGGTCCCATCCATCATCCAAATATCACTAGTCTCCATTTTTACAAGGTTATGAGGTGTGCTAAAGATTAGTATACTTTTCTGAGGGTTTTTGTTGTCTTGCAAAAGAAAGGTTTCGTTAGTAAAAGTTACAGTCAGTTCAGGAGGAATGTTAATATCAGAGTATGTTTCGGGTGTTACACGTTGGGGGTTACTTGCCTGTTTTTTTCTCTGGATAATTTTGCGTAGATTTGGAATTGTGAGCATACAACTTGCTACATGCATAGGAATGTCTTGGGATACCTCCCTCAAAACTGCGCGACAGGGTTCATTGGAGGTGAATGCAAGTACTTTCATTTGATTTATGTTTTCTCTAACCTCGATCTCCATTGCAGTGGCAGAGTGGTTATGCTCTGTGGCCCTTTCAACAGTGTCACCAAGAGTAACAGCTCTGCCTTTGCAGCGGGACGGATAATATTGCACGCACCTCCAAAGACTCCTGGGCTCAGTTAATCTCTCCTTACAATAAAGGTAGCCACCATACTTTGGTAACCGATTGCCTCTGTTGGACTTGGTGTATGTTGCCTCTCTTCCAGTTGACATGTTGATTTTTTTCTGAAAAACAAGAAGTCAAAAAGTGATTATGTGTTAGAGTAAATTGAAAGTGTTTATTGTTTACAACCTGTAAAAAAATCTGCTAATATTTCTTTGACTGCCATTTGACTTTTCTAAGAGCATGATGTTTATTCTATTTCTTGACTCTGATTTCGCCAACTATGGGCATCATTACGATGGCGGGCGGACAAAGTCCGCCCGCCACCGCAACGGCAAACGGGACCGCCCGCAAGAGGTGCGGCGGTCCCGCCATGGCTATTAGGATGCCACCACCACGGTGGCGGTGGCATCCCGCATCATTTACATTGCGGCGGGCGGTGCTGTGAGCAGCACCCGCCACAATGTAAAAAGAGCATGCTGCGCATTGGCATGCACGTGACAGGCACCGCGCGGTGCCTGCCACCCTGTGCATGCCAATGTACAAAGTGCACCACCCCCCCCCTCCCCCAGGGGCCAGCAACGGGCCCCCATTGCAAAAGACCACATGCCTTTCCATGGCGGCAACGCCGCCATGGAAGGGCTGCTTTCCGCCATCATCATAATATGGATGGCGGTGTCTTACAGACACCGCCACTATATTATGCATGTTTTCCACCCGGTCGACGAGTCGACCGGCGGAAAAGTGGCGGATGGTCTTTCCGTTTACCGGGGTCCCCCCTCCATCGTAATATGGCGGGGGAAATGGACTGCGGGCAGTGTAAGATAGCGGGCGGATCGCCACCGCCCGCTATCATAATGACCCCCTATGTTTTTGTACTATGGTTTGTAGTTGATGCCTGTGAAAAGAAAGATAGGTATTTTAAATATTGAATGTATTTAGCTTCAGCTTAGTTAGGTTCATTTGTCTGATTGCTTGTCCTTTTGGTGGTATAGAAGTTTCTCCAGGTGATACAGCTGACTTGGTTTTCTCCCTTCTGGGTGTTGTTGAGTAGGTCTGAAAGGAAAAGTTGACATTAACAGTGTTCAAAATGATTTTTAGGTCAAGAGCAGCCATTTTGTGCCATTTTCTACTTTCTTTTTTGAACTGATTGTTGTTTGTGTTCCTTTTTGGATACTGAAGAGAAATGCTTTGGTTAGTTTTGGCTATAGCGTTAGGTTTTTCTATTACTTTACCTCTCAAGGTCTGCTGCCTGTTGAGCAAGTGCCGGTGATGATGGTTTGGAGTCCAGATGATGGTTTTGTTCGTAATTTTATTATGGGTATTTTACTAAACCTGTGAAAAAAATGTTTTGACTATGCTCCACTGTTAATTCATTACGTTTCATAGAGCAACAACTGACCAGCACCTTCCCTGAGGCAAGCACCCAGTGGAGGTAGAATACAAATTTTGCCCCCACTACTGACCAGCACCTTTCCTTAGGCAAGCACCCGGTGGAGTTAGAATAGAAATATTGCCCCCCACCACTGACCAGCACCTTCCTGAGGCAGCACCTGGCAGAGTTAGAATAGTAATTTTGCCCCTCAGCACTGACCAGCACCTTCCCCGAGGCAAGCACCCAGTGGAGTTAGAATAGTAATTTTGCCCCCTGCCACTGACCAGCACCTTCCGTGAGGCAAGCATCTAGTGGAGTTACAATAGTAATTTTGCCCCCCACCACTGACCAGCACCTTCCCTGAGGCAAGCACCTGGTGGAGTTAGAATAGAAACTTTGCCCCCCACCACTGACCACCACCTTCCCTGAGGCAAGCACCCGGCGCAGTTAGAATAGTAATTTTGCCCCTCAGCACTGACCAGCACCTTCCCTTAGGTAAGCACCCGGTGGAGATAGAATAGTAATTTTCCCCCCACCACTGACCAGCACCTTCCCTGAGGCATGCACCCGGTGGAGTTGGAATAGTAATTTTTTCCCCCCCAACACTGACCAGCACCTTCCCTTAGGTAAAGGATTTTTGTTTTCTTTCTAAAAGAAATAGTTTAGCGTAAACTTACGGAGGTTTTTATTTAGGTAATTTATTCAAATTGGAATGCTGTATGTCTATGCCAAAAATCTGTGAATTTATTAGAAAAATTAAATTAATTTGAGGTTTGGGGATTATTTCTGTTCACATTAAATGTGTTTCGTCTTAAACTTTCACTTACTTCAGCCAATAGATGGCAGTGTTTGGAAGCCAAACTCTCAGTTGTCTCCTCCTACTACAGCTGTGTGTGGTCAACAAGGAAGTCAGTAAACCACTGAGCACAAAATGGTGGTCCGCTGAATTTATACGTCTTTTAGGGGTTGACAAAATGTTTAAAGAAAATATGTTTTGAAATTGATTTTTCAGCGTTATTCAGAACCTGGCATAATGTATATTTACTATGTAGTGTGTAAAATGTGGGTCTTTATGTTCCTTTTTAGAATGCAGCCATTTTGTGTAGACTTAGGCTGTACAGTTATAGTGGAAACAGGGGAAGGACACCCGTTACTTTTGCACTGAATGCACTTGCTGGTTTTGCCATTGACCGTACAGTGTCCGAGTTTTTATTAAAATTGTCTTGATATGTACTTTTATTGATTTACATCCAGAATTTTTTTGTCTTTTTTATGTTTGAAATATATCAATATTTATTTACTTATTCATTTAATTCTACCAGGCTTTTTTCGGGAGCATCAAAACCTGTTTTACATAGGTTGAGTAATATGCGTTTTAATAGCATGCATTGTATTGGTATGCATGGTAATGGTACTTTTAATGTATCCCTATGGACCTGCGTTGTAATGGATTGCGTTGTAAAATCATGCATTGTAATAGTAGGTGCACTGTAAAGTCTGTGATGTAAAAGTATGAATTATAATGGTATGCGTTATAATGGCATATATTCACTCACATGCCCACTCAGACACTAATGCATCCAGTCACAGACCCACTCAGAGATTGAGACACCCACTGACAGACCCACTCAGACACTGATGCACCCACTGACAGACCCAATCAGAAACTTAGATACCCAGTCACAGACACTGACGCATCCACTGACAGACTCATTCAGAGACTCAGACACCCACTCGCAGACTCGCAAAGGAACTGATGCACGCACTCACAAATTTATTCAGAGTGAGAAACCCGCTCATAGATGCATGCAGAAACTGATGCACCCCCTCGCAGAGCCACTGAGAGCCTCAGACATTCACTCAGAGACCCACTCAGTGATGCACACACTCATAGATCCATTCAGAAACTGAAACACCTACTCATAGATGCATGCAGACACTCATGCACCCAATCAGAGACCCACTCATGCACCCAATCACAGTTGCCACTCATGCACCCAATCACAGTTGCCACTCATACACGCTGTGACAGACACATTGTGAGAGTTATACATGCATTTTTTAGATAGTAATGTATGTAAAGTGATGGTTAGAATACATTTTTTACTTATGAATTGTGAATGAGCTGTTGGCTATTGAATGTCTGCTTTTGTTTTGCAATTTCGCAGTGTATTTGCGATCACCGCAATGTCAAATATTAAAAAAATTGAAAAAAGATATTTAGAAAGAAAATTAACAATATTTTGGGCACTAGGGTGGCTCTGACAAGAGCCTTTGTGTTAATTGTGTGTATATGACAGATACACCTAAGAACGGATGCAGAGTTTCAGGTCGCTTAGAAACACCCTGTTGCTTCTGCAAAATCCAAAGGTTACAGGAACATTATAGTTGGGTAATACAATTAAAAAAACCTTAGCAATTCCCTGAAAAAAAGCAAAGTTTACAGGGATGTTATAGTTAGGTAATACAAATAAAAAAACCTTAGAAATTCACTGCAAAAACCAAAGGTTACAGGGACGTTATAGTTAGGCTCAGATTTCACTGGTTGAAAACCATAGAAATTCAGCAATTGTAGTTACCTGAGCTAACTATAAGTTATGCCCCTGCAATGCACTGCTTATGACCTCACATATTACATCACTCATGACATGGTCAGTGACATCCCTGATGACCTCTCAAATGACACCACTGAGGACACGGACCATGTCATGAGTGATGTAATATATGTAATACGCCCCTCTCCTTTACTTTCTGCATGTCCACTGGACCTGGCCCACCCAGGGGCGTATTAGTAAAGAAGCGCAGGAGCCCACACTTTTTTTTCTTCAATTCTCAGTGGGAGCCACAAATCCAGCGCTGCTCCCGACGAAAATTAAACAAAAAAAATGCTTTTTTGGCCCTGCGGGGCCTCTATGAGACCCCTCCAAGAGGCCCAGGGGTCAGGGTATTCCTACCCTGCCCCCATCTCTTTTTTGTTGACCTTTTTTTCTGGGACTCGGCTCAAGCCGAGTCCCAAGATAGCTGCCACACTTCCTGGTATTAAGTGTTGGCAGCCAATCAGATCTCAGCACGAGATCGGGAGGGGTCGCGGATCCTCTGCATCCCTATATATACAATTGAAAATGTATTTAAATAACTTCGCAACTGCTGAACGGATTTACACCAAATCACAAATAAGGCACTTCCCTGGACCAACCTCTACTTTCTGCCAAATTTGGTTTAATTCCGTTCAGCAGTTCAGGTTGTAGTAGTCTTAAGTTCCTATGGAAATTAACATGGTTAAAATGTGTTTTGGGACCCCCACTGTTTTCTCGGCCCCTGCCGGACAGATCACCCTGAAACTTTCAAGACAGCAGCTGGAGTGAGTGGCAAACTAGTTTTGAACATTTCGCAAGGATACATCAAACGACGTCAAAGTTAATGGCAAATTAAATAACGCTCTTCCTATGGAAAGTACATGCTAACTCCAACTACCTACTGGGGACCACCAGTAGGAGAGATAGATATGTATCTATCTCTCCTACTGGCGGTCTCCAGTAGTTAGTTAGAGTTAGCATGTGTTAGAAATGGGATTTCTGGTAGGCTAGGGCTTGCGCCTAAGCCAGGCAGAAACCACCACTCTAGTCAGGGCAAGGGAGTTACACGCTGAAGATAACCCCTGCTCACCCCTTGGTAGCTTGACAGAGCAGTCAGGCTTATCCCAGAGACAATGTGTAAAGCGTTTGCGCAACACACTCACACACAGCGACACACTAGGCACACCACAAAAGAAACTCCACACAAGGTTATATAAAATAGCCTTTGTATTATTTACACATACACAAAGCACATTAGACCATAAATCACTGAGTAGCATGTAAAACACATCTAGACCACATAACCTAAATCGCTGCTCCACTAGGCGCGTGTCATATGAATGCACATAAACCACATATCACAAATTATTGCACCATTAGGCACTTGACACAAAGAAGGCATATAAAAACACATAAGACCACATTTACATGTATCACTGGGCCGCTAGGCACTTGTCATAACACACCAGGTAGGGCAATACAATAAAGACATATATGTAGCCCATGTCATAAATAGGCATATAAAACACCTAGATCATCAAAGCAACATTACTGTGCATAATGAGCAGTTCCTGATGGTGACACTCGTTATCTTGTCACTGCAGGTACAATATAGACTGTTACTCTCCCGCATCAGGGAATGGGGAGTGCAAGACCGCCTGCACTCCTTTTAGGGGCAATAGAGGTAATTCTCCAAAACACTGATGCCCCCATTGGCGGAGAGACCTTACTTGCCCCCCCACATGCCTAACCTATCTGAAGTGTAGCTGCCCGCAAACGCGCGGTGCAGTTGCTGCCGGCAAAGGGGGGTTGATTTTACAAAAGAAATGCCCCCAAGCTGTGCCACAGGAGAAAGAGCCCAAACAAGCCAAAAAACAATTATGTCCCCATTGGCGGAGAAGGCGGGAGACCTCGCTCGGCCTCCCGCATAGGGTCGTGTTAGGGAGTGCAGCTGCCGTCCACGGGGGCTCACTTCGCCAACCAGAAATGTCCCCAAGGCCAGTGTAAGGGGGGGGTGGGGTGGGTGAGTAGACTATCCTCCCTCGGCGGGGCGACCTCCAATGTCAGCTGCACGCCCCCCCCGCTCACCCCCGGTGCGGTCTCCTTCCAGCACGGTCCTGTGAGCGGCTTCCTCCAGGAAGTGCCCGCGCTGGACTAATCCAGCAATGTGGCGCTCTGACGTCACCGGCGCCTTCTGGATTGCTGCGGCAACGAGGCAGGAAAACGCTTGGGTTGCTCCGGCAACCCTCCGGCGGCTTCTTTGTCTCACCTGGTACAGCATGGCCAGGCTGCGCTGACATTGGCTTTTTTTTCTAGCTGGGCTGCTCTGTGGCGCTCGCCCAGCTGGGGGGCGGCCGCGATCTCTCTCCACAGGATGTAAAACACAGGGGAGCTCCACAACCAAAAACACGAGGACCTCCCCACTGGAAGGAAGCACGCAGAGGAAAAAACGCGCACACCAGCCGCCAGGTGGGTGGGGGGGTGAGAGCACTTCCTCACCAAGCTCTCCCCTCCTGCTCCTCCACACACAAAGTGCCCTTCCACCAGCACTATCAATGTGTCGGGCTTCGGATCTAATAAAAGCGCTCCTCACCCGCTTTTACTTTTGGAGGGTGAGAAAAGAAGAATACAGCGCTCACCACACGCTCCAAAGGATCAACCACAGAGTGCTCAGTATCAACTCTTGAAAAAAAAAAGGTGAAGAACAGGGCGCACCCTTCAGTCAAGCGCGCAGGAGCTTTTTCAGCTTGTAAAACCCCCTCAGTTAAGCACAATGGAACTTCCAGTAAGGGCAGGGAGTTCCAGTAAAGTAAAAAGCAAGGAAATTCCCAATAAGCAAAGTTCAGCACCTGGAATACTTTGATGTTCCTGAGTCTTCCACAACAGGAGGCCAGCACACACAGACCCTTGGAGACTCCTCTCAAGCAGGGGGACACAGCACACAGCAATGTCCTTGTCCTTTCCTTGGCAAAATCAGCTACTGCAGGACAACCACAGACAGCACACAGCAAAGGGGCAGTACTCCTCCTCCAGCTCTTCTCCTTGGCAAAGGTTCCTCTTGATTCACGAAGTAGTCTAATTTACTCCGGTTTTAGGTCACATACTTATACCCCAAAATGTCTTTGATGCCTTTGTAGCAAGGGTCTCTGAACTCAGTCCAAACCAGTTCTGCATTCACTGGTGCAGCATGACCACAGGGGCGGAGACAGCATTGTGCAAAAGGAGACCCAGCCTATTCAAGTGTAAGTAACTCTCCTCCCACCACTCTAAATGCAGACCTGGTCTATTCAGCCCTGTGCTAAGTCACCCTGGCAAGGTAGGGCACACCTCAACCCCCTTTAGGGACTGTCTAGAGTGAATGCACATCTCAGCTCCTGTCACCCACACACCAGACGATGAATCCACAAACAGCCAGAGGCACACAGAATGGTGAAGTAAGAAAATGCTTACTTTCTAAAAGTTTTACAAAAAATAGAACCCAGCAACCATTTTTCTTTTGCTGCTATTTATTTCAGCAGACTAGGGGCCAATATTTATAATCCTTGGTCCTGGCTACATTATTTCGCCATGATTTATACATTTTTTAAGGAAACATTTCCACAATTTTATAGGTCTGAAAACATATGGTGATACACTTTCAAATCAATGTTACTCTGTACTGATTTTCAAATGGTTAAAACATTCATAAACAACACATTTTGTCAAATAAAACGGTTGTGCTTAAGTTCAGTACCTGTGTAAATCAAAGCAATTATACTTAAATTCGGTGCCTGTGTGAATCATACAAACAATTATGAAATTACACCAGTTTATAATTTATACATCTATTCTATTAAGGAGCACTCTCATTGAGCCCAACAGGTTTCCTCTTTTAGAGAGTTGCTCTCCTTGAGGAGAATATTCGGTATCTGTGGGGATAATTCAATGTTCATGTTCCCTCTACAGATTCTGAGATTAAATTAATCGGTCTCCATCAAGGTGGAAGAAAAAAGAAAGTGCCGACGCGTTTCAAATCCCTGTTTTACTCAAGGGATTATCTTCAGGGCAATAACACGGTGTAATCTGAGTTGTATTGGTAAACAATCTTCCTGACTTAAAAGTAAGTTTCTTTTCTGGGTTCTGTCACTTTTTGAACGCTTTAAAGAGTTGCTTTATGTCCGATAAAGTTTATGTTGTAGCAGGTCTCTCGGGTACACTGTGAGCTTGTTAGACCAAAGCTGCCGGTTCTTTTTATACTCAAGTTCAATTTAAAGACCTTCAGAATTGCGACATTGTAGTCGAGTTCTGTTTTGTCCTGTCAAGGGCCCGGTGAGCCCGCAGCAACGCTTGTGAATGAAATTTAGGATTTGCACAATAAACTTTACGGGCGTCTTCTGAGTTTCAGTTTCTCTGCCGGCTGATTCCTTCGTGTCAGCTTGATTTAGGATTTGCACAATATACTTTACGGGCGTCCTCTGAGTTTCAGTTTCTCTGCCGGCTGATTCCTTTGTGTCAGCTTCAAGCTGTGATTACTGCAATGTAATGCCATGTGTGGCAACAACTGACAATCAGTGGAGCTTTACACACAAGGGGTCAGTAAACCGCACTGTCATTGACAATGGAAAAAGGTATGGACACATAATAGATGCAAAAACACTGTTTGTTGCCAGCACCACGTTAGATGATATAGCTAGGGCATGGATAGAAGTCCACAGCCTACAAAGAGTGCACACAAGGAGTGCCCTTACAGGTCACAGACAGATCTTGGCCCCAGCATTGTCAGGGACAGACCTAAATCTTTCTACAAGCACTAGATTAGTGTGACACTAGTGCCAAAATGAAAGTGCAAAAGATACCAATTTCACTTGGAGTCAGGCACTTAGGGCATGGGTGCATGCTTAATTACCTCCCGAAGGACATTCCCGTCCCAACATTATCCAACCCTCTCTTTTCTGAGGACCTCTCATCACTCTTCAACTCACGTAAAGGCACACCATACATAGCAGAAAACATCTCAGCATCATTCATGATGGCTATCTCCGGCATAGCCCTCAAACCTCTTCTCAATATCATTGATGCATCCCTCACTTTGGGCATTTTCCTCAACTTCCTCAAAACTGGACAAATCCAACCTCTTATCAAGAAAACTCAACCTGGACCCATAAAGTCACACATCTTCTGTTTCTGGGTAAAATCATTGAAAATCTAGTTGTCACTCAAATCTATTGAAAATCAACACCACCACCAGCTGGCAGAACTACCACCCTGGATCCATGTCACAATGCAACACCGCATCAGCTGCATTCCAAGTGTTTGAAGGTGCCCTCTAGCGACACTGTTCCACTCCTTTTGCTGGTTAATGCTGCAGATTTTTATAATGTCCACTGTCAAACCCTTCTCATCAACCTCTCCTCAAACATAAACACCATGCTTCAGTTGTTCACATCCTGCACCTTAAAGTCAGATCCCACCTCATCAGGGTGGCACCTTCAGATCCAACCACGTTGTTGTGACATGCGTTTTCCGAAGGCACCACCAGTCTACGGTAATCTTCAACCTTTAAGTGGGACCCCTAGAATACCGCTTGTTTTTTCTTATCGCCTTTGGCAACCAAAAGGACTGGCTGTCAACAATTTACCTCAGAAACATCACTCCACAGCTTGCTGACTGCAACAGATCCTTAGGATTTGACACAGGTTTAGAATAGTCAAAAAGTAAGCTAGGCAGTCTGTAGGAACTGGCTGGCAGCAAGGAAGCTGGAGAGGGAAATTACACAGGTAAATAGCCATCACTATCAAGGACTGTCCCATTATGTGTTTTCTCTTTTCTTTCATAATGAATGTCAATGCCATTGAAATGCAGGCCCAAACAAGTTCCCATCCATATCCCAAGGTTAATGTTGTTCGTGCACTCCAAAGGCCACACTGTATGAGGAGTCTACAGATGATGGCACATGACACCTGCCAGAATGTATCCATTGGTTCACATCTACAATGTACATGCTACTTGTGGAAATCCATGCACACAAAGCAGTTTCCACCAGCTAGACACTACTAGTGTCAACAAGCAAGGAACAATCCAAAGTCCGGCAATCACTATTCATCCATGTCAGCATGCGTTTGGGTAGGTCAAGTCTCCCATCTACTGTATTCAAGACAACAGTAAGGAGGCCCAGCGTTAAAGAATGCTCTGATTACACTGATGCTGTATGCACAGGATGCCAGCAAGGATGCTGATGAGAAAGGTGCATCTGGAAGAGAATATTGGATCACATACTGGCAGGAGGGCCTGTGTAACATGGACCCTGGAAACTGCATTCCAGAATGGTTGTATGTGCCATCTTAAGTTTCAAGACCCATAGCTGAAGAGCGCTTCATCATCCCACCAGTTTAACCCTTTGGAAAATGCAGCCAATACAGCCTGAGTGAATATGACTAGAACCATGCATGTTATGTCATGCACACCCATTTTGTAGACAACAGATTATAAAATATGATGAAACAGCTGGGAGCACAGAATGTTTGTCCATTATGACTGCATGACACTAAATGTCTGCCTCCTCTTGCACATGACATCACGAATGAGGGTGACGACGATGATCAGGCATCCACCAGCCATATGCTCACCACTCCCAAGACACTCTAGGAGGTCTACTTGTCTAAGAGGAAACACAGTCTCTGTAGCCAGGCCTGCACCTACAGTAACCAATTCCTCTGCTGCCATCACCTCTGCAGCCATACCATATGCCCAGGCAATCACCACCTTTGCTGCCACTCTTTCTGTCATGGCAATCAACCCCTCTGCTGATACACCATCTTTCATGGCGATCACATCTGTTGCCACAGCAACCACCACCTCAGTCCCTCCTGCTGCTGGCATTGGCTCTTCCACCTTCACCACTATGGCCACATCTCCAGCTGCCACCATTAACCCTGCATATGGTACCATGATATCCACTGCCTCCCGTCTCACCCATGTGCCCTCAAGAGCCCCTGCTATGCCTGGAGCTCATTCTGCTGAGGTAGCCACATTGGAGATGGACATCAGCCAGTAGGATGAAGATTTGTCTCAACATGTCCTCCCTGGAGGCCTCAGCATTGTACAAGACTTTGAGCACTGCTTGAAGGGTGAGCAGATAAATCAATGGGCACCTGCTCCTGAGTTGGTTCACTCTGCAGGCAGCATGGCCAAGGAGTTGTAGGGCACCATGGAGAGACTGGAGCATCCACAGACAACTGCAGCTTCCCCGTAAGTTCTGAAGGCAACGCTTGTCCTCCACTGACAACACTACCTGAAATCCAGGACTCCATGTGTGACACGGAGGCAGAAAAGCAGCAGGAGGTCAGGTTAACACTACACCGCAGGATTCAGGTGAAGCAGAACATCAGGGCTGCTCAGCAGCAGTGGATGTACCAAATGGAGGCAGACAGGGCCAACAGCATGAAATGCATAGAGTTAGCCATTTGGAAATCCAGCCAACAAAGCGGCCAAGGGCAGGTGACCATTCTGGATCACTCTGCACATCTGGCACACGGACAGCTAACTTTCGGTGTAGATATTGCCTAAAGCCCACATCTCGGTCTGCAAGCTTAACCAAAGCAGTACCACCCTTACAATCACCTCCAGCCCTACCCCCTCCCAAACACCTACTCCCTTCCACACGCCTCCCATCTTACTGGTCAGGTCCTATCGGAGCTTTGCGCGTATTGTCAGGTTTCAGGGACCTGTCAGACCTCTGCCAAGAAGTCGGCAGAATGATCGGTACTCTCCCCATGGGTCTCCTCTTGGTTGAGGTTAGGGTGGCAGATAGGGTGGAGGCAGCAAGGGGTGCAGGTTGTGAAGATGTAGGTTTACTTTTTGTTTCATTTGGGGGGTGCTGCCACTAGACAGGGGTAGCTGGGGGTGCACCACCCACCCCCCCCCCTCCCCCAGGGGCCCGCAACGGGCCCCCATTGCAAAAGACCACATGCCTTTCCATGGCGGCAACGCCGCCATGGAAGGCCTGCTTTCCGCCATCATCATAATATGGATGGCGGTGTCTTGCAGACACCGCCACCATATTATGCATGTTTTCCACCCGGTCGACGAGTCGACCGGCGGAAAAGTGGCGGATGGTCTTTCCGTTTACCGGGGTCCCCCCCTCCATCGTAATATGGCGGGGGAAATGGACTGCGGGCAGTGTAAGATAGTGGGCGGATCGCCACCGCCATACGGGCGGTGGTGATCCGCCCGCTATCATAATGACCCCCTATGTTTTTGTACTATGGTTTGTAGTTGATGCCTGTGAAAAGAAAGATAGGTATTTTAAATATTGAATGTATTTAGCTTCAGCTTAGTTAGGTTCATTTGTCTGATTGCTTGTCCTTTTGGTGGTATAGAACTTTCTCCAGGTGATATGGCTGACTTGGTTTTCTCCCTTCTGGGTGTTGTTGAGTAGGTCTGAAAGGAAAAGTTGACATTAACAATAGTGTTCAAAATGATTTTTATGTCAAGAGCAGCCATTTTGTGCCATTTTCTACTTTCTTTTTTGAACTGATTGTTGTTTGTGTTCCTTTTTGGATACTGAAGAGAAATGCTTTGGTTAGTTTTGGCTATAGCGTTAGGTTTTTCTATTACTTTACCTCTCAAGGTCTGCTGCCTGTTGAGCAAGTGCCGGTGATTATGGTTTGGAGTCCAGATGATGGTTTTGTTCGTAATTTTATTATGGGTATTTTACTAAACCTGTGAAAAAAATGTTTTGACTATGCTCCACTGTTAATTCATTACGTTTCATAGAGCAACAACTGACCAGCACCTTCCCTGAGGCAAGCACCCAGTGGAGGTAGAATACAAATTTTGCCCCCACCACTGACCAGCACCTTTCCTTAGGCAAGCACCCGGTGGAGTTAGAATAGAAATATTGCCCCCCACCACTGACCAGCACCTGGCAGAGTTAGAATAGTAATTTTGCCCCTCAGCACTGACCAGCACCTTCCCCGAGGCAAGCACCCAGTGGAGTTAGAATAGTAATTTTGCCCCCTGCCACTGACCAGCACCTTCCGTGAGGCAAGCATCTAGTGGAGTTACAATAGTAATTTTGCCCCCCACCACTGACCAGCACCTTCCCTTAGGTAAGCACCCGGTGCAGATAGAATAGTAATTTCCCCCCACCACTGACCAGCACCTGCCCTGAGGCAGGCACCCGGTGGAGATAGAATGGTAATTTCCCCCCCACCACTGACCAGCACCTTCCCTGAGGCATGCACCCGGTGGAGTTGGAATAGTAATTTTTTCCCCCCCAACACTGACCAGCACCTTCCGTTAGGTAAAGGATTTTTGTTTTCTTTCTAAAAGAAATAGTTTAGCGTAAACTTATGGAGGTTTTTATTTAGGTAATTTATTCAAATTGGAATGCTGTATGTCTATGCCAAAAATCTGTGAATTTATTAGAAAAATAAAATTAATTTGAGGTTTGGGGATTATTTCTGTTCACATTAAATGTGTTTCGTCTTAAACTTTAACTTACTTCAGTCAATAGATGGCAGTGTTTGGAAGCCAAACTCTCAGTTGTCTCCTCCTACTACAGCTGTGTGTGGTCAACAAGGAAGTCAGTGTACCACTGAGCACAAAATGGTGGTCCGCTGAATTTATACGTCTTTTAGGGGTTGACAAAATGTTTAAAGAAAATATGTTTTGAAATTGATTTTTCAGCGTTATTCAGAACCTGGCATAATGTATATTTACTATGTAGTGTGTAAAATGTGGGTCTTTATGTTCCTTTTTAGAATGCAGCCATTTTGTGTAGACTTAGGCTGTACAGTTATAGTGGAAACAGGGGAAGGACACCCGTTACTTTTGCACTGAATGCACTTGCTGGTTTTGCCATTGACCGTACAGTGTCCGTGTTTTTATTAAAATTGTCTTGATATGTACTTTTATTGATTTACATCCAGAATTTTTTTGTCTTTTTTATGTTTGAAATATATCAATATTTATTTACTTATTCATTTAATTTTACCAGGCTTTTTTCGGGAGCATCAAAACCTGTTTTACATAGGTTGAGTAATATGCGTTGTAATAGCATGCATTGTATTGGTATGCATGGTAATGGTACTTTTAATGTATCCCTATGGACCTGCGTTGTAATGGATTGCGTTGTAAAATCATGCATTGTAATAGTAGGTGCATTGTAAAGTCTGTGTTGTAAAAGTATGAATTATAATGGTATGCGTTGTAATGGCATATATTCACTCACATGCCCACTCAGACACTAATGCATCCAGTCACAGACCCACTGAGAGATTGAGACACCCACTGACAGACCCACTCAGACACTGATGCACCCACTGACAGACCCAATCAGAAACTTAGATACCCAGTCACAGACACTGACGCATCCACTGACAGACTCATTCAGAGACTCAGACACCCACTCGCAGACTCGCAAAGGAACTGGTGCACGCACTCACAAATTTATTCAGAGTGAGAAACCCGCTCATAGATGCATGCAGAAACTGATGCATCCCCTCGCAGAGCCACTGAGAGCCTCAGACATTCACTCAGAGACCCACTCAGTGATGCACACACTCATAGATCCATTCAGAAACTGAAACACCTACTCATAGATGCATGCAGACACTCATGCACCCAATCAGAGACCCACTCATGCACCCAATCACAGTTGCCACTCATACACGCTGTGACAGACACATTGTGAGAGTTATACATGCATTTTTTAGATAGTAATGTATGTAAAGTGATGGTTAGAATAATTTTTTTTACTTATGAATTGTGAATGAGCTGTTGGCTATTGAATGTCTGCTTTTGTTTTGCAATTTCGCAGTGTATTTGCGATCACCGCAATGTCAAATATTAAAAAAATTGAAAAAAGATATTTAGAAAGAAAATTAACAATATTTTGGGCACTAGGGTGACTCTTACAAGAGCCTTTGTGTTAATTGTGTGTATATGACAGATACACCTAAGAACGGATGCAGAGTTTCAGGTCGCTTAGAAACACCCTGTTGCTTCTGCAAAATCCAAAGGTTACAGGAACATTATAGTTGGGTAATACAATTAAAAAACCTTAGCAATTCCCTGAAAAAAAGCAAAGTTTACAGGGATGTTATAGTTAGGTAATACAAATAAAAAACCTTAGAAATTCACTGCAAAAACCAAAGGTTACAGGGACGTTATAGTTAGGCTCAGATTTCACTGGTTGAAAACCATAGAAATTCAGCAATTGTAGTTACCTGAGCTAACTATAGGTTATGCCCCTGCAATGCACTGCTTATGACCTCACATATTACATCACTCATGACATGGTCAGTGACATCCCTGATGACCTCTCAAATGACACCACTGAGGACACGGACCATGTCATTAGTGATGTAATACGCCCCTCTCCTTTACTTTCTGCATGTCCACTGGACCTGGCCCACCCAGGGGCGTATTAGTAACGAAGCGCAGGAGCCCACACTTTTTTTTCTTCAATTCTCAGTGGGAGCCACAAATCCAGCGCTGCTCCCGATGAAAATTAAACAAAAAAATGCTTTTTTGGCCCTGCGGGGCCCCTATGAGGCCCCTCCAAGAGGCCCAGGGGTCAGGGTATTCCTACCCTGCCCCCATCTCTTTTTTGTTGACCTTTTTTTCTGGGACTCGGCTCAAGCCGAGTCCCAAGATAGCTGCCACACTTCCTGGTATGAAGTGTTGGCAGCCAATCAGATCTCAGCATCGAGATCGGGAGGGGTCGCGGATCCTCTGCATCCCTATATATACAATTGAAAATGTATTTAAATAACTTCGCAACTGCTGAACGGATTTACACCAAATCACAAATAAGGCACTTCCCTGGACCAACCTCTACTTTCTGCCAAATTTGGTTTAATTCCGTTCAGCAGTTCAGGTTGTAGTAGTCTTAAGTTCCTATGGAAATTAACAAGGTTAAAATGTGTTTTGGGACCCCCACTGTTTTCTCGGCCCCTGCCGGACAGATCACCCTGAAACTTTCAAGACAGCAGCTGGAGTGAGTGGCAAACTAGTTTTGAACATTTCGCAAGGATACATCAAACGACGTCAAAGTTAATGGCCCTTGGTGGCTTTATCACCAACACACCCATCCTTACGAAATGTGCGTCGAGGAGGAAATCTACCCTTGGGTGGGGACCTCCGCTAGATGAGCCACTGTGCGCTCTCGGACCAATAAATCAGTGAAAGACCCTGGGTCAAGGGCTTGAAGCCCTAACAACTTGTGTGCCTCATGTCTGCAATTTGGATGAGGCGGTGGCCCTGGACAACGTCCAAACTCTTCCTGCATCTGTGCTTCATGTACTGCGCAGCACGTTCACTCATTGTCGGTGCTGCACACGGTTCTGGAGCTTTGTGCTGTCATTTCCAGTATGGATCACGCCTTGCATGCTAACACTTGGAAGTTCCTAATCAAACAGAGTCTAAAGCATCAAGCCTTGGTAGAAAGTCAATTGAGGCACAATGACATCATAAAGAGACTAAGCGATGACATCCTGGCATCATACCACAGTTGTTTGCAGCTTGCTGAACATATGAAGCTCTCAGGAACCCAGGAAATCACGGATCAACAGTTGTTCCAGAAAACAGCTAAACTATGCAGGTTATTTGCTAATTTGCTTGTGCATTACTCTAAGGAATTAATGCCTTTTTTATCTGAATCGTGCTCCAGATTACATCAACTATATCTTCAAATACATAGTAAGTTTCCTCCCGGACTGAATGCTACAGCTATGTCTGAGGTTCACAGGGATGAGATGGCCTGCACTTTTCTGGTCTCCCTGGATCCCCTCATCGAGCAGCTTCTTTCTTATAACCCTTTTGTGGAGCAAGTTTTAAGCGAAACCTTAGATCTTCCTTCAGACCTTTTTCTTCCACAATGCTTACTTCTAATTCACATAATGGACAAACTTCCTTCTCAGTCTGAAGATGTGCAAACTTTGTGGTGTACAGGAAGCAATTTCACAGATAAAAGTTCAAACTCTTTGTGCGCCGCCGGGACCAGCGGCAGGACGATCGGGATGAGTCTTGCCGAAGGAAGATACTGACTGTGAATGGTTCTTACACAAGTCTGCGTTATTCCGTTTCTGCATGGCTTCCGCAGAATCATCTTCGAGTATCAGCCCCTGATGGACGAGATCTTGGCGGCGCTCGGAATACTGGACCTCCGAGAGACATGAGGGAGCAGATAACATGCTAAGGTAACTGAACCAAGGCGCGGGTAATCTGAGGGCAGCCGTGGTCTTGGTACAAGATTCCATAACTGCTCCTCATGCACCAGTGATGTTCCTGGTTACTCCATGTCCCCACCACTAATCTTCTGCGTTCATCACCTTCAGTTCACTTGTCGCTCGATGTCCTTATCTCCATTGCTGCCTGACTTTAATGAGGACGACCTGCAACTGAGTTACGGTAACAAAACCACCTATCCCAAGGCAATGAACCCTAACGAGATCTCCAGTTCAGACATTTACCCCCCACCAACACCTTAACCGATACTTTTGATGGAACTTTTGACGATGCCTCCTGGGCGCAAACCAGAACTTGTCTTTATTTTCCGCGGTGCCCGAGCAACCTTGGCTGATGCCCGGTGGAGCTGTCTCTTGCAGCTAAAGAGGAGTTTGGCTCTGGTTCACCCCTTGGCCGGCACCTACCCAGCCGGACATCGGACATTGTTCTCCTCGCCTCCCCATTGTGTTTACTATTTGCATTCCTTACCCCTGTTCGCCTTCTCCCCTCTACCTTTTCACCCCCCATAAGACGGGTGTACGCGTTAATAAGTAACTGATGTAACCATGTAACAATGTTTCTGATGCAATGTCCTATCTCATGTAAAGCGCTCTGATACCTTCGGGTCTAGCCAGCGCTTTATAAAACTCTTCAAATTTTCCCTCTTTCATTCTTTGTCTTCCTCCCCGGCTCCTATCCTCCTTCACCTGAATCTCTCCCCTTGCCTCGTTTTTAACGCATGCAACTGCGCCCCAGCAACTGGTTACTATGCTCTGAAACTGTGTATCTTGTAACTATTGTTAGCCATGTGCCCTTTACCAAAGCGCTCCCTCTCCCCTTGTTGGGGAGGGATCCAGCATTTATTCCCCGGAGTCTCAGAGACCCCTCTGAGAGAGTCCACAGCGTCAAGGGAGTTCACACACAGCAGAGGTGTGGGAATGGCGCCCCTTGCCAAAGCACTCCCTTTCCCCTTGATGGGGAAGGATCCAGTATTTATGCCCTGGAGTCTCAGTGACCCCTCTGAGAGAGCCCACAGCGTATAGGGAGCCACACACAGCGGAGGTGTGGGAACGACACCTTTTCCACTGGGATCACTGCACACCGGACGTTGGACACTGTTTTTCCGTGTCTCCCGGTTAAGTTTCCTTCTCCCTCCGCCACCTCTTTCCCTCTTTCATTCTTGGTCTCCCTCTCCTGCTCCTATCCTCTCTCCCCAGAATCTCTCCCCTTGCCTGCTTTTTCCCTTAAGTATTCGTTTTTAACGCATGCAACTGCGCTCCAGCAACTGGTATCTATGCTCTGAAACTGTATATCTTGCAACGTTGTAACTTGCAACTATGCTATGAAACAATGCTTGTCCTCATGTAAAGCGCTCTGATACCTCCGGGTCTAGCCAGCGCTATATAAAACTTTTCAAATAAAAATAAATAACGCTCTTCCTATGGAAAGTACATGCTAACTCCAACTACCTACTGGGGACCACCAGTAGGAGAGATAGATATGTATCTATCTCTCCTACTGGCGGTCTCCAGTAGTTAGTTAGAGTTAGCATGTGTTAGAAATGGGATTTCTGGTAGGCTAGGGCTTGCGCCTAAGCCAGGCAGAAACCACCACTCTAGTCAGGGCAAGGGAGTTACACGCTGAAGATAACCCCTGCTCACCCCCTTGGTAGCTTGACAGAGCAGTCAGGCTTATCCCAGAGACAATGTGTAAAGCGTTTGCGCAACACACTCACACACAGCGACACACTAGGCACACCACAAAAGAAACTCCACACAAGGTTATATAAAATAGCCTTTGTATTATTTACACATACACAAAGCACATTAGACCATAAATCACTGAGTAGCATGTAAAACACATCTAGACCACATAACCTAAATCGCTGCTCCACTAGGCGCGTGTCATATGAATGCACATAAACCACATATCACAAATTATTGCGCCACTAGGCACTTGACACAAAGAAGGCATATAAAAACACATAAGACCACATTTACATGTATCACTGGGCCGCTAGGCACTTGTCATAACACACCAGGTAGGGCAATACAATAAAGACATATATGTAGCCCATGTCATAAATAGGCATATAAAACACCTAGATCATCAAAGCAACATTACTGTGCATAATGAGCAGTTCCTGATGGTGACACTCGTTATCTTGTCACTGCAGGTACAATATAGACTGTTACTCTCCCGCATCAGGGAATGGGGAGTGCAAGACCGCCTGCACTCCTTTTAGGGGCAATAGAGGTAATTCTCCAAAACACTGATGCCCCCATTGGCGGAGAGACCTTACTTGCCCCCCCACATGCCTAACCTATCTGAAGTGTAGCTGCCCGCGAACGCGCGGTGCAGCTGCTGCCGGCAAAGGGGGGTTGATTTTACAAAAGAAATGCCCCCCAGCTATGCCACAGGAGAAAGGGCCCAAACAAGCCAAAAAACAATTATGTCCCCATTGGTGGAGAAGGCGGGAGACCTCGCTCGGCCTCTTGCATAGGGTCGTGTTAGGGAGTGTAGCTGCCGTCCACGGGGGCTCACTTCGCCAACCAGAAATGCCCCCAAGGCCCGTGTCAGGGAGGGTGGGGTGGGTGAGTAGACTATCCTCCCTCGGCGGGGCGACCTCCAATGTCAGCTGCACGCGTCCGCACAGCCCCCCCCCCCCGCTCACCCCCGGTGCGGTCTCCTTCCAGCACGGTCCTGTGAGCGGATTCCTCCAGGAAGTGCCCGCGCTGGACTAATCCAGCAATGTGGCGCTCTGACGTCACCAGCGCCTTCTGGATTGCTGCGGCAACGAGGCAGGAAAACGCTTGGGTTGCTCCGGCAACCCTCCGGCGGCTTCTTTGTCTCACCTGGTACAGCATGGCCAGGCTGCGCTGACATTGGCTTTTTTTTCTAGCTGGGCTGCTCTGTGGTGCTTGCCCAGCTGGGGGGCGGCCGCGATCTCTCTCCACAGGATGTAAAACACGAGGACCTCCCCACTGGAAGGATGCAGGCAGAGGAAAAAACGCACACACCAGCCGCCAGGTGGGTGGGGGGGGGTGAGAGCACTTCCTCACCAAGCTCTCCCCTCCTGCTCCTCCACACACAAAGTGCCCTTCCACCAGCACTATCAATGTGTCGGGCTTCGGATCTAATAAAAGCGCTCATCACCCGCTTTTACTTTTGGAGGGTGAGAAAAGAAGAATACAGCGCTCACCACATGCTCCAAAGGATCAACCACAGAGTGCTCAGTATCAACTCTTGAAAAAAAAAAAGGTGAAGAACAGGGCGCACCCTTCAGTCAAGCGCGCAGGAGCTTTTTCAGCTTGTAAAACCCCCTCAGTTAAGCACAATGGAACTTCCAGTACGGGCAGGGAGTTCCAGTAAAGTAAAAAGCAAGGAAATTCCCAATAAGCAAAGTTCAGCACCTGGAATACTTTGATGTTCCTGAGTCTTCCACAACAGGAGGCCAGCACACACAGACCCTTGGAGACTCCTCTCAAGCAGGGGGACACAGCACACAGCAATGTCCTTGTCCTTTCCTTGGCAAAATCAGCTACTGCAGGACAACCACAGACAGCACACAGCAAAGGGGCAGTACTCCTCCTCCAGCTCTTCTCCTTGGCAAAGGTTCCTCTTGATTCACGAAGTAGTCTAATTTACTCCGGTTTTAGGTCACATACTTATACCCCAAAATGTCTTTGATGCCTTTGTAGCAAGGGTCTCTGAACTCAGTCCAAACCAGTTCTGCATTCACTGGTGCAGCATGACCACAGGGGGCGGAGACAGCATTGTGCAAAAAGGAGACCCAGCCTATTCAAGTGTAAGTAACTCTCCTCCCACCACTCTAAATGCAGACCTGGTCTATTCAGCCCTGTGCTAAGTCACCCTGGCAAGGTAGGGCACACCTCAACCCCCTTTAGGGACTGTCTAGAGTGAATGCACATCTCAGCTCCTGTCACCCACACACCAGACGATGAATCCACAAACAGCCAGAGGCACACAGAATGGTGAAGTAAGAAAATGCTTACTTTCTAAAAGTTTTACAAAAAATAGAACCCAGCAACCATTTTTCTTTTGCTGCTATTTATTTCAGCAGACTAGGGGCCAATATTTATAATCCTTGGTCCTGGCTACATTATTTCGCCATGATTTATACATTTTTTAAGGAAACATTTCCACAATTTTATAGATCTGAAAACATATGGTGATACACTTTCAAATCAATGTTACTCTGTACTGATTTTCAAATGGTTAAAACATTCATAAACAACACATTTTGTCAAATAAAACGGTTGTGCTTAAGTTCAGTACCTGTGTAAATCAAAGCAATTATACTTAAATTCAGTGCCTGTGTGAATCATACAAACAATTATGAAATTACACCAGTTTATAATTTATACATCTATTCTATTAAGGAGCACTCTCATTGAGCCCAACAGGTTTCCTCTTTTAGAGAGTTGCTCTCCTTGAGGAGAATATTCGGTATCTGTGGGGATAATTCAATGTTCATGTTCCCTCTACAGATTCTGAGATTAAATTAATCGGTCTCCATCAAGGTGGAAGAAAAAAGAAAGTGCCGACGCGTTTCAAATCCCTGTTCTACTCAAGGGATTATCTTCAGGGCAATAACACGGTGTAATCTGAGTTGTATTGGTAAACAATCTTCCTGACTTAAAAGTAAGTTTCTTTTCTGGGTTCTGTCACTTTTTGAACGCTTTAAAGAGTTGCTTTATGTCCGATAAAGTTTATGTTGTAGCTGGTCTCTCGGGTACACTGTGAGCTTGTTAGACCAAAGCTGCTGGTTCTTTTTATACTCCAGTTCAATTTAAAGACCTTCAGAATTGCAACATTGTAGTCGAGTTCTGTTTTGTCCTGTCAAGGGCCCGGTGAGCCCGCAGCAACGCTTGTGAATGAAATTTAGGATTTGCACAATAAACTTTACGGGCGTCTTCTGAGTTTCAGTTTCTCTGCCGGCTGATTCCTTCGTGTCAGCTTGATTTAGGATTTGCACAATATACTTTACGGGCGTCCTCTGAGTTTCAGTTTCTCTGCCGGCTGATTCCTTCGTGTCAGCTTCAAGCTGTGATTACTGCAATGTAATGCCATGTGTGGCAACAACTGACAATCAGTGGAGCTTTACACACAAGGGGTCAGTAAACCGCACTGTCATTGACAATGGAAAAAGGTATGGACACATAATAGATGCAAAAACACTGTTTGTTGCCAGCACCACGTTAGATGATCTAGCTAGGGCATGGATAGAAGTCCACAGCCTACAAAGAGTGCACACAAGGAGTGCCCTTACAGGTCACAGACAGATCTTGGCCCCAGCATTGTCAGGGACAGACCTAAATCTTTCTGCAAGCACTAGATTAGTGTGACACTAGTGCCAAAATGAAAGTGCAAAAGATACCAATTTCACTTGGAGTCAGGCACTTAGGGCATGGGTGCATGCTTAATTACCTCCCGAAGGACATTCCCGTCCCAACATTATCCAACCCTCTCTTTTCTGAGGACCTCTCATCACTCTTCAACTCACGTAAAGGCACACCATACATAGCAGAAAACATCTCAGCATCATTCATGATGGCTATCTCCGGCATAGCCCTCAAACCTCTTCTCAATGTCATTGATGCATCCCTCACTTTGGGCATTTTCCTCAACTTCCTCAAAACTGGACAAATCCAACCTCTTATCAAGAAAACTCAACCTGGACCCATAAAGTCCCACATCTTCTGTTTCTGGGTAAAATCATTGAAAATCTAGTTGTCACTCAAATCTATTGAAAATCAACACCACCACCAGCTGGCAGAACTACCACCCTGGATCCATGTCACAATGCAACACCGCATCAGCTGCATTCCAAGTGTTTGAAGGTGCCCTCTAGCGACACTGTTCAACTCCTTTTGCTGGTTAATGCTGCAGATTTTTATAATGTCCACTGTCAAACCCTTCTCATCAACCTCTCCTCAAACATAAACACCATGCTTCAGTTGTTCACATCCTGCACCTTAAAGTCAGATCCCACCTCATCAGGGTGGCACCTTCAGATCCAACCACGTTGTTGTGACATGCGTTTTCCGAAGGCACCACCAGTCTACGGTAATCTTCAACCTTTAAGTGGGACCCCTAGAATACCGCTTGTTTTTTCTTATCGCCTTTGGCAACCAAAAGGACTGGCTGTCAACAATTTACCTCAGAAACATCACTCCACAGCTTGCTGACTGCAACAGATCCTTAGGATTTGACACAGATTTAGAATAGTCAAAAAGTAAGCTAGGCAGTCTGTAGGAACTAGCTGGCAGCAAGGAAGCTGGAGAGGGAAATTACACAGGTAAATAGCCATCACTATCAAGGACTGTCCCATTATGTGTTTTCTCTTTTCTTTCATAATGAATGTCAATGCCATTGAAATGCAGGCCCAAACAAGGTCACATCCATATCCCAAGGTTAATGTTGTTTGTGCACTCCAAAGGCCACACTGTATGAGGAGTCTACAGATGATGGCACTTGACACCTGCCAGAATGTATCCATTGGTTCACATCTACAATGTACATGCTACTTGTGGAAATCCATGCACACAAAGCAGTTTCCACCAGCTAGACACTACTAGTGTCAACAAGCAAGGAACAATCCAAAGTCCGGCAATCACTATTCATCCATGTCAGCATGCGTTTGGGTAGGTCAAGTCTCCCATCTACTGTATTCAAGACAACAGTAAGGCGGCCCAGCGTTAAAGAATGCTCTGATTACACTGATGCTGTATGCACAGGATGCCAGCAAGGATGCTGATGAGAAAGGTGCATCTGGAAGAGAATATTGGATCACATACTGGCAGGAGGGCCTGTGTAACATGGACCCTGGAAACTGCATTCCAGAATGGTTGTATGTGCCATCTTAAGTTTCAAGACCCATAGCTGAAGAGCGCTTCATCATCCCACCAGTTTAACCCTTTGGAAAATGCAGCCAATACAGCCTGAGTGAATATGACTAGAACCATGCATGTTATGTCATGCACACCCGTTTTGTAGACAACAGATTATAAAATATGATGAAACAGCTGGGAGCACAGAATGTTTGTCCATTATGACTGCATGACACTAAATGTCTGCCTCCTCTTGCACATGACATCACGAATGAGGGTGACGACGATATTCAGGCATCCACCAGCCATATGCTCACCACTCCCAAGACACTCTAGGAGGTCTACTTGTCTAAGAGGAAACACAGTCTCTGTAGCCAGGCCTGCACCTACAGTAACCAATTCCTCTGCTGCCATCACCTCTGCAGCCATACCATATGCCCAGGCAATCACCACCTTTGCTGCCACTCTTTCTGTCATGGCAATCAACCCCTCTGCTGATACACCATCTTTCATGGCGATCACATCTGTTGCCACAGCAACCACCACCTCAGTCCCTCCTGCTGCTGGCATTGGCTCTTCCACCTTCACCACTATGGCCACATCTCCAGCTGCCACCATTAACCCTGCATATGGTACCATGATATCCACTGCCTCCCGTCTCACCCATGTGCCCTCAAGAGCCCCTGCTATGCCTGGAGCTCATTCTGCTGAGGTAGCCACATTGGAGATGGACATCAGCCAGTAGGATGAAGATTTGTCTCAACATGTCCTCCCTGGAGGCCTCAGCATTGTACAAGACTTTGAGCACTGCTTGAAGGGTGAGCAGATAAATCAATGGGCACCTGCTCCTGAGTTGGTTCACTCTGCAGGCAGCATGGCCAATGAGTTGTAGGGCACCATGGAGAGACTGGAGCATCCACAGACAACTGCAGCTTCCCCGTAAGTTCTGAAGGCAACGCTTGTCCACTGACAACACTACCTGAAATCCAGGACTCCATGTGTGACACGGAGGCAGAAAAGCAGCAGGAGGTCAGGTTAACACTACACCGCAGGATTCAGGTGAAGCAGAACATCAGGGCTGCTCAGCAGCAGTGGGTGTACCAAATGGAGGCAGACAGGGCCAACAGCATGAAATGCATAGAGGTAGCCATTTGGAAATCCAGCCAACAAAGCGGCCAAGGGCAGGTGACCATTCTGGATCACTCTGCACATCTGGCACACGGACAGCTAACTTTCGGTGTAGATATTGCCTAAAGCCCACATCTCGGTCTGCAAGCTTAACCAAAGCAGTACCACCCTTACAATCACCTCCAGCCCTACCCCCTCCCAAACACCTACTCCCTTCCACACGCCTCCCATCTTACTGGTCAGGTCCTATCGGAGCTTTGCGTGTATTGACAGGTTTCAGGGACCTGTCAGACCTCTGCCAAGAAGTCGGCAGAATGATCGGTACTCTCCCCATGGGTCTCCTGTTGGTTGAGGTTAGGGTGGCAGATAGGGTGGAGGCAGCAAGGGGTGCAGGTTGTGAAGATGTAGGTTTACTTTTTGTTTCATTTGGGGGGTGCTGCCACTAGACAGGGGTAGCTGGGGGTTTGAGCAGGGGATAACATCGGCAGCCAGGACTACAGCAGAGTAGATTTCAGTTTCCATTCTCTTACACAGTAGGGTTAAATATTGTTATACCCATGTTTGAGGTTCACATGTTGTTATTGTCCTAGTGGTAATCAATGAATATGGTGTATTACATTTTTTTAATGAGTTTGTCTCTGGTGCCAGGGGCATTGGCACCCAAACATGTTGTACTTGTCCCAGTCCTAGCACGAGCACATGTCGCCTTTGTGCTGCTGCAGACAACGGATTTGTGTCATTTGACGCACCTTTTCTCATGCATTTGCCAAGGCACCATTGTTGTGCTGTAGACATCTGAGCTGCCTCTTCAGAGGTCCAAAGTCACCCTCAATGGTATTATGGATCCTGGTTGTGTGGCTGTTCAAACATTCATGGTTGACACAATAGTTCACATCTAGTCAATATTGTGTATAGAGTGGTGTGTGATGTACTCACATAGTAGTCCTATCCTCCGGAGATGGCATCTTCCATTGTATATGAAATCCTCTTGTGGTATTGAGCCATGGGTAGATTCAGAGCAGCGTGTTATTTCCACATCCGCATCACACACACACACACCATCTGCACATTGAAGGTGTGTTGCATTTTTCTTTTCTTCAAAATTTGCTCAGGGTCCCTTGGAGGAACTGGTGCCACACGGATACAGTTCAGTGCCCCAGTGAATTTTCGGAAGCCCTACGTAGCCGTGACAGAGCTTCCTGTGTAGGAGTCTGAGAGGAACACAATGTACTGTGGGACTAACCTGACATGTAGCCTGGACCAAGGCGTGAAGATTGTCCACTGAAGCCTGGAATCTGTGCCTGCCTTGGAACTACAGCACCAACACTAGTTTCATGGGGCCAGGAGTTTTTTTTCCAAATCCCTGTTTTTGGTTCCAGTGCATTCCCAAGGGCAGCAAGCAAGTGCTGGATGCTCCCAGGGTTGGACTGGCCTATAGGGCAATCAGGCAGTGCCCGAAGGGCTGGTCTGACAAGTCCGTGTTTGGCTGTTTGTGGGCCGGTTTTATGGTCTGGTGGGCTGTTTGTTTTTGCTGGTATTAATTGTAATTGCATCGCATTCATATAGCGCTTAATACACCCGACTAGGCATGGAAGCGCTTCTTCGGCGAGTAGCACGCTACTCTGGAACCCAAAAAGGATTAGTAGTGAATTAGTATAGGTAAAAAAGAAATTATTTGAGCAGTGGACATGTTAGTCTGTTATTTGGATTGAAAAGGATAGTGGAGGGATAGAAGATGAAAGGGTTTGCATTTATATAGCGCTTGTTACCCCTAATGGGGCGTTGAAGCGCTTTTCGGCGGGTAGCACGCTACTCCAGAACCCAGGCAGGATTAGTGTGGAAATTAGTATAGGGGAATATGAAATTAATTTACTCAGTGAACATGTTAGTCTGTTATTGGGATTGAAAAAGGATAGTGGAGGGATAGAAGAGGGAAGGATTTGCATTTATATAGCGCTTTCTGTCCCTGATGAGGTGTCGAACCGCTTTTAGGCAGGGAGCACGCTACTTCTGAACCCAAACAGGATTAGTGGGGAATTAGTATAGGGAAATATGAAATGAATTTGAGTGGTGGACCTGTTATTCTGGTTTTTGGATTGAAAAGGATAGTGGAGGGATAGAAGAGGGAGGATTTAGTTTTTTTGTCGTTTAGCTCATAGCAGTAAGAGGTTTGGGATGGGTAAAGGGGAGGTGGAGGGGGGAAGAGTCAGAGGGAAGGGTTTAGAAAGGCTTGTTTGGGAGATCTGAATAGTAAAGGAGGTATGAGATGATGCAAGGAGGGGTAGAGGAAGGAAGAGTCTAGAAAGGGTTATTTTGGGGATCGTAGTAGTAGAATGGGTTTTGGGATGATTAAGAGTGGAGGTAGAGGCCATATTGAAGAGGTATAGGGTGAGAAATAGGTGAAAGTCTAGAAAGGGTTCTATTGGGGATCATGGTAGTAGAATGGGGTCTAGGATGAGTGAGAGAGTGGAGGTAGAAGATATATTGAGAGAGGTATAGGGTGAGATATAGGGTAGTGCATTTGCAGATGCTGAATTAGAAGCAAAGTAGTAAATATAAAGATACATAGGTCCATGGAAGGTATATATGTATAAGGAAGGTAATATATGTAGATTTAAGTTGTATTTAATAAACTCAGACTTTCAAGTGTTGCTGTATTTAAAGTTAATTAGTTTTTTTTGTAATTCAATAGTGAATCAATTGTAGATAAATAGTTATATGCTAAAAAGATTTATTTATGCAGTCACCTATATACATGTTAAACATAGAATGATTTAACCATAAGTAACTTGTATATTTGTTAAGCAGAAGTAACCACTATCTATATATTTAAAAACACAATTGTTATACACGTTTATATAAAGCAATACAAATATGTAGGTAAACCTCTATAGTCCAAATAAATGCTTACACACAGAGGGATATGCTGTATATTTATGTCTGAGTATGGTGGCTATGTGAGGAAGAGCCAACTTTTGAGTAGTCTTCTGAAGATAAGGTAGTCATCCGTGGATCTTATGTTTGGGGTAAGAAGTTCCAAATTTTAACTGCTTGAAAAAAGAAGGATGTGCCACCTATGGTTTTTTCTTATACGGTGGGATTTTGAGGCGCGGTGCCAATTTAGAGTGGAAGTTCCTTTGTTGAATGTATTTGGTGATTTTATTCCTGATGTAGAGCGGTCCTGTTCCATGTATCGCTTTGTGGGTGATACAAAGCAGCTTGAATGTGGATCTTTTTTAAGATTTATATAGCGCGAACTAGACCCGAAGATTTCAGGTATCAGAACGCTTTACATGAGCACCAGTTTCGTTACAGATGGGCACATTAATTTTTTTTCTGTTAGGCACGGGGAGATTAAGTGATTTGCCCAGAATCACAGGATGTCCAGCGTCGTTGCCGAGACTCTAACCCGGTTCCCCAGCTTCGAGGTCGACCGCTCTAGCCGTAAGGCTACATCCTCTGGCATCTTTTGGCAACCGGTAACCAATGTAGAGCTTTCAAGGCTGGGGAGATGTGGGCTTGTGGCTTTACACGTAAGAGTAGTCTGGCAGCAAAATTCTTAATCCTTTATAATCTTTTCATAGTTGTTAAAGATGATCCGTGGTAGAGGCTGTTGGCATAATAGAGTTTAGATAGAACAAGAGAAATAGTAGCCTGGACCGTGTGTGGAAATCCCATGTGGGGGAAGATACGTCGCAGAGTTTTTATAATAACAAAACTTGATCTTGCTAGTTTGTCCACTTGGGCATTCATTGATAGCATGGTAATTACGAGGTTTCTTACTTCCTTTGATTCTTTAGGCGGTGTTCCCTGTTCATTGGGCCTGGTGGCGAGTGGGTCATAATTTTTCCAATCGTCACATGTGAGTATTTCAGTTTTGGAAGCATTCAGTTTGAGATGGCTCCATGTCATCCACTGATCCAGGGCTCTGTGACAACTGAAAATGTGTGAATTTCCAATGTCTTTGGGCTTTCAAGTTTAAGGAGTATTTGCATGTCATCTGCATAGTTATAGCATGTGAGGTGAAATTGATTGATCAGTACCGGTAATGACTTCATGTAAATGTTGAAAACCATGGGTGAAATGGTAGAGCCTTGAGGGACCCCTGCTTTTGTGAAGTATGGTTTGGACGAGAAAGGGGAGTATGGATGACATTAGTTCCGTTGTGAAGGTAGGATGTGATCCAGTCGAGAGCAGTCCCCTCTATGCCGGCTTAGTAAAGTCTTTGTATTAGAGTGTCAGGGTCAACCATGTCAAAGGCAGCTGAGAGGTCCAAGAGAAGTAGTGTTTACTGTTTATTGTATTACAACAATTATTGCCTGAAGCAAACACAAATACAGGAGTTGCCCATAGCTTTGTAGAACACAAATTTTGCTTGTCCTTAGAAGATCAAAACTGTCCTCATTTCCAAATATGGGCCACTCTTTTAGTTTTTGATTCGTAAATGGGGACCACTTTTAGTTTGGTTCCCAGGCCTATTTTGTGTTCCAGTCTGAACCTGGATGCTCCCCACATCTGGCCCATATATTGTAAGAATGTAAACTGTGGACATGTTTAGAGGGTTTCGGCTTCTCCTTAGCAGCCTGGGCCATCTTCTTCCTTTGGGATGCTACCCACTCCCCTTGGAATTGGGTTCCTTCCACCTGTGGCTTCTGCTGTGGGAGTGGCCGGTTTTCCATTTTCGTTCCATGCAGCATGAAAAAGTGGCTGTTATATGTGCTTTATCTATGGTAGCGATTGTGAGTGCGTGAGCCGATGTAACATTTTTTGTAGTTCCAAATTACATGTTGAATTCACATGTGCATTTGGTGTTGCCTATTGCTCACTGTAGGCCACTGTATGGTGAAGGCACTGCATGTCAAATCCATGAAATATACATTTGGGAATTTCCATGTTTATTTTCCATCCACTCACACGAGTGTGGTGTTTCTTGTAAATTTGCCTTTGAAATGTGATTTTTGGGAGCATTTTTATCACTTGCCATAATTAACTACCTCCTCTGAGCAGGTGGAACTTTTGAGTGGAATTTTCACGAATTGACCAGCTTTCGCTGCAACTTGTAAAAGGTTTTTTATTTCAATACATGGTAATATTGCACTCTGCAGTATCAGGTTTGCAATCTCGCCCCAACTGGAACCACTCCTTTCTGACGGACTAAGTCAGAGTGTTCCCTTGGGTGAATTTAGACTGGTTTATCGAAGTTTGTTTGGATTATAGAGTTGGCCATACTTCTGCTCTTTCACCCCTGTTGTTTGGCATCTGTGTGATTCCGGCCGATAACACTGTGCATCTGGGGCAGTTGATTTCACATTGTGAAGCGTGGATGTCTACTACACTTGTTGTCTATGTTGTGAACATTTGCTGTTGTGGAGTGCTCTCACTCAGATGCTCTATATAGACTTGTTATCTTTTTTTTAAGTTGAAAAGAAGATTTTATTAATATAATATAAAACATCTCAGTAGAATTCAAAATACAAGATAAAATCTAATTATATATACTATTAAGGCATTACGGGAGGGGAGGGAGAAAAGAAAAAAGGGGAGGGAATAAATAACATTCGTTTATATCTAGTTAAACATAACCACTCTTATAATTTCTAATACCTAACAAGGAGCATGAGAAAAGAATTTAAAACGAGATTAAATGGCATTGATATGAAATACAATAATAAACAATATCATGGAGGTTTAGGTCCTTTTCAACTCGCGGATTGCGAATTTGTGTTGTATTTGCAGACAAATCTAGGAAATGAGAAATGCGTGACCACAAGAAATCTCTTTTTATAGCGAGGGAGATGAGGTAAACATACGCTCTATCTAATCTGTGGTTATAGCAAACACCATACCACCAGGCTCGGTAAGAAATAGTGGAAGCATCCCTCCATGCCTTGGCAATCTGTTGGAAAGCAACTGCAAGAAGTAAATCTATAATATGAAAATTGTTAGAGCGAAAACTCCAGTCATCAGAGACACTACCTTGAAATATATTAACAAAAGTAAAGGGGATTTGTGTAAGAAAAATGCTATTGATTTGTTTCCAGACTTGTTTCCAAAAATTGTGAACATGAGGGCACACAAATAACATGTGTTTTAAGTCCGCTGGAGTCATATTCCAAGACTAACAAGAGGGAGGAAGAGTAGGATTTATTTTATGTAATGAAGAAGGGGTAAGAAAAAGTCTGTTGTAAACAAAAAACAAAGGAGTAGTATTGGCAGCTGTAGAAGATTTCCTGATTTTAATCCAAACCTTATTCCAGGTAGGAATTGAAAGGGAAAGCTGAAGATCAGTTTCCCAGGAAAGTTCCACCTCCGTTTTATTTCGAGTGAGTGGAAAAAAGGGTTAAATGTTTGTACACTTGGGATGCGGATGGAGAAAGAGACAAAACTGAAAGAACATTAGGCGGTGAAGATAAGGAATTAGAAGTATGGCCAAACGATTATAAGCTGATTGGATCAATGAAATTAAAGACGCATACTTATAAGCGTAAGAACAGGTAAAGAAAAACGTGTTTGAGCGTCTATAAAAGTTATACATGTAATACCTTGAAAAAGCTGATGAAACCAATGAAGTCCTTTAACATGCCAATCTCTCCAAAAAATAATCCTATTATTAATTTTAAGGTACTTGTCATACCATATTGAAGATTGCAAGAATTGATCTTTAGGGGAGAGATGATTTAGAAGTAAAGGTTGAAGGATTTTTGCAAGTGTTATTAAAAATAGGAAGAGAAAGAGACAAAGGTCGATGCGTAAATGATAGAAGTTCTTGGAAGGAGAAAGGTTGGAGAAAAGATTTTAAAATAGTAGTCCATAACGGTAATAATGAATCATCATCATCCTGGAGGAATAAAGAGGATTGTTCAAGCGAAAAAGCTGAATGATAGGTTTGAAAGTCTGGGAAATTAACGCCTCCCAAATGCTTAGGACGTTTGAGTTTATGTAAAGACATACGAGGTTTTTTGTTATTCCACAAACATTTAGATAATATAGAGTAAAGAATCTTAAAATGAGAAATAGAAATATTTATAGGGATATTGGAGACATAAAAAAGTATTATAGGAACCAGCATCATTTTTATCGTATCAAGATGACCCTACCAGGATAAAAACGTGGGATTCCATCTAGCTGTGGTATTTCTCAAAATTGTCTGTAATTCCTTCAAATTTAATAACATGGAATCTTTGATAGAAGACTTAAACCACAAACCAGATATTTAATTTTATCCGGGTTCCAACGAAAACCAGAAGAAATATAATCTGCGGAAAAACATAATTTGTTCAGTGGGAGAATCTCACATTTGTCAACATTTAATTTGTATCCAGAAACAGATGCAAATAGATGCACTAAAGATAGAAAAGCTGGTAAGGAAGTCTGGGGGTGCGACAAAAAGAGCAAAATATTATCTGCATAAACAGAAAGTTTTAATTGGTTAACACCATATTTAAAATTTATAATCTGAGAATTTGAACAAATTCTAATCAAGAAGGGTTCAAGAGCAAGTATAAAAAGAAGAGGAGAAAGAGCACATCCTTGTATTACCCCGCGATTTAAAGAGAAAGATGGCGAGATAAGGCCATTAGATAAGATGGAGGAAACAGGAGAAGAATATAATAAAGAGATATAATTTATAAATTTATGACCAAGACCAATAAGGTAGAAAAAATAAATGACCACCCAACCCGATCAAAGGCTTTCTCCGCATCCAAAGAGATGGCTGCTAAAGAGTCCTTGCAGGATTTGGCCTTGGTAAGGACATTAAAGAATAGTCTAGTGATATCTGAGATGTGTCTACCTCTAATGAACCCATATTGTTCCCGTCCAATTAGCAGAGGCAAAAAAGGTTCTAAACGGAGAGCTAAAATTTTTGCAAAAATCTTGTAATCTAAATTAATTAAAGAAATGGGTCTGTAATTCTTACACAAAGTATGGTCTTTACCATCTTTGGGAAGAAGGCATATCAAAGCCTCTTGAAAGGAGCCACTGGATTTTTTGAAGAAATAAAGAAATGAAATAATTGATATAGCTTAGGAATAAGAATTCGAGAGAAATTTGAATAAAATTCAATTGTGAAACCGTCAGGCCCTGGGGCTTTACCACGTTTAATAGTACGAATAGCATTAAGGATATCTAGGTCACGAATAGCCTCATCTAATACCGAAAAATCTAGATTAGAAGAAGAAGGTGACTTATTAGAAGATAAGTACTGATGTATATCTTCCTGAAGTACAGAGGATTCAGGAGTGTAAAGAGATTGAAAAAATTGAGTAAATTCCGATAAGATATCTTCGTTTTTATAAACCATTCGATTAGTAGAGATAAGAATAGAGCCAATTTTGGTATGTTCTATTTTAACTTTAAGATAATTAGCTGAGGGTTTCCCCACTTTATTTTGACCTCCATAGTATTTAGCAGATGACTTGAGTAAAAATGAATTTGCATTTTCTTTAGCTATTTTATTAAATTCGAATTTGGATCTGACAAGTTCATCTAGACAGGATTTAGAATTTGTGTGGAAAAAGGAGTGTTCTAATTGTTTAATGCGTGCCGTAAGTGATTGTAGAATAAGCATGGAAGATTTCTTTTTATGAGATACAAAAGAAATAATAAAGTCCCTGGAGGCTGATTTAAAGGCATCCCAGATAATCTGTGGAGACATGGATGAATCTTCGTTTTCAAGAAATAAAGTGGTGGCCAAGACTTCAAACTTCTGGGTAAAATTAGAGTCTAAAAGGAGCAAATTATTGAATCTCCATCTTCTTGTACCTCGAGTAGGTGGAAAAAGGTCCAAATCTAAATTAACAGGAGCATGATCGAAAATTAATATAGAGTTAGTATCAGAATGGGTAACATGTTGTGCGAGAGCTTTAGAAATAAACAGATAATCTATACGAGATTGGGAGGAATGTGCAGGGGAAAAGAAAGTGTATTCTAAAAGTGTAGGATTATATAATCTCCAAGCGTCCACTAGTGACCTTTGTTGAATAGTGGATGTAAACTGAGAGTACATAGGAGAGAAAATAAATTTAGACTTAGAATTACAATCAATAATAGGGTCCATAACCATATTACAGTCCCCACCAACTAATAAATAGTCATCCTGAAAAGACATCAATTTAGATAATATTGTAGGCCAGAAGGTAGCGTCTGGGGCAGTAGGTGCATAAAGATTGAAAGAGTCATAGGAATATTATTAACTAACAATGAGACAGAGACCCATCTACTCACATCATCAGCATCTTGCATGAGAATCTGTTAGTCAAGATGTTTATGACATAAAATGACTACCCCATTACGATTTCCCATACCTGGAGAAGCAAAAACATGACCAATCCATTGTCTTTTAAGTTTAGGAATCTCCTTATCTAAAACATGGATTTCCTATAGTAAGGCTATATCACACTTTAAATTAGATAAATGAGTTAGTACCCTTTGACGTTTTATAGGGGAACCCAAACCCTTAACATTCCATGAAATAACTTTTAGAGTCATTTATAACATTTGAAATGATATAAACATTAAATAACCATAATTATAGCAGTTAAAAATTAACGACATTGTGTAAGTAATAATATTTGACAAAGGATTTGCAGAATTATACCAGCAAACTGAATAGTAAAGAAAGAGAAATGAGTAGTTATGAAAAGAGAAGAGATAGGAAATGAGAGTAGAAGTAAAAACGAAGGAGAGAAAGAAAAGAAAGGACAGGAAAAGGGAAACAAGGAAGAAGAAACATGTACAACAAGGAAAAACATGAACCATAAATTTCAAAAACAAAATAAACCGACTACAACAAACATGAACAAAATGAGGGTGGTGAAGCCACATAAGGAAGATGACACAACTAACCAGGCAACTCAGGGCGGACCGGGGAAGGAGGACATCATCCAAAGCAGACCGGGGATAACAAAGATCATGTATGAAAAAATCTGCACCTAATAAAAAGAGAAAAACATGTGAGGTACATGTCACATAAGGAAGCCAGAAAGAACTAGAACCAAACGAGAACTAACAGAAATCACTGGGAGACAGAGTATATTAAACGAATAACATCATTAAGTTAAACATTAGAAAGTCTGGAAATATCCATATCTTCTTCTCTGCATTGGTCCAAGAACCGCTGTAGTAAAGCAGGATCTTCGTAGTTCGTGGTTCTATTTTTATAAGTAACTTTGAAAAGACACGGATGAAAGAGGCCAAATCTGGCGTTGAGATTACAGAGTGCTGGCCTCATATCCAGAAATTTCTTTCTTCTATCCGCTGTTTCATTAGCATAGTCTTGAGCAAAGAAGAGAGTAGAGCCCTGCCAAGAAATACGACCTTTGAGCTTGGCCGCTTGCAGAACCTTCAATAAGTCAGTATTCTCTAAGAAGTATATAATGACAACTCTGGGTTTGACTGAAGATGTCGCCATATTTGGACTTAGGCCCAAATGATGTGCTCTTTGAATGTTCAATATTTCAAAAAAACAAGAGCGACCCATATGTCCTTGTGAGCTGGGTGTTGCATTTGAACAAAAATACAATGTTCACAAGGAACTCATTTATCAAAACAATACAGTATATGCAAGCTAATATAACTCACTCAGATTAATCTAAGACATAAGAATTCAAATTCCGACCTTCCTAATTAGGTCACGGTAAAAATACCCGAAGAATATATATTTTACAATATCGTAGGAGAAATTCTTTAAAAAAAAAAAATTCTTTAAAAAAGCCCAAAACAAAAGTTAGTCAAAGTAGTGCTCACTTCAGCCGAAGTAAGTAGGATTTATTCTGTAGTCGCAATCATTACCACAGATGTATTTCCTTATACATTTAAGAATTTGAAAAATTTACACTACAAGCACATCAGAGTGATTTGTGAGCCCCAGTGAAGTGACCATAACCTAACGTGGTGAATACTAAGTGAAAAAGTAAGCAGCGGGAGAGCAGGTTATTGGTAAAAATCAAAAGGACGAGCTGTACACAATGGATAATGTATCATTCAGGCTCTCTCTTTTGTTAGTGTCGATGACGTTTCGACCCTCTCTTGATACGGGGTCTCTTCAGGATAGCGTTTCTGGGGACAGTATCAGCACAAGGCGTATATCTCCTGATTATATCCTGGCGGTAAGGAGGAGTACCGGGTGATATTATGTCTGTGGATGTATGGGGAACAGATGAGCACGAACCACTGGAATACGGATCCACAAATTCAGTTATTTCCAATCTAAGTTGATAACAAGGATAGACGGGATTGCATCAAGGGTTAACGGTTGAAACCCATTTGGATACCGATGCTAATCACTCGTATTAGTTGTGGGACGAATTTAGGGTCACCAAGTCGGGCTTCTCAATGGAGTGTTCGTTCCGGGTGCGAATGTTCAAGACAGGGGAGCTGGAGATATCAAGAACTTGTGGAAGGAATGATTTAAAGAATGAAATGGGATCTGAGCCTTCCAAGCCTTCTGCCACACCATATATACGAAAATTATTACGCCTGTTACGGTTTTCAAGATTTTCTACTTGTTTTTTAAGTAATTAAACTTCTGATTTCATAGAAGGGACTTGGTTCACCACAACCTGAACAGAATTCACTTGTTGCTTGATCTGTATAACCTTATGCTCCATAGTAGACCACTTGTCATCTAAGGCTTGAAGCCGTTTGTTGGTTTCCTCCATGTAGGGCCGAAGAGCACGAGGAGAGTGTAGATAAAGTGGTTGATTTAGGAGTAAGTTTAGTAGTGGAAAGCGGAATATTAGATGGCGCTGTCGATGTTCCAATTAGGGAAAGTGTTGTATTACATTCAGAGCTTTCCATATTTGTTGAAAGGGCAGTGAAGGGGTTGTGGTCAGCCAAAGATGAAAACGGTAAAGAAGTACCAGCACCACAACGTGTAGATTTTGTTTTCCCCATGAAATTCTGGTTTATATATTGATGAAAGCACAGCGACAAGTTTAAAATATGATGCGAAAGCGTAGCCGCAGTGGAATAAGAAAATAAAAGTAAGTGTAAATGCAATTTAAAAATAATACGACTTTCTTAGTCAGCCAAGAGCAATTGCTGTTAAAGTATGAGGAAAAAGTTCCTTCAAATTAAAAATAAGCGGGCCCAATGAAAAATAGATTGTAGGTTTAGGGCTAAAATAAAGTCATTTCTGCTCCGTTCCTGCTATGTTGTGGAGCTACAGAGAAACAAAATGGCGGGTGTGAGTCACGTGAGGGGGAAACGTGCCAGCCGCAGCAAATTGGTACCTTTCAACAAAAATCCAATTTTCGTTTTTCTCTGTCTACCGACTTGAAATTAATATTCTATATCTTTCTCTGTCATGCCATGCTCACCTCAAGTCTGGGTGTCTTTTGAATATTCCATGCAAATTGGAAGGTTCACTTACAATAATGTAGTTAGTTTCCTGACTGTGCTCATCATCTTCATTAAAAACTGTGAAAGATCGCTATTGCCTTCTGTGCCAAGGAACTAAAATAAAAGTAAAGTCATTTTTGCTCCGTTTCCTCTATGTTGTGGAGCAACACAGAAACAAAATGGCGGGCGCGAGTCCCGTGAGGGGAAAACGCGCCGGCCGCAGCCAACAAGGAAAAATGCTCACCGGCGACAAGAAGGTCGGAAATGATGTCCGGAGTCCTTCACACCTCGAAGGACTCCCTTGTTATGCGGCTTGGAAAGAGATGTCCGACAGGAGAGCCAACACTCTGGCCGAGCCGCCGCGGAGCTCTCTCAGCGAGCGGCCATCTTCTCTTGGTGTCAAGCCACGCCCCCCTAGACTTGTTATCTTTGATGTGAACATTTACTGTTGTAAAGCGCTCCGATACCTTCAGGTCTAAAACTCTCAAATAAATAAATAATGATTCTGCAGCATTACTACGTGGTGATACCTCTCCGCAGAGCTTTAAATGGGCAGATACTGTCCGATATGGAGTACCTGCACTTCTTTAATTTGATAGAGTGAGTACCTGTACTTCTCAGTGCTGCTATACATTTAATGGGAGAGTACCTGCACTTCTCAAAAGCAAACAGGTAGTCTGGATACTGAGTCCCTGCCTCTGCGCTCAGGTTGTAGCGAGGGCCAGCATGTCAACAGTGGGCATTTCATTCACATGGGTCCCTTAGCGTATTCCGATGTTAGCAGTCTTACCGCAGAAAAACTGCATTCGCTTTTGATAAAGCTTAGTGGGTTATGCTTTTAATGCTAAGAGCTGTTTCTGAACCAAGGTCGCAGTTTCAGATTCTGGTATGGGGCACTGCAGCCGTTCATTCTTTCAAGGTCAATGAGTTTGTTGCAAGTTTACATTGGGTGACGTATACAAATTGTCAAAGCGCGAAGTGGATAAAAGAATAATATAGACAACAAGCCTTTATTTTTCCCTAAAACAATCCACCAGTCTCTGTGCCAAGGAAGTGCAGCACTTTTGTTTCAAGCGCTCTTTTTAGGTCGAGCCTAGCAGCGCGCATGCGCTGCTCTGCGAGGCTTCTTGTGTCTACTCTGTGTGGGTCTGACTCCTCCCACACATTGTATTGGCTTTTGCGTGTGTCTTTCTATAATGAAAGCACGCAAATGGCTAAAGGTGGGTGCATGTCCCACCTCTTTTGAAATGTTCACTCCTGTGGCGTTTTTTCCTCGGGAGCGAGCAGCGGCGCGCAGGGCGCTCGAGAGCAGCCTAAATCGCATGGCTTACATCAGCATTAAAACCAGATGTTCCGCTAATGGCGCAGTGTGATAAAGCTGCAGAGATAGTGTAGTGAGTACTTTCGGCTGCTCGTTTTTCAGCTGTCTGCAGTATTCACAGACGTTTCTTTATTTCATTCTTTAAATCAGAAAGCACTTTCTTCTTGGAAAGCAGCGAATTTATATATTTAGGCGATTGACTTTCTTTCCTGCGGTTTCTTCCATTTTCTGAAATACAGATGTAACTGTTTACGTTATGCTTGCTTTGGGAACCCTTTTCACAGATTAAGGCAAAATTATTCTATGGATTAGTTTGTTTTCAGCGTTTGCAGGCTGGTCCTATTAATTTGAGTCTATGCAGACACACTGCCTCTAAATACCGAGCTATTTCTTATTTCGTCATCTTCCCAGTGCTTGTCCTGCGTCTCCCACTCATATCCTTGCTTCTTTTACCCTGCTTCGCCTCCCCTTCCTATGTCTTCCACTCATATCCTTGCTCCTTTTACCCTGCCTCGCCCCCACTTCCCTGTGCATGCCCTATGTGCACCATTCCTGTCCTTGTCTCTTTACCTTGCCTCGCCCCCCTCCTGTGTCTTCTGTTCCTGTCCTTGCTTCTTTTACCCTGCCTGCCTCGCCTCCCCCTTCCTGTCTTTCACTCATATCCTTGCTTCTTTTCTCTGCCTCGCCTCTCCTTCCTATGTCTTCCACTCATATTCTTGCTTCTTTTACCCTGCCTCGCCTCCCCCTTCCTATGTTTTTCACTCATATCCTTGCTTCTTTTCCCTGCCTCGCCTCCCCCTTCCTATGTCTTTCACTCATATCCTTGCTTCTTTTCCCTGCCTCGCCTCCCCCTTCCTATGTCTTTATGTCGGCATGTATTGTCTCAGCCATTTCGCGCTGGGGCAGAAAACAGTCCAGACACTAAGATAGGAGGCTCCACTTTGTGTATCGCGTTCTAAAATAAGAGGGCCTCATGTGCAAATCGTAGCAACTTAAAATGACGTGTTCATGGTGCCTGAGAGTTTGCCGACCACACACATTTGTGCTGTGCACTGGCATGGACTTTGGTAATATTAGTAAAATGCATCCGTTGCATCCATTTTGTCCTGTCCATCTCCAAAAGATAAAAACATTAACAGCCCTGTTCTTCTACGCACATTTTGCTACTGCTCCATTGATACCACCTTCGATTAGACACAAGCATCTTTGAGGTACTATTTTTACTCCCTTAATCTAGTCACTGTTCTTTCTGGCTACACTTTTTCACCACACCTGTCCTCCTCTACACATTCAGGTGACCTGAGCTAAAAATGGCATACCTCGTTATGTACTTTTTGATTATATGTTTAATTTGTGGGAGTTAAGGGTGCTTTTTCAAACAAAGACATGCTGATTTAATATAGTAGGTGAAATACATACATAAAGAACCATAAACGGAAGCGTGTGTAATCTGTGTTACACTCTTTGTTGTGATTCGCTGTGGAATGTGTCAATGCTTAGCAGACGAAACCCATTTATACGTTTCTGCCTATCAAAAACGGGTGGTAAACCATTAGCAAAGCAGATGCTTCCACAGTACCAATCGCAAAATGCCAAATTTATTTTTGAAAGGAGCACCTATCCCATTAACCGCTTTGCCGCGATCGGAATTCCGCCCAGGTGCTGGACATTCCGACCGCGGGTGTGGTCGTGACTAGCTCAGCTCGTCATGCGCACAGCGCGACCGCGCAGCATGACGAGCTGAGCTCGTCATGAGCATCAAAGGGGTTAAGCGACATAATCTGGCTGGTTTACAAAAAAAAGTCAACATTCAATAAATGTGAATGCAGAGATAACATACATGGTCTGGACTACTTCAAAACAAAAGTCAACATGACAATGCCTTTTATTTATGTATTTTAAAAACCTGCAAGCGGTGAGTAAACACGCATTTTGTACTTGTAGTCGTTTTCATCGCTCATTCGAGTTTTCCTATCCTCTCCCTCTCCTCACACCTTTACTCTCCCCCAGCCTCCTCTTCCTCTCTCGCACCAGCATGCAGGTAATCTTCTGATACTCTCCTTCCACACATCTAGCCTCTTCTTTCCCATCCTCCCTCTTTCTCCAATCTCCACCACAGTTCCCGCTTCTTTATTTCAGCACAGCTCTGGGCCCACAAATAGGTGCCCTTTTAAACCAACCTTTCTCCCTCCCCTTCTTTTTTCCTATTCCCGTTCGCTCTCTACTGTTTACCTCTGGCCAGCGCTCGTTGCACACTTTAACTCTCCTCCTGCTCTGACCCTTTCATAGAGCCCTGTTCTAGTGCCTGTGTCGCGCCCGGAGTTTCCCTTTTAAGCGGGCAGACGCTTCGGTGGCTCCTCCCTCTGCCCCGGCTGAGGCTCCTCCTCCCTGTCTGAGGCACACGAGTCACTCGCGGACCTCAGCTCACTGCCCGACTCAGAAGACTGTACAGGAGTCCGTGGTTCCGCTGCTGTTCTAGCTGCACCTGCGCCCTCCGTGACGACATCCTGCATGTCCCCATCGGAGTCCTACCCTGTCTTTTCCCCCCAATACCTCCATTGACTCCTGCTGCGCTGCCTTCGCCTACCCGAGCCCTCCACTGCCTGCCCACTTCGAGTCCGCCACTGCCTCTACTGCCCACCTGGAGCCCTCCGCTGCCCCTTCGAACCCCCTGCACTCTGGTTCCCCCTCCGAGTCCTCGGCTGTTTTGCTTTTTCAGACCCCTCTTCTGAGGACGCTGTGGAGCCCTAAACGGAGCCACACACATAGCGCTTCCCTCAGCCGTTCACGACTGCTCCCCTCGGAGGGGTCCACTTCTCACCTTCGACCCGGACACGAACCGGTGCAGGATTGCTTAACCTGCTGGGATCTCGTTAATCCACGCAGGTCTCCATTTGACCTCTTACTCCCAGGTCATACAGTCTGCCCTTAAAGTTCGTGTTTTGTCTTGTCACTTACAGTTTCTGCCCCTTCAATTTATCACAACTGCCCCTTCTCCCCTGACAGCTATTACTTTTTCCACATACATGCCTTAGCTGTTTTCTCATCTGACAGCTCCCTGTGTTTTCTTCACTCATAGCCCCTCCCCCGGAAGAGTTTCCTCTCCTGTCTTAAGAGGCCCCTGTCCGTCTCTAACTTGAAAGGCCACTTCTCTTTTCCCTCTGACCTGCTTCTTTCTTCCTGGACACACCAGTCGGTGTCTCCCTGTAGCAGCCCTGGCATGTTGTACCATTGCATCTTTGTAATCCGCAATGACCGTTTTTGTACCCTTCTATCACTTGATGAGTACATTCCAACCTTCGAGCCTTCCATGACCACCTTCCCTCTTTCAAGCCCTTGATGACCATTGGTCTATCCCTCTAACCTTATATGAGTATCGCCCGCTCCAGTTAATAACCTTTCTCCCACCCGCCTTTTGAAAATATCCACCCCATCCAATCCTCCCTGAACATCTTTCCCTCTCGTCTTCGATGATCACCAACTCCTCCTGTTGGTTGACATTGCCGCGTGCCTCTGGCTGTCCATCGTTCCTGCTAGCACTCTGACAACAAATAGTCTCTCACCGTTGAAGTTATTTCTGGCCTCTTCAGTGTCACCGTTCCCTAACACTCTCAATAGCCCATTTTAGCTCTTGTCTCAGTTCCCAGTGCCGGTTCTGACCTCTTGACGTGTAAAATCCCTTCAAGCCACGTGATATGTACTCTCAATTTCAGCCACTTGATAGTCACCATCTCATCTGAGCCCTTGACAGCCTCTCCCCTTTTAGCTCTTTGGTCAGTACCACACCTTTCTGGTCCTTGAGAGCCATACCGTTCTTAGTTCCTTGATAGCCACCATCCCTTTATCTTCTTGATAGCCAACATCCCTTTACCTGTTACCACCTGCTTTAGTCCCTTGATGGCCAGTATTTATTCGAGCTCCTTTATAGTTAACACTCTTCCTAGTTCCTTGAAATCAACACACAGCTTCTTGCTTGACAACAAATACCCCCTTTCAGTTCTTTGACCACCAACATCCTTATATTAGCTCGTTGATCGACAGTGTCTCTTGCTATTTTATAGTCGGCTTTCCATTTAGCCCTTGGATATCCGATATTCTTTCTAGGCCAATGAGAGCAAATATAATTTGTGATGGCCAATATTCCTTTTGGTTATCCAAGTCCTTTGTAGGACATTGATAGTCAGTGTCTTCTCTAGTCCACTGATAGAAAGTGATCCATCTAGAAAGTAGCTATCCAGTGTTTCCTTGGTCACTAGCATACCTGGCACTCCTTCTAACCCCTGGCAAGTGACTGTTCCTTTTATCCCTTGATAACTACCCTTGCCCAGTTGATATCATTGTTACACAGCTCTGGCTCCATGGACTTTGACACCAGGGTAGCCCCACAGGTTGGTGGCTTCGGGCGTTATTCCCGTCTTCTGGCCGCTGCTAGCTGGCTGCCTAATGTACTCCTGGCTCTGGCCTGCTTTTCGGAGGTGTTCTACGCTGCAGCGCCAGAGCATCATTGCCGGCCTGATCCGGCTCTGTTGCCTGGGACTTTGGCCAACCTGACTGGCTCTGGACTCCTGAATGCAAGCGTTCCTCGTCTGCCCCCTCCGGCCTCGGGTTTGAGCCGCTGTGAGCTGTACCACTATTCAAAGACCGATGGGACTGCCATTCCAAGTAATGGGACCAGGCCACAGATTAATGGAACCGGGCCATGCACCAGAGGCTGGGACTACCATTCAGAGGCTGGACTGGAGAGGAACATTGTCACCAAGGTAGGAGGAGCCTAAAAGGGCCACACCTGGCATGGACTGTTTTGGAATGGCACACTGGATATTCGATCACCTCTAGGTACCCATAAGAAATTAGTGTTTGTGAAAAGCGGCAGACGAAGACCACTGGAAATAAAAAGTCGAAATATAATTAGTAGTAGGCCTGCTTGGATAGCTTACTTTGAAAACTGGTTAGTTCTGGGTTTTGGAAACTGTTGAGGTCATGGTTGGTCATTTAACTGACCTCAATGCTGAAGAAGTGAGTGAACCAGCTTCGATTTGAGCCGGTGTCATTCATCTTACACAGAGACCTGTGTAGCAAGTGCTTTAATCTCCTATACTGTCTTACCAGTCTTCACTGCACTTTAAGCCACCTGTGTGGCCTTACTCTGGAACGCAGAGAGTATGGGCATGGAGATGAAATAGTCCACAGGGACAAGCAAGAGATCTTCCCGGTGGATTGCTACTCTTGCAAGACCTGTAGCAGAGTCTTCACGTTGCAGGGACATAGTTTGCAGTGTGCAATGGCACCAGCGTCAATGGACCTGAGAGTCCCAACTGACGCCTGCTTATGCTGTATACTAACTAGCCAAACAGCAGTCAAGAGGACCATTTTCTTGCTTTTCTTAAGGCCCATGGTACCCTTGCTGCACTGCTGAATTTGGACATGCCCAGTGGGCACAGACCTTGAGTCCTTGTAGGGCCCAAAATTTAGGTGATAATGGGTCACCCTTTAACAGATGAAATCTTTCTTACACTGAATTTAATATTGGGCAGGGGGTCTTATCTCAAGCATCTACAGTCTATAAAGCAGAGCTCTCAACAGGCATTGGGGTTCTGTGTGCTAGATCGCTCTACAATGTGGAGCCAGCCCTCTGTGGGTGCCAGCCTGGGGACAAGGCCTTTCCAGGGGACGCCTCGGCCTATAAGGTCCAGGGACCCATTGAACTAACTTTAAGAGTTAGCAGTGAGCAGACCAGGAGTTCTGCACCACTGAGAGGGTGGAGTCTTGCAAGAGCCTCCTAGTGTTTTATGGCAGCTTGGTGTGGCCCAGCTTGCAGCAAGGTGTAGCTTCCCAACACTGTGCATGCATACTACACTGCCATGCAGACTCCCATGTAGCATAGGGAATTTCTCTTGAGTAGGCATGACTGATAATTGTGAGTAATAACTAACTTGCTTTTACTTTTCAGTGTAGTTGCCACTTTAGCGCCACTATGTCAGCTTGTATTGTAAAGTCACTGAGAGGATTGTTAAGGCATGTTAGGCAGATATATTCCCTTCCTTCTATTCCATTTGCCAGGGTAGTGTCCATAGCACTGCTTGTGGGCCCCAAACCTCAGCCTGTGTCTGAGCAATTCAGAAAAGCATTCAAGACCTGGCTGTTCGAATGAACAGAAAAGCCACGAAGCAGGTAGCAAACTCCAGCGCCTCTAGACCTTCACGGGTGACTTGCCGCGCTCTATAAATCCTTGATTGATTGAGGGACGCGCCTTTTCCCAGATCCTTCTGCTAGCTATCCATCAGAGCAAATGTTACCAGATGTTTTTAGGTATAGCCTAAAGACAGTTTTACTTTTGTTGCCAGCTTCATGTAGTGAAAAGAAATCATCAATCAAACTGTGCTTAAATAGAGTGACTTATCACCCATGAGGGTATCCAGGCACGGGGCTGAGGTTCTCAGTCAAAGACCCATGTCTTGAGTCCCTTCCTGAAGTCCGCCAATGAGGGTGATGTTCGAAGGTGGAGGGGAAGGACGTTCCAGGATTTGGTGGCGAGGTGGGAGGAGGATCTTCCTCCGTTGCGGCAGATACCTGGTGTGTGTGCGAAGGCGAGGTGAGCGGAGGTTTGTGGGTGGCTGGTGGAAGTTTAGGTGGTTGTTCATGTATGCTGGTCCTTGGTCTTGGAGGGCTTTGTAGGCATGGATCAGAAGCTTGAAATGGCACCTCTTCTGGATGGGGAGCCAGTGGAGGTCTTTCAGGTGCTGGCAGATGTGGGTCCTTAGGGCAAATTTAGGATCAGTCTGGCTGCTGTGTTCTGGATCATCTGGAGTCTTCACATGAGTTGACTGGTGGTGTCTGTAGAGAGTGCGTTGCCGTAGTCCAGACAGCTGGTGATTAGGGCCTGTGTCACTGTTTTTTCTGGTGAGCATGCAGAGCGTGTGAAAACAGGCTGAGGAGACGGCGTTGACCTGTCGTTTCATGTAGAGTTCGCTGTCTAGGATGATGCTGAGGTTGCACGCGTGATCTTTCAGAGTGGGGGTGGGTCCGAGCTCTTATGGCCACCAGGAGTCGTTCCAGAGGGAGGTGTGGCTGCCCAAGATCAGTACTTCAGTTTTGTCCCTGTTGAGTTTCAGGCAGTTATCTTTCATCCAGGCTGAGACATTCTTCATGCAGTTGTGAAAGTTGTTTTTTGTCGTAGTGGTGTCTGTCGAGAGTGAGAGGACGAGCTGGGTGTCGTCAGCATAGGAGATGATGTTGATGTCGTGGTCTCTGATGTCTGCTAGCAGCGTCATGTAGATGTTGAAGAGGTTGGGACTGATGGACAAGCCCTGCGTGATGCCGCACTTTGTGTGCTTTGGCTGTGAGGTGAAGGGAGGGAGACGGATCTTCTGTGTGCTCCCTGAGAGGAAGGATGCCATCCATCTAAGAGCATCGTCTTTGATTCCACTCTGGTGCAGTCGGTTGATGAGTGTGTGGTGGGAGATGGTGTTGAAGGCAGCGGAGAGGTCGAAAAGGATCAGGTCGGCCGATTCCCCTCTGTCGAATAAGGTGCGGATGTCGTCTGTCGCGGGGATCAGGGCCGTTTCAGTGCTGTGGTTGGCTCTGAATCCTGATTGGGAGTGGTCTAGAAAGTTGATGGACTTCTCCAGGACTTTGGCGGGTAACGGGAGCAGCGGGATGGGGCGAAAGTTCTGGAGGTCGTTGGAGTCTGCGGACGGTTTCTTGAGGAGGGGTCGGACCTTCGAGTGTTTCCAGGCATCGGGGAAGGTGGCTGTGCTGATGGATGTGTTGGGGATGGTGGTGAGCTGGTGGCTGATCTCATCACTTCCGAGGTTGAAGAGTGGATGGGGGCACGGGTCGGTTGGTGCTCCTGAGTGGATGGAGTTTATTAGGGCCTTGGTGTTCGCTGTGCTGAGTTGTTCCCATATGGTGAGCGGGTGGCCGGTGGCTGTCTTTGCAGGAGTGAGGATGCTGAGGAGGTAGGTGGCTTGGGTATCGAAGCTTCTGTATATGGTGGCTATCTTGTTGTGGAAGTGGTCTGCAAGAGCGGTGCAGGGTTCCTATGAGGAAGGGATTGAGTTTTCTGTGGCTGATTGGCAGGTGAACTGTGGGACGATGGTGAAGAGTTCCTTGGTCTGGTTGGTGCTGGCCTCGGTGCAGTGTGTCAGGGCCTTCTTTTTTGCGGCTTTGAAGAGATTGTGGTAGTTGTTGAGGGCAGACTTGAAGATGGCTCGATCACTGTAGTTTCTGCTGGAGCACCCTTTTCTTTCCAGTTGTTCGCATCTGCGTTTTGCCGCACTGAGTTCTGGGGTGTACCAGCTGGCTCATTTGGTGGGTCGGCTCGTTCTGGCTGGTTTGGTGGGGGCGACTCGGTTGGCAGCACATGTGATCCAAGCGTTGAAGTTCTCTACTGCTTGCTTCAGGTTGGTGGAGGCGTCAGGCTTGGAGAGGCTGAGGGTATCGGTCCATTGGTGTTGAGTGACCTTGAATTAGAAAATACAGACACTCATATGTAGAGGGGTTTTGGGTAACCTCTCTTCTCTTCATTCATTGGCCGGTTTAGCTGGCATACACATTTTACTTCCGCCCACCACAGCATATATCATGGAGAGATGGGTTGGCTCACTTCAGCCATTCGCTCCCTTTTACTGTTGTGATTGCATTTTGCCTTATCACATGTCTGCATTCACCCAAAAAGAAATGCACTCCAGAGCCACAGATAGTGTGCCATTACTTTATTTTGCTAATCCCTTTTTTTTCCATTCCTGATCCATTTTTCATTTGTTTAGTCATACTTGTGTATTAAAACTATGTCCGATAACTGTAATTCAAAGCCAATAGTTTGTTTTCTTTGCTTCAGTAAGAATCATATTTTTAAGTGATGTGCATTAAAACTGCAAACATTTTTTTTAATGACTGTTCTAAATATAACGACCCGATGGGAAACATCTCTACCGCTCTATTAAAATTATAGGCAATTGTTATTTATTTTGACAATTTTTACAAGCCTATGGCTGCCAAGCTTGGGCAGTGGCATTCTTTTTTATGTGTCATTTGCTTGCATTGGCAATTACTCCCTATGAAGACAGCACTCCGACTTACCGGGGCGTAGCATTAGGACCTGGGGGTTGGGCCCCCTCCCCATGCTCGCAACTCGCTGGCCGTGGATGCATGGGAGAGGGGGCGAGGCTTCCAGGTTCGGGCAGGAACGTAGTTTGGGCATTGGGGCTGAGTGATGCGCCTTGAGTACGTCTTCTGGAGGCTTTGCGGCGACGGGAGCAGCAGTGTCCTCAACAGTGTCACATGTCCACCTTCGGCGTGTTCCTGACATGCGACCTCAGCAGCTACATCGGCCAAGCGCCTCTTTATCGCCTTGCCCTGGTTGGCAGATCAATGCCATTCTGCGGGGCCTCCATTGAAGGCCCGAGTCTGCTTTGTCCGCCCCTGTTTGAATGCGAACTTGTTTGTCGGAGTGCCGCATTAGCGCAGGCTCCCTCGTCCTGCTTAACGGAGCGCTGCACTAGTGTGGGCTCCTGGTTACTGGGAGTTGTTTAATCCGAATGCCACATCAGCGCGGGCTCCTCCTCGCAGTCCTTTATCTGCGCTCAGTCACGCTGGAGTGTCGCATCAGCGCGGGCTCCTTCGTGCACTTTGGGGAATTTGTTTTCTGTACCCTTGTCCACAGCGGAGCGCCGCATCAGTGCGGGCTCCTTCACAAAGTTTGTGGTATTCCTTTTGTTTACTCTTAACCAAGCCGGAGCGTTGCATTGACGCGGGCTCCTCCTCTGAGTCTGGGCAATCCTGTTGTCTTTCGGCCTCTCAGCCCATTGGTTTTCCCCAGCCACAGTGGAGCACCGTATCAACGCGGGCTCCTTTTTGATTTGAGTTCTAGTGCAATTCAATTAGTCAATGTCCAGCACCATTGAGCTATTGAAGAGTGTCCTTGTAAATGTACTTGTCCCGGGAAATAAGTGCAGGCGGAGGCAGGAGATATAAAACAAGTCTTCTTTATTCTTGTAAAAGAGCCCAGGTCCTGCTGTCCCTCTCTCCTCAGGTTCCCAACTCCAACTGAAGGAGTTAGAGCTGGCAACCATGGAGCAGGAACACAGAACCTGGAACACACTTGACTGTACACAGTGCGATGCTTTACTGAGAAAGTCAGCAAGCATGCAGCAGAATTAAAGGCCAATACATACGCTGTCACTACAATATCGCCCTCCTTTACATAACAGACTTTACAATAAGGGGTTGTCATCATGTCATGCAATAAACCTTGAATCTAACAGGTAAAGACACTTTGCATGTGGCTCTAGATTCATCAGTTGATACATCACATTTGTTGTTAATGGGAATACCAGAATCATGTGACACCCCGTACAATCGTTTGTATCAGTCAACTCCCTTTGACACGACCGACCATGAACATTTTCTATTACCTCATCAGTAGACAAACAACTAGAAACATTCTCCTGCGACAGACTCTCCATGCTAGAATGACCATCAGATCGATATTCAGAAACACTGTTAAACCAAGCGTCATCAGTATTATGGCCTAAGCCATGCTTCTCTCGACATTTGCTGACAGTGTTCGCTTGTTCCTGCTCCACCACCCTCCTCCATCAATTTGGAGAGAACCTTTAGTAACTTTTATTATCTTGAGAGGAACAGAAAATTTAGTTTCTCCCTTCTTCACTTTATGAGGGGTTTTAATCATCACAAAATCACCTGCACAAAAATCAACACATTTAACACCATGTTTTCCATCATAGTACTTTCTTTCGCTATTTTGTACTTGTGAAACCTTCAACTTGACTATGTCATTGACCTCACACCAACAGGTTTTCTTGGCCTTCATGAGCATGTCTTTGACCCAATCAGGACAAGTATTACTTTTAGGTGACCTTCTCAAAAGGCAGAAGGGTGCTTACACCAGTAGTGCTGTGTGGTGTAATGGAATATGCCCACATTTTATTCTCTCAAGAAATCTACAGATAGTTTGTTTGCTATTGCTGTTTGTACTCCTTCTTTGAGAAAACGATCCACCCTCTCCACCAAACCATTGGATGTAGGTGAATAGAGTGCAACTTGAAGATGTTTAACATGATGTTTAGAAAGGAAAGTTGTCATTTGTGTGGAAGTAAAATGGGTTGCATTGTCTGTCACTATCTCCCTAGGAGGCCCCTCTATAGCAAAATTATCTTTTAAAAAGTTGATTACATTAGCCGTAGAGGGAGCCGTGACAAAGTCAAAATAGACCCACTTAGAAAAATAGTCCACTAATCCAATAAGAAATGTTTGGGACATAGGTAGAATATCAAATGGCCCTGCAAAGTCCATAGCTACTTTGGACCAAAAGTAATCTGGAAGCATTACTGGATGAAGCGGTGTCATGCAAGTTGTCCAATGTTTATCACACAACAGGCAAGTAGTTCATTTTGAAATCCAATTTGCTACCTGCGTGCCCAAAGATGGCCACCAAAAGAACTGCTTGATATTTTTGCATGTACTTCCCTGCTGCAGTAATGCTTTCCCTTAAAGAAGTTGGAAGAACACACAAATCATTCCTTACAAGAATCTCATCAACTATTGAAAGTTCAGCTTGAACTTGTACAAAAGGTTTCAGAGGTGATGGCAAAGATCTTTCTTTGGGCCAACCATTAATTTCAAATTCTTTAATCACGGAAAGTACCACATCTTTGCTCTGAGCTTCCATCCACTGCTGGTTTGAAAGTGTACCTGAAGAGGACTGAAGGGCATCATCCAGAATTGCCACCACGCACCCAACATCATTTTTATTGTCACCAGGTTCAACGTCTGACAATGGCAACCTCGAAAGGCAGTCAGCCCTCACATTTCCCCCCCCGGCACATGTAAAATAGTGAAATTATATTCTTATAGTCTTGATAATAGTCTGAGATTGATACCACCGCCGGTGAGTGCAGATTGCCTCGCAACAAAGTTCAAGACTTTACCCATGCGATTGATTCCATTCTTTCTAAGAAGAAGGTAACTTTGCATCAGCTACAGGTTCTGGTTGGTCAACTCAGTTGTGCACTTCGCATTATTCACACAGGCCCTCTTTTCCAGATCAATAGCCAGGGCATCGATGGGTCTCTCACAGAAGCAACATCATACTAGACTCAATGCTGAGGTGAGAGAAGATCTGACGATCTGGCGGGAATTCTTGCACCAGTTTAATGGTTCGGTAGTGTGGCCCACCCCACCTATCTCCAGCAAAACCTTTGGCTTGTTTACTGATGCGGCGGGCAGTGTGCGTTTTGGGGCCATTCTGGAGCATTGATTGTGCTGGGTGTACTGGGCAGCTGCGTGGCACGAGACCCAGTTTGACCAGCAACGTTGCATTCCTGGAACTGTTCCCTTTTGTGAGTGGAGTTATCATTTGACTGACCGTTTTCCAGAATAGGATAGTGATCTTTTGGTCAGACAATATGGCAGTGGTTGAGGTGATTAACCAGCAGCATGCCTCCTGCAGACTGGTATTGACACTACTGAAACACTTCGTTCTTCTTTGCTTGAAGCTGAATGTTGTCTTTAGGCTCAGCATGTACCAGGTGTTCATAATGAGGCAACTGACACTCTATTTCGCTCCAAGTTGCTGCAATTCTGGGAGTTTCACCCACGTGCAGCGGAGCGGATGACAGAGTTCTCGACATCTCTGTGGAAGATTGGAGCCCCGTTCTTCCAGATCTAGTGGCCGCTTCCCAGGCCAAGCGCACACGGGCGGCTTACTAGAAAAACTTTAAGACCTATAGACCTTTTTGTACGAGCACGGTGTGTCTGAGCCATTTTCACCCGCCTATGTGTGCCTCTTCCTGGCAATATTGAGGTCCATGGACAGACCTGTTTCCTATGCTAGGGCACACTTGGCAGCCATTGGTTTCTTTGCCAAGTTGCAGGACGTCCGAGATGTGGGCAGTTGCTTCTTGGTAAGGATGGCCTTAGTGGGATGGGCCAGGTTAGAGGGCATTGTCAGAGTCGGGAGGAGGCCCCTCAATGCACAAGTGTTGGACATCATATTGGCCAACCTTCATAGAGTCTGCAACTCCACCTATGAGACCGCTTTGTTTGGGGCTGCATTCTTTGGCCTTTTATGGAGCGTTTAGGATTAGCGAGCTAGTCAGTGCTTCCAAAACTGATTTCTTGGGTGGCTTTCAGTGGGCAGCCATCCAGTTGCACTCAGACAAACTTACCCTAATGCTCAGGAGGTCTAAGACCGACCCCGCTGGTAGAGCGGCCTTAGTTGAGCTCAGGATGGCACAGGGGTCTGCCCTGTGCCCTGTCACGCGTATGAAAGCATACCTGTTAGTCAGGCCCATGGTGCAGTCCTCCGCACTGTTCATACATGCTAACGGGGATTGCTTGTCGCAGTACCAGTTCTCCATGGTACTTCGCAGCATGCTCACTGTTAGTGGGATAGTCCCTTCCGGTTACTCCACGCATTCCTTCAGGATTGGGGCGGCGACAGCGGCTGGTTTATCTTCTGCTGACGTCAAGCGGATTGGCCGCTGGTCTTCATCCTGTTTTCAGCGTTGCATTCGTCCTGAGTTGCTGTGAATTTGTGATTTCATATCATGTTGATCTACTGTCTCACTCGTGATTATTCTCTTTAAGTATGCCATCCAAAGTTTTTTGGCTCCTTGTTCATTCCTTTGTGCGGCGGGCAGCTTACCGTTTGCATCTGCATCGTAGGTCGAAGCCTGTTGGGTTGAAAGACTTCTTCTTCCACTGGCACGGAGTGGGGGCCTCAGGATCAGCTAGCTACACTGATTAGTCGAGGAGACGAAAGGTTGCGCTGGACTGCAGTTCCCAGACCTGATCATCCTTCACATTGATGGTAACAGCATGGTGAAGCTTGGGCATAGGACGGTTAGGGAGGCTCTGTTAGGAGAGTTTGCCTGGCAGGGTAGGACTTTCCCACAGACATCCATCGCTTAGTCGCACACAATACCACGGCGCCAGTGTGGCCCGAACATTAGAGCTAGGACCCTGAACATGTCAGGCGCCTCAACGCTGAAATGGCTAAGCTCTCCCCGGGGCCTAAACGGTTGTGGAATATAACTCACAAATTAATTAGGGTTGACCAGATGTTTCATCATGATGGGGTTCACTTATTGGACATGGGTATGAACGTGTTTATTGATGGCATCTGGGCCTTGGCGCAAACACTTTTTTCTGATGGGGTGGGCGAAGGACGGGTAGGCCCTGGTCACCCTTGTGGCGGAGAAGTGAACCGAGAGATCACCCTATAACCGCGGGAGGAGTCCTACTACTAATTTCCTAGTGTAGCACTGAGGGGGGACAGCAATCTGAATCCCTAGGAGGAACGTTCACACCAGCTTGGGGGCAAGGGCGCTGTTAGAAATGGGGGTCTCTAGTTGGCAAGGGCTTGCACCTTTGTCCAAGTAGGGACCCTTCTTCCTAGTCAGGGTAAGGGAGTTACACTCCTAAAATAACCCCTGCTCACCCCCTTGGTAGCTTGGCACGAGCAGTCAGGCTTATTCTAGAGGCAGTGTGTAAAGCATTTGCACATAACCAACAGTAATACAGTGTAAGCACTACAAACTGACACCACACCAGTTTAGAAAAATATCCAATATTTTTATATACTTTAAAACAAGACCAAATACGATAAAAATCCACAGTACAGTACTTTAAAAATCTTCTGTTATCACAGTGTCCTTAAAAACAGTTCCTTGATGTCGATAGCTCCGTCCGGGGCTATCACGGCGTCGTGAACAAACAAATCCAAACAGTTCTGGCTGACCGCGGCGTTGCGAGTCAGCTACGGTGTCGGGAAGACCCGCAAACAGTACCTTTCAGAAATGCAGGGCGTCGATGACCTCGCGGTGAGCTTCCGAACACACAGCGTCCGCAGGCGTCGGTTCCGGAGGTCGGTGCGGCGTCGTCGGGGCCCTCTAAGTCACACGCGTTGCAGATCGATCTCCTCTCTGTTGAAGTCAGGAGCGCTGGCGTCGGCCGGCGTCGGGTGCTGCGGTGCGAGGTGCGGCGTGCGGTGCCCTCAGGTCGCGGTGCGAGCAGCGGCTCAGTGGCGGCATCGGATGGCGTCGTCGGTGAGACCAGGGTCACGGTGTGAGATGAAGACGGTGCTCGTCACGGTGCTGGCAGGTCACGGTGCAGCAGCGGCGTCGTCGTGGCTGCAGCGCTGTCATCGGCTGACGAACTTGGAGTCGATGGCACCGGCGTCGGTGGGCCAGGGCTGCGGTGCGGGATGAAGGCGGTGCGTCGTGTAACTTACGAGCGGTGCCCCCGAACCACGTGCAAGCAGCGGCGTCGAGTCCGGCGTGGAGCGGCGTCGTCGGGGATACCACGGCGTCGTCGTGAAGCGAGGCGGTGCGAAGTGCGGTGCCCACAGGTCGCGGTGCGAGCAGCGGCTCGGTGGCGGCGTCACCAGGCGTCGTCGGTGAGACCAGGGTCGTGTTGCGGCGGTGCCCTCTGCGGTGCCTTCAGGACACGGAGTTGGCAGCGGCGTCGTAGATGGTGTCGGGCTTGAAGTCTTTGCTGTTCCTGAGACTTCTTGAACAGGGGGCAAGCTCTACCTCAAGCCCTTGGAGACACTCACAAAGTAGATTGCAGAAAGTTCAGTTCCAGTCCTTTCACTGCCCAAGACAGAAGCAGCCACTGCAGGCCAACACAGCAAAGCACACAGCAAAGTGGTAGTTCCTCCTCACAGCTTCTCCAGCTCTTCTTCTTGGCAGTCTTCTTGATCCCAAAGAGTTCCCTTGAAGTCTTTTCTATCCCTGAGACTTCCAACAGGAGGCAAGCTCTACTTCAAGCCCTTGGAGAAACCTTTAACAGCAGGATGATGAAAGCACAGTCCAGTCCTTTCCCTACCCAAGACAGAAGCAACCACTGCAGGCCAACCCCACAACACGCAGCATAGGGGTAGTACTCCTCCTCCAGCTTTCCCGGTCCTTCTTCCTGGCAGGTTCCTTAGTTCAGAAGTAATCTAAAGTTCTGGGGTTTGGGTCCCCCTTTTTATCCTCAATTTCTCTTTGTTCTCTGAAGGCAGAGAGGCCTTTGCCTAGTCCAAACCAGTTCTGGTCAGTCCTGGAGCACTTTGTTGACAAGACTCCTTCTTTCCTTTCACAGTGCAGGCCAGGGACATCAGACGCACCACAGGAGGTGGAGCCAGCATTGTGGAGGGAAGGCCCAGCCCTATTCAGGTCCCAGGTGCAACTCCTCCCACCCATCTACATGTAGATCTGGCTATTCAGCCCTGTGCTGACTCACCCTGTCTCCTGGAGTCCCCCAGCCCCTGTCACTCACAAACCCAGACAAGGAATACACAACCTAGCAGAGGCAGGCTTGGATGGTTAGACAAGAAAATACCCACTTTCTAAAAGTGGTATTTTCAAACACAGTATGTTAAAATCAACTTCACTAAAAGATGCATTTTATCATTCTGAGTCCAGGCATACTAAACTCGAATTTCTACCTTGTTCCCTGGGTCAGTTAGGATTATAAGCTGTAATAATCAAAACTGCCCATTCTGGCCTATGGGTAACAGGTAGCCTTGCAATAGTGAAAAACGAAATAGGCTGTAATTCACTATCAGGACATGCCACACACACCAGGGCATGTCCTACCTTTCACATACAATGCCCCCTGCCCACAGGGGTACATTGGGCCTACCTTAGGGGTGACTAACATGCAGAAAAGGGAAGGTTTAGGGACTTGCAAGTGTGTGCACTTGCCAAGTCGACATGGCAGCCCCAGGCTGCGCACAGGCTCTGCAATGGCAGGCCAGAGGTTTGCGTGGGTGGCACAATCCAGTGCTGCAGCCCACCAACAGCATTTGATTTATAGGCCCTGGCACTCGCAGTGCACTTTACTAGAGACTGACACATAAATCAAATAGGCCAATCATGGAAACACCAATCCATAACACAATTTACACAGAGAGCATATGCACTTTAGCACTGATTAGCAGTGGTAAAGTGCCCAGAGTCCTAAAACCAACACACACAGGGTCAAAAACAGGAGGCCAAAAAGCAAAAAGTCTGGGGGTAAACCCGCTGAAAAAGCCAAGTCTAACACAACCCCCTCCCAGCCTAAAGCCAGGGTAGACTAATCAATCCCTTGATGGACTTCCCTGCTCGGGGCGATAGAACATAGACCTGGCCCACAACAGCGGGGGCACGTTCTGGTTCTACGCCTTTCCAAACCCAGTTGGATCCCTCTATCCACACTCTCAGGGCCCACTAAGCTGACCCATGGGGTACCCTTCTCTTCACCTGTGAACCCCATCTGTGCAGCGCCTAAACTTACTTTGCTCCCAGATGTGTCCCAACAGGCCGGCAGTGCTCACATGGCCAACACAGTGGTGTGGCCCAGTCCACCCCCGGGGTGTGACTCCTGTCCCCCTCCCAGGGGCAACTCTGTCCACCAGGACAGTAAGCCACAGTGGCTACCGACAGTTGTCAGTGGGGAGACCCAGGCCTTATGCCTCTAAGGGCTCTCTAACCTCTGTGGCGTCAGAGAGTGGGGGGTGGTAGCCCCAGGTGCCTGGCACCCTTTGTCCACTCTCCCTCTTGTCAGGCCATGGATGACATCCTGGCACTGACCCACCAGCCTAGGGTCTGTACCCGGCGGCTGGACTGGAGACTGGGGTAGGCTCTCCCACCCCCGGTCTTCCTCCCAGGGGCTCTGTACCCTCCCACCTGGAGCGGTACCCCCTTCCAGAATTGTCAGGGCACCTGTGGCAAGTGCCTTGCACAATTCGCCCACCAGTTCAGGGGTGCTATCCTGCAACTGGTACACCAGCCTAGGGTCTGTACCCTGAGGCTGGACACAGGACTGGGGTGGCCTCTCCCACACCCTGTCCTCCTCCCTGGGGCACGGCATCCCCCCACCAGGAGCAGTCCCCCTCAACTCCAGAATTGTCAGGCCACCTGTGGCAGGCGTTCTGCACATTTCACCCACCAGTTCAGGGGTGCTATCCTGCAACTGGTACGCCAGCCCAGGGTCTGTACCCTGAGGCTGAACAAGGGACTGGTGTAGGCTCTCCCACACCCGGTCCCCCTCCCTGGGGCACTGTACCCTCCCACCTGGAGCGGCACCCCCAGAAGACAAACTGGTAGTGTCACTGTTAGCAGTTGCCCCTTCCCCCAGGTCAGGGGGGACACCCTGAACCGGGTCCTCCAACCCAGGGCCTGGACCCTTAGGCTGGACCTGTGCCTGGCAACCCAGGACTTCCGGGGGGGGTACACCAACCCCCCCAAGGGAAACACACTCCTCATGCGTTGGGCCAGAATCCGCCTGGCGCAGGTCTCCAGCCTCCTGTCCACCTGACAGAGCATGAAGACCCCCCAGGCCAGAAGTGGCCTCCCCAGGGTCAGTCCTGGGGTGCTCTGACCTCAGAGCTGGCAACCCCTGACCTACTGGTCCTTCCAAAATTGTCAGGGCACCTGTGGCAGGTGTCCTGCCCAACTCACCCACCAGTTCAGGACCTCCCTCCAGCAGCTGGTCTAAACCCTCAAGTTGAACCGGGGTCAGAGGCGAGGACTCCCTCCCTCTGCACCCCCTTCCAGAGTTCTGCACCCTCCCACCTGGAGTGGTACCCCTAGAAGACAAACCAGTCAGGACACTGCTTACAGTCATCCTTCCCTCCAGGTCAGGCAGGACCTGAACCTGGCTTCCCAACCCAGGGACTAAACCCTGCAGCTGACCACCTGCCCGGCGCACCAGGACTTCCTTGGGAGCACGCATGCCCCCCCTGAGGGTAACACATGACTCATGCGTTGTGTGACAGTCTGCCTGGCGCAGATCTCCTGACCTCTGTCCAGCTGACAGTGCGCGAAGATCCCCCAGGACAGAAGTGGTGTCACCATGGTCACTGCTAGGAGGCTCAGCCCTTCTGGCTGGCCCCTGACCGACTGGTTCTCCCACTGGGGAACACATCCCCCTCTCACCCCTCACTCTGGACTTCTGCACCCTCCACTTAGGAGCGGCACCGCCAGACACCAGAACCACTGGAGCTCCGTTTACAGATGCTCCAGGTTCTCCTGACTCTAGGAGATCCCCCTCAACGGACGGCCTATCAGTACAGCCTAGGCTCCCCACCTGGTGTTCCCTCCTGGAACCACCCAGGCTCTGGGACCGGGTTTCGGGCACCTTGGGCCTCAGCCCCTTCCCACTCCTTCTCCGCAGAGACAGGACGTGAGTCCCTACACCCTTCCCATGACACCGGGACCTATCTGGGCTACCATGAACCTTTCCCACCACCCTTGGTTGGGAAATACCTAAGCCACTTCCTTCCGGGTCACCCCCAGATGCTTCTCCAGACCCTCTGGAATCCACCACAAGGTCTGCCTCCAGTGCAAGTTCCCTGGGGTCAGAAAACTCACACTCCACTGGGTGTTGGCATAGCTCTGGAAAACAGGGACTTAAAATATGCTCTCCAACAATTGAATCACAGAGCCCCACACAGGTGTTAACCAAACTACCCTTCACCCAACCATCCAGTGCCTCAGAAAAGTACCCCACATCATTCTCACAAGACTGGTGAGACAGTGTCTGACTGTTGCTGTCTCTCAACCCATACTCTTCTGGCTGGTCTTCATACTCACTTACCAGGGCTTCTATCATGGGGGAACCCCTCTCCCTGCACCTCTCATCTAGAGTCAGTAGAGTGTCCCTCCCACTACCAGGAAAATGATCCCCTGTGTCAGCTCCCCAATACACCTCAGGGATACTGCGCACCACTGGAGTAACCTCACACTCCTGAACCCCCTGGTGTTTGTCAACCCCCTCCTTGAAGTAGGGCCCCAAATCTGTGTGTGTGTGTGTGTGTGTGTGTGTACCTCATCCTCAGTACTAGACACTACATTTTTGCTGCCACCATCAGGGCTGGACAAAGCCCTACCGGCTTCCCAATCCAGCTCCAGATCTCTCATTTTAAGCTCATGATCCAAGATCATCTTCCTTTCCTCCATGGCTATTCTTTTGTCTTCCCTCTCACTTTCCATCTTGAGTTTCTCTAATTCGAACTTCCTTGCTTCCCGCCTGTCCTCCAGCTCCTCTGGGGACAAGCCACTGCTGCCTTGCCTGGAGGGTCCCCCCCTTCCCAAAAGCACATCCACCCTAGAAATAGGCTCCTCTGCCTCTCCACTGAGATCACCAGATTGCCCACTGGCATGTCTGGCTGCTACCCAGGCCCTCAGCGCCTTTTGTAGCTCCTCCTTCCTAGTGAGGCCTCTGATTTGGATTCTTAGGTTTTTGCAAATGGCTCTCAATTCCTTAACATTGTAGGATTCCAACCTATCCTCCTCAAAGGCAATTTCCAAGGATGCAACCGATGATGCAATTGATTCGGGCATGTTGAAGTAGCAAGTTCAAATTGGCAAGATCAAAAATAGGCCAAAAAGAAAAAGAACCTGTATGTGGTACGTAATGGTCTGCGATATGGTAGTAGTTCACACCAATCACTGTAAGTCAAGTGCAAACACAAGTCCTATCCTCACCGCTGACAACCAATGTTAGAAATGGGGGTCTCTAGTTGGCAAGGGCTTGCACCTTTGTCCAAGTAGGGACCCTTCTTCCTAGTCAGGGTAAGGGAGTTACACTCCTAAAATAACCCCTGCTCACCCCTTGGTAGCTTGGCACGAGCAGTCAGGCTTATTCTAGAGGCAGTGTGTAAAGCATTTGCACATAACCAACAGTAATACAGTGTAAGCACTACAAACTGACACCACACCAGTTTAGAAAAATATCCAATATTTTTATATACTTTAAAACAAGACCAAATACGATAAAAATTCACAGTACTTTAAAAATCTTCTGTTATCACAGTGTCCTTAAAAACAGTTCCTTGATGTCGATAGCTCCGTCCGGGGCTATCACGGCGTCGTGAACAAACAAATCCAAACAGTTCTGGCTGACCGCGGCGTTGCGGGTCAGCTACGGTGTCGGGAAGACCCGCAAACAGTACCTTTCAGAAATGCAGGGCGTCTATGACCTCGCGGTGAGCTTCCGAACACACGGCGTCCGCAGGCGTCGGTTCCGGAGGTCGGTGCGGCGTCGTCGGGGCCCTCTAAGTCACACGCGTTGCAGATCGATCTCCTCTCTGTTGAAGTCAGGAGCGCTGGCGTCGGCCGGCGTCGGGTGCTGCGGTGCGGCGTGCGGTGCCCTCAGGTCGCGGTGCGAGCAGCGGCTCGGTGGCGGCGTCGGATGGCGTCGTCGGTGAGACCAGGGTCGCGGTGTGAGATGAAGACGGTGCTCGTCACGGTGCTGGCAGGTCACGGTGCAGCAGCGGCGTCGTCGTGGCTGCAGCGCTGTCGTCAGCTGATGAACTTGGAGTCGATGGCACCGGCGTCGGTGGGCCAAGGCTGCGGTGCGGGATGAGGGCGGTGCGTCGTGTAACTTACGAGCGGTGCCCCCGAACCACGGTGCAAGTAGCGGCGTCGAGTCCGGTGTGGAGCGGCGTCGTCGGGGATACCACGGCGTCGTCGTGAAGCGAGGCGGTGCGAAGTGCGGTGCCCACAGGTCGCGGTGCGAGCAGCGGCTCGGTGGCGGCGTCAGCAGGCGTCGTCGGTGAGACCAGGGTCGCGTTGCGGCGGTGCCCTCTGCGGTGCCTTCAGGACACTGAGTCGGCAGCGGCGTCGTAGACGGCGTCGGGCTTGAAGTCTTTGCTGTTCTTGAGACTTCTTGAACAGGGGGCAAGCTCTACCTCAAGCCCTTGGAGACACTCACAAAGTAGATTGCAGAAAGTTCAGTTCCAGTCCTTTCACTGCCCAAGACAGAAGCAGCCACTGCAGGCCAACACAGCAAGCACACAGCCAAGTGGTAGTTCCTCCTCACAGCTTCTCCAGCTCTTCTTCTTGGCAGTCTTCATGATCCCAAAGAGTTCCCTTGAAGTCTTTTCTATCCTTGAGACTTCCAACAGGAGGCAAGCTCTACTTCAAGCCCTTGGAGAAAACTCTAACAGCAGGATGATGAAAGCACAGTCCAGTCCTTTCCCTACCCAAGACAGAAGCAACCACTGCAGGCCAACCCCACAACACGCAGCATAGGGGTAGTACTCCTCCTCCAGCTTTCCCGGTCCTTCTTCCTGGCAGGTTCCTTAGTTCAGAAGTAATCTAAAGTTCTGGGGTTTGGGTCCCCCTTTTTATCCTCAATTTCTCTTTGTTCTCTGAAGGCAGAGAGGCCTTTGCCTAGTCCAAACCAGTTCTGGTCAGTCCTGGAGCACTTTGTTGACAACTCATTCTTTCCTTTCACAGTGCAGGCCAGGGACATCAGACGCACCACAGGAGGTGGAGCCAGCATTGTGGAGGGAAGGCCCAGCCCTATTCAGGTCCCAGGTGCAACTCCTCCCACCCATCTACATGTAGATCTGGCTATTCAGCCCTGTGCTGACTCACCCTGTCTCCTGGAGTCCCCCAGCCCCTGTCACTCACAAACCCAGACAAGGAATACACAACCTAGCAGAGGCAGGCTTGGATGGTTAGACAAGAAAATACCCACTTTCTAAAAGTGGTATTTTCAAACACAGTATGTTAAAATCAACTTCACTAAAAGATGCATTTTATCATTCTGAGTCCAGGCATACTAAACTCGAATTTCTACCTTGTTCCCTGGGTCAGTTAGGATTATAAGCTGTAATAATCAAAACTGCCCATTCTGGCCTATGGGTAACAGGTAGCCTTGCAATAGTGAAAAACGAAATAGGCTGTAATTCACTATCAGGACATGCCACACACACCAGGGCATGTCCTACCTTTCACATACAATGCCCCCTGCCCACAGGGGTACATTGGGCCTACCTTAGGGGTGACTAACATGCAGAAAAGGGAAGGTTTAGGGACTTGCAAGTGTGTGCACTTGCCAAGTCGACATGGCAGCCCCAGGCTGCGCACAGGCTCTGCAATGGCAGGCCAGAGTTCCACTTTACGGGCTATTTGCGTGGGTGGCACAATCCAGTGCTGCAGCCCACCAACAGCATTTGATTTATAGGCCCTGGCACTCGCAGTGCACTTTACTAGGGACTGACACATAAATCAAATAGGCCAATCATGGAAACACCAATCCATAACACAATTTACACAGAGAGCATATGCACTTTAGCACTGATTAGCAGTGGTAAAGTGCCCAGAGTCCTAAAACCAACACACACAGGGTCAAAAACAGGAGGCCAAAAAGCAAAAAGTCTGGGGGTAAACCCGCTGAAAAAGCCAAGTCTAACAGGCGCACAGTTAGATGGTGTAGGACATGAGGCTACAGCCCCTGGTCTCACCTTAGGACCCCTGTGAGCAGCCTGGTGTTGGAGGGGCGGCCCCCCGGGGGTGCGGACAAGGTTACCAGAGTGGGGACCCCACTTCATGGATACAGGTGGGGGTCCCCCTGTTTGGTTCTCTTGAGATGAAGGTTGACTGGACCTTAGTGCTGGATGATTGATGATGGAATGATTCAGCGAGAGGAAGGCTGTCTTTTATTTTTAATGAATTCCGCATTTCTGTACATTATTATTGAATGTCTTTCTAAATTTTGAAAAATTCTTCTGTTTGCTGTGATATGATCCGATTTATGAATGTCATGTTTTGAGTGTCTTGTATCTGTAATAAACGTAGCCTTCTTCCTAAACACATACCATTGCCTGTCATTGACTCGTTGGGTGGGGGCACGACTCTGCATCTGGGGGCTCCGGGTCCTATTTACGGTAATTCTTTATTTTTTGCACACTCATATGAAGATGTGCCGGGGTTTTTATGGTTCTCCCTGTCTGATTAAATGTAACTGTCAGAGAGAGCAGAGTTTCTAGTTTAAAGCACATTTTGCTCGTGTCCTAAATTTTTAGTTGCTCTGCAAGTGGATTTTACACCTTTTCTCTTGTAAGATTACGATTTGAACAACTGATGCTGCAACAAAGTTGTCTGTACTAGTTAGTTTGTAAAAGCTATGGCAGTGGCTTGATTAATAATGAATTTTGAGAAATGTTTGCATTTGTAAAATATTTTATTTTGCATCATGGAGTTTGGCAGACCCTGTTCGAGAAAGTCAAGGGGCAAGCAGGGGCTACTGGGCCTCATTTGCCTCTGATGTCTTGGGGTGTTTCCAGCCATGTCCCTGCAAACTGGGCGAAGATAAACTCCTTCAGCACTTGACTCTCAGTAGTTGCGATAGCAAACAGTCACCAGCTGGTTAGGAAGGTAGTGTGGGGTTGTGCAACCTCAGCGCTCAACAATCACCCAGCAGCCAGTAACTGAATGTCCAACCCAGTGCTTCGCTTTAGTAAAAGAAAAGTAAAAATGTAATGCTTCATAGCATATTAAACAGTCACAATTCTCATACTGGCGCTTGGGCTACTGTGCCTTGTATTCTGCACCACCTTCCCTCTCTCTCTGGTGCTCCCCTGCCCCCCATCCCCTCCCCCCGCCCACCTTTTGTAGGTCTAGGTGGGTCTCCTTCCTGGGTTTAATTGCCCCTTGGGCATTTTTTGAGGCTTTGGTGCAGATTATCACAGTTCATTTCTGGCGCTCACTTCTCAAGCAAGTCTCTGCTCTTGCACAATCTCACCAGAGTGCAGGCCTCAGAATCTGTTTTCCGTCATCTGGAGTGGACCCGCAGCAAGCGTTTTGTTTCATCCCTGTTTCTGGTAGCAGACGCACCGGCTGGAGGCTCGACTCACAATCCAGGGCAGGGCGGCAGCAGGACGACAGCAGGAGCTGCCATCAGACGTCCTTTGAGGTAGGCGGTGACTCTGGCATTGGCGGCCACCATCTGCATTTCTGTCTTGGAACCGCTTCAGAAAGAGATGTCTGGCCACAAGCCTCAGAGCACACTGATCACTCTTCCCCAGTCTTTTTTCGGCCACACAGCACCTGGGGGCGAGCTCCTCTGGCTCTTCTGGTCAGTCACACCTCTGCAGGGTTGGGAGACTCCTTACCTTTCTCAGCCGCAGGTTTGCTTCAAGGCACTTCAGGCCAGAGACTGCTTTTAGCAAGGCCAGACCCAAGGTTATGTTCCCTCACCTTAGGGAAGCTGGCTGCCAAATCAGACACCAGCTCTGGTTGCACTGCGGTCCTCTGAGTACTCTATGGGGCTCTCCCTTACTTGGCTGAAGAATACTTGGTACTGAAACAACAAGTGGGTCAATGACTCCCACTTTTATACAAATTAAGCAGAAGGAGATGTGGATTCTCTGCATTCTGAAAACTGGTTTGAGTTGGTCTCTTCATCTGTCCTCCCCAGGCTGTTCTCCAGACACAGCCTTTGTGCAGAGTGATGTTCCTCACACCAGGGTGGTCTCCAATCTGGTTTACCCACAACACAGGCACTAAGAGGTTTGTACCTTTCTTGCACTGAGCTCATAAGCAGACAGTGATAGTGATCAAGAAAGAGTCAAAAGGCGGGCCTCACCTAAAGAACCCTTCCCACTCTGAATTATAGAAACTGGAGTGCCTCCCTTCACCCCAACCACCTACCAAATGACAGTGCTCTCAGCAAAATAATCAAATTTAATTTCTAAAGGAACTCTGTTTCTTGTCTCCCCACTTTAGTGTCTAGATATCCCGTCTCCAGCTTCAGGAATATCAGCAGCACATTTCCACTATCTGGGAAAACAACCTCAACTCCATGTTGTGCACAAGGTCAGGCCATGGGCTTCCAAAATGGAACCTTCAGGCCTCCGTTGCTCTGCCTCACCCATACACACATTTTAGGCACCATACAAGCCACATACATGGACAAGAATAATACATTTGGATGTTAATGCAAGGTTCAGGGTTAATGCATAGAAACAGAAATTTACACTCATGAACTAGTAGGTCTCCACTCCAGTAACAAAGGTGAAAAGTCCTGGTCACATCTACTGAGTCACAAATCACTGTATGCTGTCACTACCGCTCTATAACCTTAACCCTGTGATAGGAACGAATATCCACTGTCGGTCAAATGAGAGCACTTGGTATACACCTCAAAGTCACAAGTCCTCGTTCGAGTCAAGGGACAGGTCTAGGCCTTTGTGCAGACTCTAGATTAGCAAAAGGTTAGGGCGTATTTCAAACTCTGCATACTCACACTTGGGCACTCAGGGTGGGGAACAGCATAACTGTACACCCTGCGAGGAACATTCTCATCTCTACAGATTTGTATGTATAGCATAGGTTTATTGTGATTATTATGGTTACGTGGACCAAGAAGTCTAATGCATTTGAATTAAACTGCAAAAAATATCAAATGAGTTCACCAAGGCTAGACTTATTTGGCTTTGCCATTGCTTGTTTGAAACCTGGTAGTCCACATAGAAAAGAACGCTAGACTAAAAGCAATGTAATGCTTTATCATCCAGCAGCGCAAATGCAGCCTTTGTTAATGTCATTGGTTAAGTGCATGAAATAACAAGTGCAGCTCAAAACTTGCACGTGGGCATCGGAAGGATTTGAACATTATTGGAACCCTGACTGGTTGCATTGCTCTGAGGTCATAATATTAGCTTGTGTTTTTATGTAGCGCTAATACCACAGTCATTGCGGATTTCTAAGCACTGTAAGTCACAGTTGCTACTCTCACCTAAATTAATTTTACACAGTTTATCAAACTCTGAATTATGAATGACCTGCTTCGGAGTCAAGCTCGTGAGCCGCTGGTCACCAGGATGTCTGCAGGATGTAATTAAGTCGCCGTGCTATCTCTCAGGCTACACCTGTCGAGAAATGTCACTTGTGAGTCATAAACTAGAAGGAAATGCACCAGTTTCAAATGACGTGCCAGCCAGGAGACGGAATACATGTGGTGGTTATTGTGCCCGTTCCTGGCTTATTCAAATTCACATGGCAGAAGGTATGACATCCGATTGGATGACTGCCAGAGTCCTGTTTTGAATTCTGGAACTTGAATAATAAATGTAAAGTGCAAGTAGCCGAAAGGAAAGTGTAACAAGCATTTGCAATGCAATAGGTCTCGCATTTACGAGAGTTTGAGCTATTGGCATCGTAAATGACAATGTCTTTTATGTATGTGTTATTAAAACAGATAAATAAATGGCATTGTCATTTACAATGCCAATAGTTTAAACTCTCGCAAATGAGTCCTATTGCATTGCAAATGCTTTCGGCGCCCGTGCTATAAAATTTTTTAAAAAGCGTTGGGACAGAGCATGTCCTGCCTGCTGTTGCAGGCAGGACAAAGCTATTTGAGAAAATAGTGCTCAGAAGCTGTAATTAAAGCCTACTGAGAAACAACACATGTAACAGGGGATGTCGCCATGGGAGGTTATAAAATGAGACAAGGCGTACTAAGGAGGGACTGCTAAACCTATTGACCAATGAACAGCCACAGTTTACAGTGGACAATGACACAAGCCAATGAAAAATATGGGCGGAGAGATGGCGACCCTTCAAGTCCCTACCTGAATACAGCATGCCTCGCAGACCAGTGCATGTGCTGCCCAGGCTCGACCTAAAAACCAGGTTTGGAGAAGGAACAACTCTGCCCTGTTCACGTTGACCCCTTCACACTGTAGTCTTCCAAACTGCTCATCTTTCACACTTTTGCACATTTCATTTCATGTTTTTTCTGAGAGTGAAATCTACAAGGGTTTGGCAATTACTGTTTTGCAAAGCAAGGGCAGCGCTGTTTTGGCCTGAAAATATACATACCAACTACAAAATGACTGACCTCTCTCTATTAGTTCTCCCACATTCGATGTGGTACATGAGCAGGAAGTTATTCAAAAGCCTACGCAATCCACCTATACAGTAAAAAAAATACGCAAACCCCCCCAAAAAAATATCTGCGTTTAAAACTGAGCGAAAGAACTGTAGTAGTGTCACTTATTTGCAGTAGGGTATTGGTTCCCCATTTGCAGGAGGTGGTAGAGGGCAGGAAGAGGTGCCTGAAAGTGGGGGAGTCCTAGCTGGTGCCAGATGTCGTGTTCTGGTTCCTGGGAATTCCTGGATTGGGCTGGTAGGCAGGACTTAATTTGTGCCGGTGGTTGCAGGAGGCAGAACCCGGACCCGTTTTAGGATCTGAGACTTGGCTTCCATCATCAGACTTCTACACGGCGCAAGAGAAAGGGCGGTAGAGGAGGGAGAGTGAAAAAAAAGTGAAAGAGAAACATTGGAAAACAGTGACCAAGGGAGAAAGCCAGGATGAAAAGGAGCCATCAAGAGTGAGATAGAGAGACGTGCAAGGCAGTGGAAAAACAGAGGCATGAGGCCGAATCAAGGCCAGGCACCATTTTTATCTGGCAACGCCAGCATTCAGCAGCACTACCCGCAGGCTCTTAAGAAAAACGTTGGGTCCTTGAACTTATTTTATTTATTTATTTTACAGATTAAACCCTGCTAGCAAGCGACACGCCCATTGTCCTCCTTCCGTTTAAAACATTTGCATCACTGCTGCTGTGTCCTGCCAGGTGCGGTACCTGATGCATGTCAGATCGGTTCTTCATCCCTCACAGAGGAGCAGGGCTTAGCAGGCTGAGGCAAGAGCGCAGGGTGTCAGCGTGTCCGCTACACTGATAATCCCTGCACTTGGCCCATTCCAATTAGTACACATCCCACATATACATTTGTGAATAAAATTACACCAGTCGTGTGTTTGTATCTTTCATGGGAATTCTTGGCCGCAGTTTTATTACATGCATGAATTTCCTGCGCACTGACCCTGCTCCACGAATTTACCTTCTGCAAGGGCAGCGCCGTCCTTTTAACCCCCCTGCACCCCAGGGCCGGCGCAAGGCATGGGCAGTGTGGGCAGCTGTCCAGGGCCACGCACTCAGCCTACCAGCATGGGGCCCCGCACAAGTGCAACACACCACTGGTGCTCATGTGCCCCTGCCGATCAAATTGAAAGAAAGGTGTCTCGTAAATCTTTGGCCCATGTGAGGGGGGCCCCTCTCCCTGGGTCTCTCAGGGATGGTTTGGGAAGGCCTGGGGGGGAGGGGGGGGGGGAGACACTTCATCTTGTCCCAGTTGCAACGAAACAGATTTTGCAGGTTTGTCCTGCAATTAGGCCTCCTGCCTGGCTGCCCATTCAGAGACACTGCGGGACGCCCATATTCCAGCACTTTAGCGCCCCCACAGTTTTAACTCTCAGCCCCCAAGCAATTCTCACACCTTCAGCCCGATATAAGCTGTAAAAGAGGTGCTTGTAGGAGGCTGAGAGGAGGAGCTGCCGCCCAAGAGAAGTCTCCACAAAGCAGCTTCCGGAGCCCTGATGGGGTAATTTATGTAAATTAGAAGGGCCTCGCACATTCCCCTTCGCCCGGGGCCCCAATAATCCTAGAATCGGCCATGCTGCCCCCAGGCAAGGTGAAATAGTGCCCCCCCCAATAGGGGGTTTCAAAGATTACCTGCCCCCCCCCCATTGGCCTAGTGTTTTCACTCCAACCGTGTCACGATTTTCCTTCCCCTGGGGGATGCCTTCCCTCTTGTTGTATGCCGCTATAGCGGCTCATACCGGAATTTACGGGTCCGCGGCGGCTGTTATTGGGGCCCTTAAGGCCCCCTTCGGGGCAGCCTCTGCCATACCAACCACGCCTATGAGCTTGACCCGCAGCCACTTCACACCTGTAGCAGACATTTCTGTGGCTGGGAGAGGGTCTGAGCCCCCTTGCAGGGCAAGTGTTGATTAAACACATTCATACACTGTTGTAGACATTGCCATGTGCCCAGGCTGAGCCAGAGGCCATTCTTGCCAGCAATGTGCAGGGGCAAACCATAATTTAGTCTCTGATGCGAAATGGCGGCGAAAAGAACACTTTTTTGAAAATATCCTGAATTGAAGTACATGCACAATTCTCTTTTTTTCATGCACGTTTGTAAAGCTGAATGGTGAGCGACATTGCCTAAACACCAATTAGCATGAACAGAAAAGGTATAGGAAAGTCAAAATTAGGTTGACCAAACATTCAAAGTAAACTTTCCAAAATAAGGATAATTCTGCAGTAGTGGTGCATTTTAAATAGCCCAGACTGACTGTGTACAATTTAAGCTTTACAATCCTGGAAAGGGGAAGTGACTGTGGCAAATTATTGTTGAGGCAAGAAATGGTTTGGATGTATACATTACATAGATTCTTTACAACCGAAAGTCTTCAATGAATGTCTTTAGTCTGAGTTGTTTTAGTTTGAAACTGTTGAAGCAAATCACAATAATTTGCAAAGAGAGACTATGAGTTTGATTGGACCAAATCAAGACAAGAGGGTGGATGGACGGTTAGGAAGCTATGCCGATGGCGTTAGGATTCAGAGCGCCATTACCTCGATGCTGGGATTCGGACACTATTGGAATAGGTCTGAAGATCTAATAAGATTGATGTGAACTGTTGGTTGGGGTCGTTTAAACAACTACATTATACAACAAGGCATATTTAAGAAATTGATATTCGGTGGCTGAGTAATACCCTGCTCAGTCGCGGAACTCCGCGGAATTTGGTGGAGTTTTTCTGTCACTCAGCGAACTCCGCCCAGGCCTGAATTATTTGTTTGTCTTCATTTTGAAATTGTTAGTTAAAAAAAATTACGAGAATTATCGCGATGAATGGTTCACAAAATAACCAGAAATGCAATGAGGCTAATGAATCGACTCTCACCACAGTGAAAATGTTTTTCCCGCTTACCGCTTCTCTGATATTGCTGTATTGGTGGTCCAAGCATGGATAGAGCTGCGGGCAGATTACTAGCTTTGGAGATCTATATTTTGCTTAACTCTTTCGTGCTCAATCCTAATCCGGTTTTGGGAAGAAATCCAGGAAATTGGTAACGAGTATAGTGTTTAGGAATTGTGTTGGGTTGAAAAAAGTTTCGACAGCCACATTCTAAGACAATAGGTGCTGAAGGTCATTCCGACATGACTGTCCTGTCAAGGATTAATAACTAAAGTACTGTTTTATGATGAAGCCATAGCTAAGAACACAGTGTCAAGAATACTCCGTTTATTGGAAAATGAAGTCCCTTACTGCTTCCAAATATTAACTCGACTTAAAGGGAGAGATTGAAAGCGAACTTTGAATATCCGGACGTAAGTGCCCCTTCAAGCACTCTGGCTGACGTTTAATTTGTGTAATGTCTGTTCTTGTGTGTCAGGGCCCCCTGATGTGCTTCTTGATGGATCTAAGGAGGATATTCTTTCAGTGAGCTAAAAAAAACTTTTCCAGGTTAACCCATTTTAAACTTCTTTTTCTTCTGTGTAATTAACATAGTTATTTCATTACATGGGTTTAATGGAGAACACTCCAAATATATCAGAAATCAAGTATTTGGACGATTACTAACGTAAGAGATCATCTGCTTGGATCTATAGTTTTAAGTGATATGTACCTGTAATAAGAAAATGTCACTCATCACTTGTAAAAGCTTATTACAAGGAACTCCCCTGGACCACTGCCCTCCTCACGTCTTGAAAACAGCCTTCATGGCCTTCCCTGACCCAGCCCTTGCCCTTTTAAACCATTCCCTGTCCCAGGGCTGTGTCCCCAATGCGTTCAAAGAGGCGATAGTAGTCCCCCTTCTCAAGAAACCTGGCGCAGACCCTCAAACGCTAGCAAACTACTGCCCCATTTCTTTGCTTCCCTACCTAGCTAAGCTAATAGAAGATCACGTGGCAAAATGCATGTCCAACTTCTTGGAACATACGGGATTTCTTGATCCCAGCCAAGCAGGTTTTCGGCCCGCACACTCGACGGAAACTGTGATCTTGGCAATACTTGACTCCCTACGTGGAAACACGGACAGAGGTCTTCCCCAAGCCCTGGTGCTGCTTGATTTTTTGGCCGCATTTGACACGGTCGACCACAACATATTGGTGGACCGTCTCTGCGAGGCTGGCTTCCAGGGCCCAGCCCTTAGTTGGATCAACTCCTTCCTAGAAAATCGCACTCAGGCAGTCCGCATCGGCCATTTCACCGCCCCTAAACTAAAAACTATCTGCAGGGTCCCACAGGGCTCCTCGCTCTCCCCGCACCTATTTAACTTCTATCTCTTCCCATTGATTAAATCTCTGAAGGAAAGAAGAGTGACAATCTTTAATTATGCAGACGACCTCCAACTCGTGTTCACCATTGACAACTCCCCACAGTCAATATCTGATTTTCAATCTACCATGACTTTCATCCGGCAATGGATGGACCACAACCACTTAAAATTAAACCCCAACAAAACTGAGCTAATACTGACGGGCGGAGCCCAAAATCAGTGGGGCCCACAATATTGGCCCAGCGACTTGGGCTACCCTCCTGCCCCCTCTACCTCAGTAAAAAGTTTAGGGGTCACCATAGGTAACGACCTGTCTTTAAAGTCGCACGTAGGCACGGTGGTTTCTGCCTGCTTCTTTCAACTACGGAAAATCAGAAAAATAAGCAGGCTACTGTCCCAAGCCGCACTGGTACAGGTGGTGATAGCTCTGGTTATATCTCGTCTAGACTACGCTAACTCCATCTATTTAGGACTTCCACTTGGCCTTACTAGGCGACTTCAGATGGTACAGACCAAAGCGGCCCGACTAATATTCAATCAGCCCAGATGGCAACAGGCCTCCCCTATCCTTAGGAAGCTGCACTGGCTTCCCGTTCCCCAGCGCTGTGCCTTTAAAGCCGGCCGTCTGGTGTTCAAATCTCTCAACGGCTGTAGCCCTAAATTCATTGACAACCTCATCTCCCGTTACATCCCCTCACGTAACCTCCGCTCAGCCCAACTCCACCTTCTCACAGTGCCATCTTTCAAGCTGAAGCGCCAAGGGGGATGCAGATTTGCAATCTTGGCTCCACGCTTGTGGAACTCCATCCCCCTGGATATTAGACTAAGTACCAACTTACTTACCTTTAGAAAATCTCTCAAAACCTGGTTATTCACACAAGCATACGCATGATCTGTTCCGGGCTGGCTATCCTCTAGTTGTTTTCAGCGCCAAGAAACCAACTGGTGTACGAGCGCTCTATAAAACACTGATAACATAACTAGTGAAGCCCCGACCTGTGCCACAGCCATTGACAGGACAGGCTGCTCATTCCGACCTCCTTACCTGCTATGGTCAAAGACACATGCTTCTTCTCAGTCTGAGTCCTCTTGCTGGAGAGGCCATGCGCCATTCCCATTTTCCTGCTGTGGCCTCTCATTGGAGAGACCAGGCACCACGCCCAGAGCCATCATCTTTTTGGTGTGGCCTCTCACTGGAAAGGCTGCCACTCCACATACCATGCCTTTTATAGGAGAGGTCATCCACTTATTATAAGGGATATCAAACCCCTGACTGGGTACATTATATTATAAGGATGTTTCAGGTCTCCTCAGAGTTCCATGCCCTAATAAAGGCGCTCTGCTTGCAGCCTTGTGCCTCTGTGCTGTTATGCGACTTCTCTGACTTGCAGTATCCTTATGACGTACATTTGGGGGTATGTTAACCCAGATAATATATTAAAAGACGCCAAAGGTCCTTTACTGGGCTACATTTTGATATTACTTTGTGTTTAACCGGGTTGGATTTGGCCAAATGCCCGCTGTAATGGTAGAGGAGGCATTTCCTGGTCCTGGTTCTGATAAGGACCAGCAAGTAACGTGTTGGCTTCTTGGCTCTCTGTGGCAGTAGCCCATGTTACTTTACCACATGCATAATCTTTGGCTCCTATAAGATGACCTCTCTGACCACTGGTACCAGGTGTGTGGTGGGGATGGGGTTTAATGACTACAAGCCCCAGTAGCGGAATTTACATTGTATTATGTGGCTTCTGGGATTATGTGAAACATGGTAATTTGAAAACTGTTTTTTATACTCCTTTTTTTCTACAGTATAATTTGTAACGTTTTTCCAAGCTTGAGTTTAAAAGAAGAAGATTTTTGTTTTTAAAACCATATTTCTGTTCGGATAGCTTGTACCTTGTTATTAATTGTCATGATAGCTGTAATATTATCTGGTCATGCCAGGCAGAGGTGGTCTTTCCTTGAATTCTTGGTGCTCCCCATGAAGAGATACGTTCTGCAGACATGGGTGGGTGCACGAAGTGCTGCTGACTCCCGCGGGCGCAGCAAGAAAGACTTATGATTTAAGCAGGCGATTCTTTGCGGTGAGTTTGTGGCTCACAATTTTATTTACACATCCCCAGATCTTTATGGAAATCTTTTTGAATACTCACAGTAACTAACTGCAGATCAGGCTATTCTGGTCTAACCGGTGAAACCCGGCCCACTTAAAGCCCTGCTTGCAAGTACCTTCCACATAGTAAGATGTCGTCGAAAATGCTGTACCAGGGAACGGCCTCCGTACAGAAGATTTCATGCTGAATGATCCAAGTGGTCTTTCTCAAGGTTTTGAAGCCAGTAATGAACATCTGCCCCCCACTTACGCTTGTGCCCACCATGACTGTACATTCTTCATGACCAGCACCTCGTAATACACGCACGACTCCACAAAAGCAAACCGATAGAAACACAAAAATTCACATGGCGGTAAACACAATCTTTGAAATTGCGGAAGCAAATGTGCTTTTTGATAAGACAAACCAGCGACAGATTAATTTATAATGCTGATGTGAGTTTTCCTGTCCTTTTCAAAGAATACTTGACCTGCGGATGTACTTGATAGACAAAGGCACTGAAGCTAGCACAAACTTTTTGAGTAGCCTCAGTTGGGCGGGAAAATTCCTTCATGTCACCAAAATGTCTCCCCTCCATTGGTAGTGTTTGGGACTCAGCGTAATGCTGCTTTTGAGAAAACTGATGTTGCAGTGAATGCCAACCCCCGTACCCATTCACCCTTTAAGTTTGTAGGTGCCACCTGTGACGCCATAGGAGAGATGCTGTGCATTTACCTTTCATGTGGTGCCGCCCAACTAGAGTAACATACGAGACGGGCTCTCGCTGTCTTTGCTCCCCACGGATAGGTCGCCCTTGGCTTTTGATTACCTGTACCTTAAATATTGTTGAACTATATACCATATAGTTGTTAAACTGTGCATGTGTCTAATCAATTATCACAACATATCCTTAATTTCATGTGCCTCTACTTTGCCCTTTCTTTGTGTTGGTAATATGAAACCCTTTCATCAGCATTGCTGCTACCTAAATGTATGGTTTACGAGATATTGCTCAGAGGTGCTACCATAATCGGCGTCACTCACTTATCCCTTTTAATTTGCTGTCCATTCCAGAACAGTTTAGGAGTAAAAATTTTTTATTTAGGCACAAACAAAAAAGGTCAAATATGTACAAGACATTCTCTAAGTAAATTGTATTTTCAAACCATCGTGCACATATGTAACTGTATCCTCTTAGCCTCTTAATGCATGTGAAGGTGTCTTTGTAAACATTTTAGGGACCTCCCTACCTGTAGCCTACTCTATAGCCCTGGGGAAATAATCGAGGATGAACATGTACAGTGTTAAACTTGCTGTCGCCAAACAAATAGAGGTTATATGGGATCTCGCCTTGTTTCTACGCTCAGACTCCTATATATCTGCTGACGGCTTCCCTCTTGGATTAGTTCGTTCTGAATTTGTTTTCCAGCTGACGTGTGCATGTGACTTTGCATTGCTTGCTTTACCAGGCCAAGGCCATACTCTCTATACAGTGTTTAATTTGTAAATAAATGAGTGCCGGTGCCCAAAGCGCTCCTCAGATGCCCGCGGCCCGTGCAAATAAATGTCAGCGCGCCGAAAGCCACAGCAGAGTAGCGTTCAGTTCATCTCATGTCTCTTTAATCCACTAGCAGACGCTCCCTCCCCCATTATCGCGCTCTTCCAGATTCCTGTTTTCTCCTTCGGTGACAGCTTTTCCGTCTTTCTCTACCTCGTCTTTCCCTTATGTGTGTTTTTCCTTCTCTTACAATCGGCAAATTTCTGGTGCAGAAAAAAAAGTGCCGGGCCCCAAAAATAAGTGTTGGTGGCCCCCGCCGGCAACCACCGGCTCAAATTAGGCACGGTCTCTATGACATGCCCGTTTTTGTGCAGGTCAACTCTTTTATTTCCAAATTGTTTTTCAGGATAGAAATTTAGTCAGATCATGTCTACACGTTTTAAATATCTGGGTACTAAGGATTGAAAATCAAAGCCCGCTTCTGATAACATTCATTGTCTATCGTTTCTTCCAGCTAGGAGCCGGCGCCAAGGGTGGAAACTGATTATACCTTCTTATATTGTTGTTTAAATCAAGGTTCCACGTTATCCTCCCTTAGCCTTCAAGAAGGGGGCTTGCCTTACAGCGCCACATTGTTGTAAGGGTTAGTGCTCTAGATCTGGGACATGATTCCATGTTCTTTCATGTCCCAAACAAATGTTAACCAGTGAGGCATTTATTCAGGGTTTTAAATGGCGCCAGCTGCCTCCAAGAATCCCATTTCAAGGGCTGAAAGGACACTGTTTGTCAGTAGCGTAGCTTCAATACCATAGGGCTTGGTGCAAACAAAGAAAATGGCCCCTCTGACTGCTGTTGTTTTAGGTAGTACAATGCAGTAGTTTTCAGGGTTCAAAGAGGCCGTCATGGTTCTGGGTCTCGGTGCCACTGCACCTGCTGCACCAATTGTAGGTACTCCTCTGTTTCCGGTTTTACACTTCATGGTAGGTGTTTTCTGGTCTCCGACCATAGGTGAAGGGGTATAATTACACATAAGTTATTCATTTATTATAGGGATGGCTTGACCATCTGATTTTTTTTCCAATATGTGGGAAGGTTGGGCAAAGGGGATTGGACGATTAAATTGAGACCTATAAATGATGAGCAGTGTGTAAAAGGAAGTTGACATGCTGCAGAGAGGCGCTTTGGCTGCCATTACAAGTCTCAGACTTATTTGTAATTTGGGGGTGCTACCAGTTTAAGATGAGCGAAAATAATAGAAAAATGCACAGAAAAGGCAGAATTATTTGATATATCCCAAAACCGAAACAAGTTTATATTCACTTTTGTTCCCTTAATTTGCTGTTTGTCTAGCTGACTTTCAAAGACTGACATGGTGATTCCCCCAAACCGCTCTCAGCACCTCTTTTTAACCTTTCCTCCTGCATGCAGTCTCCCAAAATCCACTCTCGCCTTATTCTACTCTCTCCACATCTTTTCTTCTCACCACACCTTTTCCTTTCAACCCCTTGGAAGGGTAAGGTTTTGAATCGTATATGAATCTAATAAGTTTACCACAAGAAAGGCTGTGTGTAGTGGTGTCTTAAAAATTGAATTAAAATGAGACCAATGCTTTCCACAACCTCGTTGATGGCATGAAATGAAATGAATCTGTATTTGTAGATTGCGGCTAATCACCCGCAAGGGTATCCAGGCGCTAGGATCAGTCGAGAAGCCAGGTCTTGAGTCTCTTCCTGAATTAGAGAGGGTGCTGACCGGAGGTGGAGGGGAAGGCCGCTCCAGGACTTGACGGTGAGGTAGGAGAAGGAACGGCCTCCACTGAAGCTTCAGCGGATGCAAGGTGTCTGTGCGAGGATGAGTGAGGTGGAGCGAAGGTCTCTGGAGGGTTGGTTGAAGTTCAGGCGGTGGTTGATGTATCCTGGTCCTTGGTGGTGCAGTGCTTTGTAGGCGTGTGTCAGCATCTTGAATTGGCATCTTTCCTGGACGTGGGGCAGTGGAGGTTACTGAGGCGGGGTGTGATGTGGGTCTATTTGGGCAGGTTGAGGATGAGCCTGGCCGCTGAGTTCTGTATCGTCTGGTGTCTCTTCATGAAATGGACGGTGGTTCTTGCATACAGTGCATCGACTTAGCCCAGCTGGCTGGTGACTCGGGCTTCAGTGACGGTTTTCCTTGTGTCGATGGGGAGACATTTTAAGATCCTTAAGGGCATGCAGAAAAGTGTGGAAGCAAGCGGCGAAGAATGCATTGAGCTGTCGTTTTATGGTGAGTTTTCTGTCCAGGATGATGCCAAGGTTGCGGGGATGGTCTGTTGGTGTGGGAGAAGGTCCTAGTTTGGCGGCCCACTAGGTGTCGTTCCACAGGGAGGTGTTGTCTCCAAAGATCAGCACTTCAGTTTTGTCAGTGTTGAGCTTCACAAAGTTGGTTTTCATCCAGTCGGCAATATTTGGCATGCAGTTGTGGAAGTTAGTCTACAGGGTTGAGGGGTCTGCTGAGAGCGAGAGGATGAGTTGGGTGTCGGCGAGGGAAATTATATTGAGGTAATGGGTTCTGACTATGTTGGCCAGGGGCGTCATGTACATTTTGAAGAGGGTGGGGCTGAGGGATGTACCTTGAGGGATGCAGCAGATAGTGCTGTTTGGTTCTGAGACGAAGGGTGGCTGGCAAATTCTCTGGGTTCATCCTGTGAGGAAGGATGCGATCCATCTGAGGGCATCACCCTGGATCCCGATGTGGTGAAGTCTCGTGAGTATCTGGTGGGATACAGCGTCGAACACTGCTGAGAGATTGAGGAGGATCAGGGCCGCCCATTCTCCCCTGTCAAAGGGTACGGATGTCGTCGGTAGCTTCCTTCAGAGTGGTCTTGGTGCTATGGTTGGGGCGAAACCGGATTGGGAGGTGTCGAGCAGGTTGTTTCTCTCCAGGTGTTCGGTGAGCTGACAGTTGATGGCCTTCTTGAGAACTTTGGCGGGTAATGGGAGCAGCGGGATGGGGCGGTAGTTCTTGAGTTCACTGGGGTCAGCGGAGGGTTTCTTGAGGAGGGGTCTGACTTATGTGTGTTTCCATACGTCGGGGAAGGTAGCTGTTGTGATGGATGCGTTGAGAATGGTGGTGAGTTGGCTACTGATTTCCTTGCTTCAGAGGTTGAAGATGTTGTGGGGGCAGGTGTCAGTGAGTGCTCCCGAGTGGATGGAGTTCATGATGGCTGTGGTGTTCTGGGTGGTGAACTGTTTCCATGTGGTGAGTGGAGGGTTGGGATGACGTCCGTTGGTTTGAGGAGGCTGTTGAGGTTGGTTGGCTGGGGTTCGAAGTTCATGTAGATGGTGGATATCTTGTTGTGGAAATAGTTCGCTAGTGTTTCCTAGAGTTCCTGTGAAGGAGAGATCGTGTTCTTAGTGGCTGCCGGGCACGCAAACTCTCTGATTATGTTGAAGAGTTCCTTGATGTGGTTGGCGCTTGTTTCGATGCGGTTTGCCAGGGCATCTTTTTTCATGTCTTTGAAGCGTTGGAGGTATTTTCTGAGGGCTGACTTGAAGGTTGATCGGTCTATACGGTCTCTGCTGCTGCAGCATCTTTTCTCCAGTCTTTTGCAGCTGTGTTTCATTGTCCTGAGTTCTGGTGTGTACCAGCCGGCTTCTTTGGTGGGTCTGCAGGGCTTAGCTGGATTGATGGGGCGACTGTCGGTGCAGTTGGTGATCCATATAGTGAAGTTCTGGACGGGCTGTTCCAGGTTGGTTGCGGGGTCAGGCCAGGTGGTGTTGAGGGCGTCTGTCCATTGGGTCTGTGTCACTTTGTTCCAGCTCCAGAGGGAGGAGCTGGGAGGCCTGGTGGTGGTGCATGGAGATCCTGCGATGGTGAAATGGACGATGGTGTGGTTGGTCCAGGTGAGCTCTGTGACATGACTGTATTTGACTCTGTCGCTGGCTGTCAAGATCGGGTCAAGCATGTGTCCTGCGCTGTGTGTGGGGTCGGTGACCAGCTGGGTGAGGCAGATGTTGCTCATGCGTTCCAGGAGACTGGCGGAGTTGGTGTTTGTAGGGTCGTCTAGGTGGAAGTTGAGGTCGCAGAGGAAAATGTAGTGCTTGGAGTCGATAGCTAGTGGTTCGATGAAGCTGGAGATGGTGTCGCAGAAGCCGGGACGTGGTCCTGGGGGGGTCTGTAGGCGAGTGTACCTCTGATGGTCGTTCTGCCGTCGGTGTGGAGTCGGAAATTGAGGTGTTCCATGGTCGGTGTGTCGTCTTTGGAGGAGGTGTAATGGATGGTTTCTTTGTGGATGATGGCGATGCCTCCTCCATGTTTGTTGGTGCGGTCCTGGGGAATAAACTTGTAGCCATTGGGCATTGCGGTGGCGATGTCTGGGGTGGAGGAGGGGTTGAGCCAAGTCTCTGTGAGGATCACATCAGGTGCGAGGTTGGTGATGGTGTCCCAGATTTTGATAGTGCATTTGCAGAGGGATCGGGCATTGAGCAGGAGGCTTCGGAATGGTTTCGGGGCGATCGAGGTCAGTGAAGTGGGAGAGTGTCGCAGGTTTCAGTGAGGTCCTGAGTTGCAGGTGAAGAGACAGTGGCAGCAGGTGAATGGTCCTACTGTTGATCGAGGAAATGTGAGGCAGCAGTTGTTGTTGCGGCGTCCGTGGTCCAGGGCTCGAATTCTGTGGAGGAGTATCTGTGTGTGGCCGGAGGCCCATGGTTCCTGGCGCTGGGCGTGGTCCAGGCACAGACTTGAGCAGACAGGCCTGCCTTTGGCACACCGGCGGCGCAGCCACGCTGCGGCCTCCATTAAGTAGGTCCCAGGAGGGGGGCAGAGTGCTGCTGGGTGGTGGGAAGTGGACGTGCGAACGGGCGGGTGGGAAAGGAGCGAGCGCCTCCTAAAACGGTGCTACAAAGAAAAACAAGCATTGGCATAGCCAATAGGTCTCGCCTTTGGGACCTTATAAGTATTTAGTTATGCAGCACAATATCCTTGGTGCAACAACATCAAGTGTTGCATGGCTAAACACTTATACGGTCCCAAAGGCGAGACCTATTGGCTATGCCAATGCTTGTCTAAACAAAGGGAGTAGCCATCTTCTACTCACTAGAGTAGATGGTCAAACAACGCAAGCAAGGTGAGGATCTTTGAAGGATTCTGTGGGACTGTGGATAGCTAACAACCATATTAGATTGTCTTCCTACACTGTGGGTTAAATGAAGCTGGTGCAATGTGTTGAAAGAACAGAAGGGAAGAGCATAACCGCCTACTGAGAAGGTGCAATCGATTCAGCTGTATTTATGTTTATCAGTTGTTTGAAACACTACCCTTATTTTTAAAACTTCAAGATGTAGCCTAATTTGCCAGCGTTTGCCACACGTTTGTTGGCGATGGTGTCATAAACATGATGGAATACAGCACTCTGGAGAAGTAGTTGGTTGCTACTTTAATGACAATAAATGCAGTTGATATTTTAAGCCGATAAAACTGCTTTTAAATAAAAGAAAATTGGGAGGAGGCCATCCAGAAAATATAACTCTAAACAGTGCATCTGGTGGCTGATGAGCTGAGTACCTAACATCTACGATTAATGTGTGGTACCAAGATGTGTGATTGACGTTGGCTGCAGCAATTTGTGCGTAAGTTGCTGGTCTCATGTACATCTGGATGGGCCCTACTACCCTTCCTTCTTTCTGAGGTCCGATGACATTAGCACTGAGTTAAACACTACTCACACCTGTTACTTACAACGCCAACCAACAGTTCAGTTTTTGGTGGGCGCAACAGAAACTGTTAAATCAATTATCGCTCTTATATTTATATTCCAGTATGAGACTAACCAGGCGGCTTTCCCTCTTCCTCTGCGCTGGTGTTTGTCCCCACAGGCAAGCAAGAAGCAGATAAATGATGATAGTCAGCAGAGGCAGGCAGGGGAAGGTGAGAGTGAGCGAGAGGTGTGACAGAGAGGAAGAGAGAAGTTGGAGAGGACAGATGGAGAAGTGAGAATGAAAGAAGGTTCGCACAAGAGGGGATAAGACTAGAAGAGAAACCAAGTAGGTAAAAGGAAAAACAGTCGATGAGATAAGGAGAGGAAGGAGAAGGTGAGGTAGATGGAAAGGGGACAGTGAGAGAGAAGCAAGGCAGAGAAACGGAGGCGATCTCCATGGAGGGAGATGGAAAGAAAGGCGAGAATAGTTTCGAAGGAGGGGGGGGGGGGCGGGGGAGTTGAGGGCTTTCATACCCGGGAAAGGACACGAAAGAGAAGAGCAGCTCAAGGCACTGGAAGGCAGTAATGCACAGAGCCGAAAAGAGCGAGGCACAAGGGGGAAACGGAAGAGTGCTGGAGAAAGAAGGGAAGACACTGGGTGTAAGAAAAACACCGAAAAGCAAGATTCGAGACAGAAAGGTGTCTCCAACAAACGGAGAAGAGGAAGAGAGGGCGAAGATAAGACAGAGCCAGAAAGAGTAGAGAGATAAAGAGAAAGCAGCTGAAGAGAAAGAAATGTGAAAGGGGTTAGGCGGATGAGAACAAGAAGGACAGGAGAACAAGCATTGGCCGCGCGGCCGTGAAAGTAACGTGGCCGCGCGACCGTGAAAGCGAAAGTGATGGCAGGGACGCGCTCTGTGGTGGGGGAGGGGCAGAGCAAGGCGCTTGGGAGAGCAAGGCTTAATGAGCCATGAAAGCCACATGGCGGTTGCGCGCGTGCACGCGCTCGTGAACGCAAGCTTGAGGCCAGGAAAAGATTGTGGTAGCACTTTGAAAATCCACTCACTAAATTTCTCGCAGAGCAGCGCATGCGCTGGCTCAGCGAGACCTAAACAACCAGTGGTGAGCAAATAAGACTTGAAAATTAGAGGCACAAAAACAAAGATGCAGGTGGCGCAGCCACTAACTATTTCACAAGGCATACAATAATTACACTATTCCACAGCAAAACACAGGCATCTCCCTGACTTAACCGGCAAACAGACTTTTTTGCTTCCTAACTCCTCCGCCTGAGTCTCGCATATTGTAACTTCCTGCCTTCAGTGCAGACAGCAAGCATCTGAATTGCCATATGTCCCGGCCCTCCAACAATGAGTGATGGTGCTTAGCACCACGAAAAGACCTGCTCAAAATAATCACTGGAATGTAGGGCTCATTTACAAGGATTGCAGTGGTTCAAATCTCTGTAGATGTCGAAGTGCATGATTTTTGATGAAAGGTTGATTTCCTGATGAAACCACTCAGCAAGTTGAGCCCTACTGTGTGCGTCCTCAAAGTCCTGTTTGCTCTGATAGCTTTAAAATAAAAGTCCAGGAGAGATTAGAAAGAAGGGAGGCAAGGAATGGAAATTAAAGCTCATAGGAGGTATGAATGGAGCAGGAAGGCAGGGGCAGGAATTAAAAACTCAGAGGAATTTCAAAGGTGAGAGGGCAGCAAGAAACAAAAGCTCAAGAGTGGTTGGAAAATTGGATTGGGTAAGCAACAGCAAATAGCTCAGGAGAGCTTTGAAGGTGAGGGGCGAGGAGGGATTATGAAATTAACACTCTGAGGAGGTTCAGAAGTAGGGTGAACTTTGGAAGTGCTATGGGGTGGCCAAACCAAATGGACAAGGGGCCCTGGTGCAAGCTCGCTGGACCGAGACCGGTACGGGCCAGATTGGACCAGCCTAGGGAAGCAACCAACTGTGGCTGCATCATTTGAATCTTCGTGATCACTTGGTGCGGAGGTGGACCTTTACCTGGTGGTGTGGATGGCCGACCGGGGCAGCCAAGTGAGTCAAATAGGGGGCAACCTCACCTGATCGCCACCTTGCTGCTTGGCTGTCCCTGACAACCGTTGATGCAATCCTTCCTCTGGCCCAAGAGCCTCTTTTCCTGCTTGCATTCCCTGCAGCTAGCACAGTGTTGTAGAGGTGATGTCCTTTCTTGATCCCATGGGATAGTGGACGAGTCCTATTTGGCCGCAAAACAAGTAGGCAACCTTGGCACAGAAATATAAGTGCAGGCAAATTCAAGCTAGAATTGCTTTTTTTAAGCTGTTGGTCCAATCCGGGGCAGGGGTAGTACTGTCTCTAGTGAAGGGCTGGTGGTATCCACAACAGTGATTGTCCATAGCCTGACCGGGTACTCCATTACATTGCCCTGGGAATCATGGGGGGGTGGGGGGGCAAGGGATGGTGACTTCGCTAGAACACCAAAGTATGGCCCGGTTGCCCAAGTCCATCTTCCATTGGGTGCTGGGGTATCCCTCTATTGGATTGCTCTGGCATTCTTGTTTTTGGGAGACCAGCTTTCATGCTGGTGCAAGTTCCCTCTATCTTGAGGAAGAAGGTGGGGTTGCTTTGCAAAGAACAAGCTATGGAGGGACCCGCAGGGGTTTTCTCCCTGGGCCCAAGTCGATTGAATTGGGTGATGCTACAAGGGACCTGCGGGGGTGGTCGACCATGACTCGGATATCTTTTTAGAAATGTTCATGTATTTGTTGGGTCAAACCATCATCCATAATGCTGTACATATTGTAAATTATTATGAAAAGTTTGTTTTTATTGTTATGGTTATAATGTGTGATCTACGGCCTGAGAATGGTGTATATTCTCTAACTCAAGAATGGCAGTGAGTATTGGATAATTTTTTGCAAGATAGTTTCTGTGGTTAACAAGGGTAACGTCTGTGTTGACTGGGATATGACTGGACTTAATGCGGTCCCCCACCTAAATTTCTCAGAAAGTAGGTCTTACTTATTGAACCCATAATGTGACATGCTCTTTTCTTCGGTTTAAACTTCTAAATAACATTTGTGGTGCTTAACTGTTCCCACTGGACTTCCTGTTTCTCACTTGAGTGCTTGCAGTAACTCTCACTTCCCTTTGGGGCCTGCTTTGTGCATACTTACCTTATCTTGATTATTTTTGAGTGCAACACACTGCAGTTTCCTCTCCTTGTTCTGTCTCGTGAATCTTAACGCATTTGATGGTTTGTCAATTTTCCTTTGTGCCCATTTATTACGGATAGGGTTTTTTGCTATTGATTACAATGACTAATTGTGTGGGGCCTGTCACAAATTGTATCATTCGTTGACTCTTTTATGAGCAAATATTTGTATTATCCAATATAATTGTGACAATTTAGTTGACTGCAGAATAGTTACTCCTGCAAGCTTCTGAGGACACATACGACATACACCACACAGCAAACGCCTCCCTTCTCCTCTGCAAAGCCAGTACTGGGCTATTGAGCAATTGTGATAGGAGAGGAGCCAACAGGATGGCTCTTTTTTTTGTGATGCTTAATAATGTGAGAATTCATCCTCCGAGATTACCTTGAACTTCACATTGCGAAGTGATCATTCTAGAAGTAATGTCAACATGACCATGCACATTAGTTTTCCTTATTTTGAGGACCTGATGTCTGAATTCAGAGAGTTTGTCACATACATTTTGATTTGAAAGAACTGTCAGGAGCTGTGGGGTTGTCCAGTTCTCCGATTATAGTGAAAAGGTGCTTCTATTTGTTTGCATCCTCTAAGATGTGGTCAGAAAAGCATGTACTGTGGTCCTTCTAAAAAAATAAATTAATAATAACTGTTTGTCACAGAATTGTAATAGACAAGTGTGCTAGTTCTGCCTGTTTTTTACTCTTGAGATTTGAGAATGGCCATTTCATCTGAGGTCGTTTGGGCCTGGTTAGCCCTAAATAGCCTGGGAATTGATTTGTTTGAAATGATCAAGGACAAATCCTAGATGAGCCAAGATAAACCTTGTCTGCAAAGGAACAATTGATGTTACTGGAGGAAGGTCTAGCTCATGACGATAGAATACATTCATACTTGTTTCTACAGCTGTGTTCCTTGATTTTATTCTTCTTTATAGCAATGGAGATATGTTTATTGTACACAGTACCTCCATGATCAAACCAAGTAAAATAATCCACATTCAGGAGAAATAAGCATGGGCCTCTGTTACAAGATGGTCAGTCCTGAAATGATACCGCCAGTATTCAAAGCTCTGAGAGAATTCCATGGCATTCTGACTTTGCCCTGATTGTTCCCTAAGAAATATGTAATTAATGCAGGAATTGGGATTATTGCACTTCATTCCCATGGGAGCGCCCCATTTTTAACCACTTTGCATCCCAGGCATTTCACCAGCCTTTAGATGGAAAAATGACTTGGCAGAGGTGTCTGGGTGAACAGCGTAAATGTGACCTCGATGCATGTTTTTTGTAATTTCCGATTCGGTTGTTCACTTTTTCTAGCCATATCAGAAATGACGCTGACCTCAGAGTGAGGGCCATTATCTGGTATGTCCAGGTGAATTCACCAAGGAGCGTAGGACCAGACCTCTCACATGATTGATAAAATGTGATGCTGGAGAGCAGTTCTAAGAAGAAGGGTGTGAAATTCTCAACATTTATGGAGACCTGTAGACCTGTACTAAGGTGGTAGAATCTTTGAAACTTGAAGTACTATTACAATAAGAAACTCATAATATTAGTCATAATTTGATGGTTCACGATGAGATTTGTTCTTCACCTCCAGGTATTGGAAATTTGGATGTTTCCTTGAAATTTGGAAACTTCAGGGATTTGCCTCTGCAGGTACCTGCCCAGAATGTGGTCGTAGTCCACCTTCCACATCAGTTAACAAATCTAAATCTTTTTCAATGATGAAATCAAAGATTTCATATGAATTTTTTGGAAGCCATTGCCTATCAATGACCATCTTTTGCACTATTCCACAACTGGAACATATCTAAGCAGCGGCCTCAGTGCTGATGATATTTTTTTCTCTGCATGAATTTTCTCCCTCTTACCAATTGTTTTAGGTTGAGTACATCTGTTTGTTGCGGGACATAGTGTGCTTACCAAGAACGTACACTGATGTGGAGCCTGCCCATTGCTTGCTATTGGTTGGCTTTACTGTCACTTGTTTTTCTGCTTCTTTGTTGATGGGTTTTTAATCAATCTTGTGTTTGTCCCTCCCGGTATGCAGACTTTGTGCCACATTTATTTTGCCAACTGACATTTTGCCACCTTCACTGCAGCACCCAATTAATGAGAGCTGCAGTTGGAGTTGGCATAATGCCCATGGGTAGGGTGGGAAGGGGAGCGGGAGCACGTCCTGTTAAGTTAAAAAGAAAAGAAAAAACACAGCAATCACCGCAGGGCAAACACTGGCGTCAAGAGTGTGTTGGTGTTTGCCCCACAGTGAAATGGCCACAAATTGACCCTCTCATGGAGCATTTTCTCTTTGCAATGTGTTTGATTGCCTGGTTCTATTGCCCGGTTTCAGCCAACTATTTTTATCTTTTTGTGTAAGCACTCCATGAGTGGGCATGTGTTTTGCTTCTTCTTCCCACTTTGACCTATGTGTTTCTTCTCCCACCCGCGCCGGCCTCTCTCGCCCATTGCTTCTCCTCACTCCCCCAATACTGTCCTTCTGCCGTTGCTTACTCGCTGGTGTGCTTCTCCTCCAGAAACTCCTTGTTGCTCTCTCGCCCCTTTCTTCCACCCACTGGTGCCCTGTTTCTCTCACTCGTTGCTTCTCCTCCACTCGCACCTCCTTATCGCTTCCCATCACCTTTCCCAACCCCTCACCCCCACCAGCGCACTGTCTCACTCCTTGCTTCTCCTCCCCTCACCCCTCTGAGTTGCCTCTAACCACCTCTCCCACTCCCTCCCCATCACCAGGTTGCTTCCCCCAACATGCTGCTGCTTTCGTCTTGCCGTTTTACTACACCCCCACCCTGTTGCTTCTCCCTCACACCAGCCCTTTGTGTTGCTCCCCCCAGCGCGCTGCAATAAAAATGTTAAAAACAATTGCTCCCCTCATTTTGTATGCACACGTGTGTTGCTCTGCCTACTAAATGACGGGACCACTGCATCATATCAGCTTTTTTCACAGCTGTTGGCAAAGCCAAAACTTCCTAGAGGGAAGATCTTTTGGCTTTGCCAATGCTTGTTATGAAAGTAACGGACCCTGTGTGTGTGCCCCACCTCACCAATCCATTCAGCCCCAGACTTGCTTGCAACAGATGTTCTTTTGGCATTCAGAAGGCATAATAGCACACATAGGATATGAGAGGGTTAGTCAGAAGGATAAGACGACTGCAAAAAGAAGAAAGAAATTCATATTATCCTATACAATATAATGCAATTGTAAACGCAATAGTTAAGGCCTCAAGTTAGACTGTGGTGAATGGAGGCAGTGCTCTGCTCAGGCATAAAATCTACTTTTATTCCATAGCTTGGGCTGGGTGGGAAAGTGGCTGGGCTGTGGCAGACATCAGTATGGCGGTGCATGTCCACCATGCTGATGTCACATTGTGGAAACAAAACCTGGTGGTGATCCTTACGTCCTTGGGGAACATGAGGGCCCATATTACCATACGGATGCTGTAAGGAAATGCCTCTCTTTGCATGATATCCCCCACATTTTTGAACTGATGCTGCTGGTTTTTCGACTCTGAGAGTGCTTTGAAGCTTGCTAACCAGACCTCAGTGCCAGTGTTCTAACCCTTTGCAAAGTGTGTGTCGAATTGGCTGCCCCCAATTGGCAGAGACTGACTTACTTATAAGTCCCTGGTATATGGTGCCCAGGATACCCAGGGCATGCAAGGACGAGTGTCCACCCAGGGCTGCAGCACTGATTATTCCACTCTGTCTGTGACAAAGTACAAAATGGCTCCCAGCCTACCACTGCAGACCGAAAGGGCGGTGTTGAAACTGCTAGTCCGACTTTGCTATTTAAACCAATGGTAAAGCCTCCACTTTCCTTGACAATATATATAAATCTCACCCAAGGAAGACCTACCAAGCCCTAGCGGCGGGAGCTGTATATTAGATGGGACATATTTTTTTTATATATGTCCTAACAGCAAGACTTCCAAATTGTCGCATTTGCTGTGGAAGAGCTAGTGGCCCCATTGGCTAACACAGAGTTGCCTGCTGACCCTCAGCCCGGCTGGCTTCTGAATAGGACTACTGAGATGTGTACTTCAAGGTATCAAATTAATTGTGGCATTAAAAGCGACTTAATGCCCGAGCTGAATTTAATGTCACTTTTATGAAAAATACAACTTTTAGGAGGTTGCCACTATGTGACCCAGTTTGTCCAGTGACCTCACAGTCACTGGTCATCACACAACTGTCTGCTCTCCTGGGGAGTTGAGTTAATGACTCCCAAGCTTAGAAACAATAGCAACCTGCTGCAGGGTAAGGTGTTACCTCGCCTTCACAGGAAGCCAATAAGGATGTTAGCCCAGAACGCAAGCTTCAAAGGCATAGTTGCCTTTAGTGGGCAAATGGCGATTGCACTCCAGGGCGATGCCCTTCGAGTGGATGGGTTGGCGGCGGGAACAGTGAGTGTAGACCTGTGCCCAAAATAGTTTACCCGTGGGCGTGTAGCTTACCGGTAGCCACACCTCTAGGATGGGCTACTAAGCTCCTATCATCCGAGGAAGGGTTCAAACATCTTGAGAGTGGGCTGAATAGTGCACTCTGAGATTGCCATACATAGCCTGAAAGTCATCATAGAGCGGAAGGGATCCTGGTAGCCCATTGGCTAGTGAAAGCATCATCCCCCACAGGGCATTTTCTGGGAATAAATATGGCACCCCTGGCACCCTTAACCTCAGATCATAACGGAGTTGGAGAAAGGACTGAAGGACTGCTTTGCTGACCCCTGGACTTGGCAAAGAGATGATGCGCTGTCTGCTGAACTGCACCTGCCGCACCTTGGGCAAATGAAGAGAGGACTGTGCCTGTGGCTCCTGGCTTACGGAAAAGTTTCTCCCAAGCCCCAGAACAGAGAAGTGACTGCATGGGTCAGTCGGCTGACCCCCTGGAACCAGCACCAGGGCCATCAAAGCTGAAGTAGCCCAACTCGGCAAGTCAGTAGCCACTTCTGAAGAATCACCGCTGACCACCTCTGGGCAACCCGAGAGGCCGATCCTTGACTGCCAAAAGGTGCACCTGCGTCTGCCAGACCTGGGAGAGTCGTCCAAGTCCAGAATGGTCGCACAAGAGGGACACCAGCATCCACCAAATGATATCGCTGGGACCACTGTGGATGGAGACCGGCAGCAACTGGCCTTCTACTGGCTCAAAGAGGACTTCGACGGACCCTGACCTCTGTGGCCAAAGCCGCCCGCCTGATCCGTGGACCGAGGAGTAACTGCAAGGACAACCCCATCAACCGCACCCAGAGCATCCTTGAGCATCCTCCATCTCCTGCATCCGCAGCATCAGGCCCACTACATTGAAGTCTATGGCGGTCGTGCTGTAAAGTTGAGACCTGGACTGGAGAATGCTTTGGTGGCCTGGTAACTGTCGAAATACTCTTTGGTGGCCCCCTCACCTTCTCCTGGTCAGATTTGGTTGCCGTAGTCGGGCCTGAGTAGCCGAACACAACTCTTACAAACTTTTCAAAAGTTTACAGATTTTTAAGTTATTGATGCTGGTTTGTGATTAAACTGAGATTTATGTTTTCTTTAAAAATCTGTATCTCCGTTACACTCTGGTGGATTTTGTTCATCTTGGACTCTAAAAATTCCTAAAAATATAATCTATTTTTATAAATTAGTGTTGATTTCTTTCGTGTTATGTGACTTATTTCGTTGTTTGGTACTGTTAAATGCCTTACAGTTTACACTAGTTCCTTTGTTTAAGCCTTGCTGCTCGAAGCCACAGCTACCCAGGGTTGAGCTTAAGGCAGAGGTCTTCAAACTTTTGTAGGTTGAGCCCCCCCAGCTGAATTGTTTTAGATGTTGGGCCCCCCCACCACCTGACAAATTTCTGGAATCTGGTACACTAAATAATCGACCGCCACCCGCATATCCCAGGCCATATCCGGCAAATAATGTTCAACACAATTAGAGTGTTTAGTAAACTGCAGGTTTGTGAGTGGGTGTGGTTAAATGGCAGAGGCTTATTACACAGCTCAAAACACAGTTTTCCAAGATAAAATGTGCACAAATTGTTTTTACTAGGATGCTTTGTTTTACACATGACATAGATTGATAATAACACCACCAACATTAATGTGAGGGGTGTGCCTGTTTTTCGCCACAGAGACGGTCAGTCTGTGGATGGATTTTTGCTACTGACATCCTCAGGTTTGCTCCCCATCCAGATATTCTAAAAGTGTGTACATCTAATATTCAGAGCTAGTGATGTGTGTTTTCACTGTTGTAACACAGCAGCAGCCCACTCATTTTACAGCGAATAATATCTGTGACATCCTTCAATTTCTCATATGTGTGGACCCGTTTTGATCTAAAATAAACTTTTTTATGGTTGTTGCATCAAACAAACACATTTCTCTGCAAATAGTAATAGACTCTCTCGCATCAATCACATTAAAACGAAATGAAAAAAAAAACGGTAATCACAAGAATCTGTTTAGGAATTATTCCAGGCCATCAGGGCAAAAACAGAGCTGTCTCTATCAAGGGGCCCCCTGAAAGGCTGGATTGCAGTGCATGTAAATGTGTACTTTTGTAATTTAGGACGAAAACCTTGATGGGGCACGACATGCCAATACTTGTGTACAGGGGCGCAACTAGACCTCAACTTCGGGGGGGGGCTAACACTCCCAGCCAGGGCTGGCCCTAGCACTGGTCGCACACAGTGCAGCAGTCTTTTTTGGTGCCCCCTCCCCCATTTCCTCCTTCTCCATGAATTCCCTCACTACTACTCACCAACAATGCACCTCATCTCTCAATAGCACCTTTCTGACAAACATTCCATTTTTTTTATAGCGCTACTCATAGTTTACTCACACTCAGTTCTTTGATCTGCGTGGTACACATTCTTTGTAGCAGGCACATTAACCCTCTGCGCTGTGTGGGTGGAAGGAGTGCCCATGTGAGTGCACGGTGAGCGATGCAACAGTGTGAGAGTAGGGTAAGAGGAGTGACTGCAGGGTGAGTGAGGTGATCATATGAATTTGGGTGCAGATGTAAGTGCAGAGTGGGACGAATGAATGTATGGTTAGTGATGGGGTTATTTGAGTGAGATTGCAGATTGAGCAGTGAGGGGGACAGGTGAGTGAAGTGTCACATGAGTGCAGGTTGAGTAGTGTGCTCGTGTGACTGCAGGGTGAGGGACAGGGTGACCAGCGCAAGTGCATTGTGAGTGCAGGTAATAAATAATGTGCTGATCTTGCAACAAACTTCCAGTCCTATGGTTAGGGTTGCCATCTCTTAAATCGATGTTCCTGGCTGTACAAAAATAAACAGTCACCTAAAGCTGTATTTTCAGCACTTATCTGTGCATACTTGGAACAGCAAATATAAATAGAAAGCATTTTTAATTGTGTTCTAGGGCTGCCTGAATGATCCATGACTGATAATTAAAGGGAACAAAGACTTTACAAATGAATACATACTATTTTGTTTATACCCCTATCATTGTCAAGATGAGGCCTTTGCAGGCTCTTTAAACAACAAATGGCTGGTATTTTTCTTTTGGCAACCCTACTTTATATTCTTTTTCATGAAATGCATTCTCACACTATGGCATTAAATGTAAAATACGAATGTAAGGAATAGGCAGAGTGGGGGCTCATGGGGTACTGGAACCAGGAAAAAAACTAAGCCTCGGTAACCAGTTTCCAAAGGTATGTAAATATGCAAATGGTCTTTAAAGACCCGTAAAAAACTAAGGCGTGCTGGAGATGAGACTCCAGACCCTACCCAGCCGAGCCCACAGCAGCTTGAGCTGCAGCAGCGCGGGCTGAGACAAGGGGGGGAGGGGGCTGAAGCCCTTTTAGCCCTATGGGCGTTGCGCGCCTGATGGTGTCCTACAGCTCCAAGAGACAGCACAGGTCGAAGGGTCGAGGGGCACTGATACAGAAGCGTAGACAACATCACGCATGTAGGACATCACCTTCGAATGTGCAATGCATTGTGGGAATGGCATGTAAACCAATGTTTAGGGCATATTTTACAACAAGAGTCCATGGGTGTTGCTGCCCCTCTGTCCTATACTGAAGGAAGATGTGCAGTAACTGAAAGCAAGACATAAACCAACTCTCACTTTTACTCTCCTCCCCTTTTCTTCCAGTATTTCTCAGGTGCAGGCCTTCAATGCTGTTAATTACACCTGCATTGCCTCCAGCCAGGCGGGTGTAGCCGAGAGGACATTCATCCTTCTGGTCCAGAGTAGGTGCCCGTCGCACTTTATTGGATGACATACTTAAGTATGAAAGTCGTACGAGTAGAATAAATAGAAAGGTTATAGAACCCTGAGCCAGAAGCCGTGGAAAGGGTGGGGACCTCTGTGATTGTCTAATTATTCCTGTAGAGAAGGCAATTGATTTAACGTTCTGATAAATTTTGAAAACCCTGGGTTTCGGGTGGCGCAGGTGTAGCACAGTGGACGTCTCCGCAGATGTTATCTCCCTATTTACGTATTGTATTTCAGTGATGGTATCTTGTCACCTTTTGGCACTTTGAAGCACTTCAAGACAATACGAGAATACAAAAATATGCAAACTGAGATGGAACTAGATAAATGTAGACATTCATAGCAGGCAAACCGTGCATGGCGTGTAGAAGGTGGAAGCAGAGGACATGCATTGCAGTATAATCAGTGGAACTCCAGGGTGTGGTTTATGTAAAGTGCCCTGCTGGAATTTAAGTGGTTAAAATCTAAGGTCCAAGCTCTCTTAGCGCAGAATTCGTAATTCTAAAATGGGCACAAACACTGTTTTCTGCAGATTCTGAAGTTACCACAGCCCTGGAATGAGGCTATAAACAGGGGCATTAATACCACAGGAGATGCCTGTGTAATTTTAAGAGAAACCTTGACTCTTTTCTGGGAAGAGCTAAGAGCTAACCTGTCCCAGGACTGGGTTAATTCCTAGAGCTGAAATGTTTGTTGCTTTCAGTTTCATAGCAGAGGAGACTCTTTGAATCCCACTGCAGCTGAAGCATTTCAGCTCTAGGAATTAACCCCGTCTTGGGACGGTTAGCTCTTGAAAATATACAAAAGCATGGGCACGTCGTGCCCCATTGATTTCCCCTCCCTCCCTCCCCCCTACAGCCCTCCGTTACCGCCGAACCCCCGCTGATTGGCTGCTGCTCCCTAGGGACAGTGGAAAACAAAGATAAGAGTTTAGTGTGGAGTGTGCGCCCCCCCTGAGAGGGTGTCGTGCCCCTCCAGGGGGGCGCGCCCCACATATTGAAGAACTCTGGCTTAAGGCTTTACAAACGAGTCTGACTAGACCCACGACAGTTTCGGCAAGTGTATTACATGGTTAGGTCTCAAAACCATATCATATAATACACCCAAATCCTCAAAGGCGCACTTTTCCGGTTTGCACCACGGCACACCTTAATGCAGGTGTGCCAGGCACAAACAGGGATAGTGCGCCCTATTATGGTGAATGCGCGGCCCTCAGGGCACCGGGAAGTCGCGCTGCCCTGGGGCCAGCGCATTCAAGTGAAATACAGAATTGCTGCTTCAAAGCCGCTCCATGTTTCATTGTGCAGGCGGCAACCCGCCTGCACTTTGAAGCGGGAGAAAGATCTCCTTAGAGGCCAGTGGAGTGAGTGACTGCACCGCCTGCAAGGGGATGTCTGGGTCGTTCATGAGACCCCTTTTCTCCCCTCCAGAGGTCTGCCTTTAGGAGCTATATTTGCCTCTGCGCCTGCGCCCATAATACGGCGCAGGTGCAGAGGCAAGTGATTCCCTAATTTTGCATGGGGCCACGCCCCTATGCAAAAGGTGGAATGCCCTCTAAAGACGGCGCTGGTGCAACATGTGCATCAGCGCTATCTGTATTATAGAAGGGACTGCACAAATGTCTGTGGGCCCTTCTGTAATACCAAAGTGCACCGGGGGCGCACAACACAGCTGCACATGCCTGTTGTGCCCCTGGGGCACACAACGCAGCTGCACATGCCTGTTGTGCCCCTGGGGCACTTTCTGTAATAAGGCCCCTGGAGATGCCAATATTTAATGGTAGGATGGATAGTCCTCGTTGTTACCATGGCGTATTTGGTTGCGGGAGTGCCAAGCCAACTCCACCCCCCTGGAGCGCCTGCAATACCTGTGATCTCACCTGGCCTACTGAGGATGTACAGGTGGCTGGGTAGGAATCCTGGGATTTACCCGAGTCCCAGTGAAGGAGGTGATGGGTGTGTGGGTGGGCTACCATCAGCTTCTAGCTTGTGCACCCCCCCCGAGCTTCATTCTCTTATCCGTTCAACCCTTCCAGCATGTAAAATATGACGGTGAATGTTTCTACCTGATCTTTATATGGCGTAGGTTTGTTTAGTGGTCCGTCTGCACATTGGCATCTGTTGGGCATTAGCCCCACCTTGCTTTAGTGGATGCCTGTACCATGGTGCTTCATCCATCAAAGTCGAAATTAAGACCTAAAAGTCCTGTCCAGCTTGAGCTATTGCTTTTAAGACGAATGTGCATTTAGTACACCCATAACTAAACCGTACAGTTAAGTGAAAACAGGGAGGGACTGCCCCTATCCCCTATGGAGATTTGACCTCATCCAGCCTAAGGGTGTACTTCTCAAATGCCCCAGCAGGCGCTAACAGAGGAACAAATGATATGATATGGGCACATTTTATGGTATGGACAGCACCATAGATAGCTTGGGGAGGTATGACTTTGTGAAAACATATCTTCTGTGAGGCCTGTGGTTTACAGCCTCCACAGTCGTGGTTGCTCTCTACAACTTTTACTTTGCAGTGAGGTGAATAAGCACAACTGTGGAAGTAATTCTTTTGTACAAGTCGCAGACTAGTATTTCTGGTGATAGTGAGCCGTGGCTACCTTGCAGTGAGGATTGGGGCGACAGGAGTCAAATAATCCTTTATGCCACACCATGAATGTCATGGCCCGCATTGCACAGGTGCACCTGTGGTGTGCAGGGACATCGTTTCCTTGCCAGTCAGCCCTTGGCATGGGTCCATAGCTCAATGTTGGAAATCGTAGAGCAGCCAATGTTGTTTCAGAGATTGGGACTCTGTGCAAACACGTAGTGGCTCGAGACACATTGGCCCAATTCGCAAATAAAGTTCACATGGGTGCAGGTTTACGGCTTTCAGATGTTCATAAAAACTACAGTCACATTTACCCAGGCATACTCCTGGAAAACTTTTGTGAATTCCTTCATACTGCCAGTGCAGAGGTGTTTCCTGTGCATAATTACACTTTTACAATTTTGCATGGTGTTCTTTTGGTGCATTTTACAAAAAGGTTCTCCGTGGGGAAAGTGTTTTTCCTTGTGAAGAAACTCCCTGCACCCCCCTCCCAGTGTGAGGGTGTTTGCTTCTCTAACCTAACCCGGAAATGAATATACTGACCTTGGCCAGAATACATTTTCTACCATTTCCAGTGTGGAAAATCCCTTCCTTGGCACGAGTACATCTCCAACCATTTCTAGGATGGCAAGGGGTTGGGAAGGTTTTAAAGAATACCCAAATAACTATTGAGTATTTGGTCTTTCCCAAACTTTCCATGGAAACTCCACCCAGGAATGTCCCCTCCAACCCCTTGATTTGGATTTACAAATGCTCATTATTACACTCTCTTGAGCCAATATTGTGCGCGAGTAAGTATTTGTGAGTGCAAGGACATACTTTGTGAACATCTTGCACTTTGAAATCGTGCCTGAGTATGTCAAGACGAACACGTGCATGGTTTCTAAATCGGGCCTTTTGTTTCCATTCTTAGTGGCAGTGTACTGTGTGCATTCCTAGTTTCCTGTCACACAAACCTGTCCAGGCCTCAGGTCGCAGATGGGTTTCTATGTCTAGGAATGTTGTGCAAGGTGTGATTGATACTTTGTCCTTTTAAGACAAAGCCTGTTTTGTTGGCTAGTGCAATGCTAGCCTCTCCCTGTGTTTCCGTTTCCTTCAAAACTTAAATAAATGTTGAGCTGAAAAAGCACCCCACAGAGCAAACGCGTGGGAGATTAAACTGTGAGGACATGCACACAGGTTAGAGGCTAGTAAAGCACTTTTTGACATGAAATAGATTGATTTCTGAAATATGGTATGTAATCGTGTTTCTGAAAAAATGGTGAGTTAGGGAGTAAGAATTAAATATTTTACAAAGTTCCAAGTCAATCAATCAATCAATCAATCAGGGGTTTGTTAAAGCGCGACTACTCACCCGTAAGGGTCTCAAGGCGCTAGGGGTGGGGTGCAGGTTCCATCCATCAAGGAGGGGGTCTGTCGAAGAGCCAGGTTTTGAGGTTTCTTGCGAAGATGGGGAGCGATGTTGTCTGTCTGAGGTGGAGCGGAAGGGCGTTCCATGCTTTGGCCGCGAGGAAGGAGAAGGAGCGGCCTCCCGATCTGGTCTTTCTGGTGCGGGGGACGACGGCGTAGGAGAGCTGGGCTGATCGTAGGGTCCTTTGGGGTGCGTGGAATTTGAGTCGGCTGTTCAGGTATGCTGGTCCGGTGCCGTGGAGGGCCTTGTGTGCGTGGGTGAGCATCTTGAAGGTGATTCTCGCTTCGACAGGGAGCCAGTGGAGTGTGCGCAGGTGCTGGGAGATGTGGCAGTGTTTTGGCAGGTTGAAGACCAGTCTTGCGGCGGCGTTCTGGATGTTCTGTAGCTTGCGGGTGAGGTTTTTGTTTATTCCGGCGTAGAGTGCGTTGCCGTAGTCGAGTCTGCTGGTGACCAGGGCGTGAGTGACGGTCTTTCGGTGTTCGAGGGGGATCCATTTGAAGGTCTTACGAAGAAGGCGGAGGGTGTGGAAGCAGGAAGACGAGACAGAGTTGATCTGGCGGTCCATTTTGAGCTCGGAGTCCAGGATGATTCCCAGGTTGCGTGCGTGGTCCGTGGGGTTGGCGGGTTTCCGAGGCGGGGGGCCACCAGGTGTCGCTCCAGGCATCGGGGTTTGGGCCCATGATGAGTACTTCTGTTTTGTTGGTGTTTAGTTGTAGGCAGCTGTTTTTCATCCATTTGGCGACGGCTTCCATGCCTTCTCGAAAGTTGCGTCTGGCGTCCAAGTCATACTGTTTTGAAGTGGTTTTCATACGTCTTAATTCCGCGATACCCTTGTGTAAAATAATTTACTCCCTCCCCAAATTACAAACGTAAATTAGTCTATAAAATGTAAGCTACTACACGGAAGTTAAATAAATATTTTATGGTGCTTGAGGTCGCACACACACAATAACAAATAGATACAAAACTGATTTGCAGTAGATTTATTCAGTTTCTGAAGATGTTTTGCAAGAAATTAGGTCTATTTGCCAATTTGAACATTGCTGGTATGATCAGTTGGTTTTTTTCTCAGTGCAGTCATATAAATGATTGCTGACATGCTGCCTCCATAAAAGCGTCCACAGTGTGGTCCTTGTATCAGAAATGAGTGGGTGAGAAGTTGGAGGTAATTTGGAGGCTGCGCTACTCCCAGGCAAAACATGACTGACTAAAGGTTTGCTGGTGGTGCATTACAGTGTCTCACTAAAATCCCATTGCCATCACAATGCAGTAACGGTGCATGTCTTCCCCCAGAACCCAGCTGCCTCTCCAAACACTTGTTAACTGTTTGCTTGTCTTTTAACCTGTATAGCGCTCTGCGACCGTTTGGCTATGTTCATGCTTTCCAAATACCACATATACATGCATTCCATGCCCATGGCCATACTAAAAGCTCCTTGTAGCCAGAGCCTAGAGACGCCTCTAAAATCAATTCACATGCCCCATAAGGGGGACGAGCTTGAAGAGGTGGGACTACCTTTGCTGTATTGTGTGGAAGGAGCTTGGCTGACAGCAACTTGTTTTCAATGAGGATCCTGCCCGTGCAATTGATGGATCTTCAAAACTGACATGGTTGATTTTTTTTTTTTTTTAGTTTGGGGACATGCAGAAATACCTATTCGAATTATGAGGATTTCAAGAGTGATCATTGCTTCTCTGGTTTCAGGTGAACCATACCAATGTTTTGTACGATCGCACCACGGATTGACTTGAAAAAGAATGACCTTAAGTTTAAGTAAAAAGGAACATTGAAACCCTATACCACTTTGCGTCGGTGTACTAGCATAAGACGTACAAAACATTGTTTTCCTAATAGTATGCTAATGTATCTCAGTAAATTGATGAGTCTGTTGATGACCCAATTTGAGTTTTTCAAAACAAGGTAATGTAGAAGATAAATTTAACACTGAAAATTTGAAGTTAAAATATGGATTTTTTAAATTTTTTAATGAAATGTAAAGTATGTTAGATCGGTTTCATTTGGATAGGTCTATAAAGCAACCCTTTTCCAGGTGGTCACAGGTTTTTAACTTCACCTCTTTCCTTGCAGTGGGACCTGGTGTGTGACAATCACTGGAAGGTACCGGTGGAACAGGTCAGCTTCATGCTTGGTTACCTGAGCGGCTTCCTCGTCTTCGGATCCACCTGTGACAGGTAAGCCCTTTTTCTAAACAAAATTGCATGGAAGAGACTGGAACCTGGGCAAGGCCCCTTGAAAGACTTCAAAACTTGCCCCTAAACAAGCGCTAGAGTGCCAGGGTATGTAATTGATGCCAGGCCTGTTTGTGGGGGCAGAGATGGCAGCTTCATTCTTTGATAATCTTCAGAAGGGAGTGGTAACTCGAGGCACTGAGCCCAGTATGTATAAATACCTATTGCATGTTGACCATGGAGTACCTCATTAGTTCAGATTAGTGTACATGTGGTGTAATAACTTACTCTTTACGTCGCCCATGTGATGTGAATTTATAGCATTGTAGTATGTGTTACAGTTATTATTCAGAATGGTACCCCCCCTTTATCATCCTAAAAATTCTGAAAGGCTGAGTCGGAAGGCTCAGCCAAGATTTTAACCTGCAATTGCTGGTTGCTAATTCTGCAACATTCACGCGGAGCTATTTTGCTAGTTGTGAGACTGCGATCTGAACTAATAGTTCATGCATGTTTGGGGCTGCCTTGTAAATGCAGAACTGCTGAATCCTTGTGCCCAAGCATGGCAAGTAATTGCAGCATCCAAGTATAGCATCACTGCAGTATGAATATTCATGAAGATTAGCATGTTTCTGCCAAAGTTACAAGCAATTAAGTAATCCATGTAGAAGTTAACTTTTATGGTCAACTATGTTCTCACAAACAGCCAATGTCTTATCTTTAGTACTGTGTACCAACAAGCTATGATTTGAGGACAAGATGGCTGCAACCTCTGTCTCTACATTTTACCATTCATAAGCTATGGCCCTATTTCATGGTTTCGTCTTGGTTGAAACATTTTTGCTGTTACGCACCCCACACAAACTTACCGCTGACTTTGCCTTTGTCACCTGTACCCAGAGACGTTTGTCACACCTGACTTTAGCCAACATATTTCTCAATGACCTGCACTGGGATCAAAGGCAGCGTTGGCAAATATAATTAAATCAACTCCATGCTGCACCCAGTGAGTATATCCAGATATATTCATTAAAAGACTGAGGTTTTATATGAAGCAAAACTCATGAAATATTACAGTTTTCTATAGCCTCTCACAGTTATGCTACGAGGACTTCATTTATGATAAAGCAGGAGAGTTAGTTGAACTAAAAGGTTTTAATTTGTTTTCTGAAAAGAATGTGAGAAGATGCAAGTTTCATAACCAACGGGAAGAAGTTCCATAACTTGGGCGCTAGGCCTGAGAAAGCGCGGCCTCCCATTGAAGATCTGTGAAACAATGGATCTTTAAGGAGACAAACTTGAGCTGTTCATAGATTGAATGATGTGTGGCATCTGCACAACATTGCAGAAAATGAGAGGCAGATCCTTCTTGACATGTGTGTACCAAACACAGAATCTTAAATTCTGGCCTGAATACGGACCCCGTGCAATTGAGCCACTAAAGGGTTGGCAGAAGCAAAGAGAGCTGGAGTCCATAACAACAGTAGTTCCTTGTAGAACTAAATAATGCACGTGCCTACAACTTTATGCATCCCTCCCAAAAACTATATGCGCTGCAGGCAGATAATTATGCAAATGTTAGCAATTTCAAGTCATAATGCCCATCGCTGTTCATACCCATAAACTCATCAAAATATTGGGAATAGATAAGAAAATACTGGTGGAACTGTTGCACATCCTTTTTTTAATTTTTTTAAATTATTGATTTTTGTAAAAGAAGAAGAAATTTTCATCTGACATAAGATTGACGCATGTTTTGCCAAGTGCAGATCCAAATCAGTCTAGTACTTATGTGATGCTTTTTTGGTAGGGACTGCAATCCACCTAGAAGCCTCTTGTGCTGTACAACATTGAAAGTGGTTCCATCAGGGCCCCAATATTTTCTTGTGTTAAGTTGTTCGGGCATCCTCTGCATCGGTAAAGCGGTTCTTATATTTTGCAACACCAATACTGGTTCCTTAGCTTCATCTCGTGTGTATATCTGAGAGTAGCTCACACATTCAAGGGTTTGATCACTTTATGAAAAGGTTCTGTTTAACTGTTCTGGGCAGCACTGGATTGTTGCTCTATTGCCAGTCTCCCAACTCTTCTGCTCAAAGAGTTCCACTTAATATGCAGCGGTGTTCAGTGAGGACAACAGTGGCCAGGGCTGCTCATTATACCTGGCGGCCACTTACTGTGCCAGGGGTTACTCTGCTCATTCAGACAACGCTTTGAGTCTGCCAGTTCCTAGGCAAAGCAGAAGCCGAATGACAATCTGTCACAAAGGGTAGCCAACACCAAAAAAAAACCCTTACCTCCTCTGGGAATCTGGGAGAGTTTTTGTTGCAAAAAGCCTGCTTTAACGCTGTGTACTGACAATCTACACCTAAAGACATATTGACTTTAGACTAATTAGGTTTTGTAGTAAAGGAGATACCTTTAGTACTGTACTATAGTATTCCTGACCCAGATAACTAAAATGAATAATCTTTTAAAACTGTGTCCTTATATGTGTGAAGATTAGATAAAGAATCAATTCGTGCCCTAGATAAAGATTCTGACCTCGCCTAATCCATTGAACAATCAGACAAGCTGTTTGGGACTAGGACTAGAAATTGATTGGATCCGGATTGTATACGGCACACACCAGTCTCTATGAAAATAATTACAATGCGTAACTTAACCTCCTGAAGTGAACACCAAATCTAAAGTAGGGCCTCTGGAAAGCATTGCTAATGCTGCAAGCTGCTGCAAATCTACCATAATTGGCGAGGCAAGCAAATTTCCGTGTTCGTTCAAGAAGGAACAATTTACCTCTGCGCCATGAGCTACTACCGTGCTGGCTTGAAGTAGAAAACAGGAAATAAAAGTCTGAAAAAATTTAGAAAGGAAGTGGGGGAAGGCCCAGGAGGTCTTTACACAGAATGGAGACAAATAAAATAAAACGTTGCTAAAATTGAACATTTATGAACTATGATTCTTTACTATAAAAAGCTGGAAACGGGAGCAAGGTAACATCACGTCCAAGAGTTCTCCCATGATCAACATGTACATTTTTGTGACCGGGTGATACCACTAGGCCAATATGTGGTCTGGCTCTGGAGCCAAAGTCAAACTGGAAACAGTACCTGAACCCTAACTAGATGACTCGCCAAACACCTGCCATTGAAAAGCATGGCAGCAACATCTTTCCAGAGGTTTAACAGATGTTTGAGTCCATTCCTTGGCACAAGTAACAGAGAATGTTGAACGAGGACTAATATTAATTGTGACATCTTACAGACTTTTAGGTCTCAAACTGAACTTGATAACTGGGTTCGATTGCCATCTGCTCTCTTACTTAGCTTGGAAAAGTGCTTGGGCTTGCTTTGAGGTCACCATTACTGAGGTCTGCTGTGTGGACTTGCAGGGCTGATGGAAGTGAGAGTGGCGGGAGCACGGGTGGCGTCCTCCTTATTAGGTAAGTGTGAGGATAGTGAAAACAAAAGAAGGACAATTTAGAAAAAGCAAAGCCCAGAAAACTCTTGGAGTGTCGGACCTAGAAACGATAAGCCTCCACCTATTGGGCGGCAGAACGTAACTAAAATAAGTTAAATGAACTTCAGTTGATTCATCATAATTAACAGAATTAAATGGACATGTATCATGTCAAACAATCAATTAAAAAATATAGACGGTATTGATGAGTCCCCACCTATTAGGAAATAGTAAAGGTGGGACAAATAAAACTGAAGTTAAAACTGCTCCCAGGGGAAGAAGGGAGCTGTGCTTTTCTCCTCACGGGGCAGCCATATTGATTACTGTGCTGCCCACGGGGCAGTGGAAGCCCCCGAGACAAGGTCTGTGGTTGCCAGGCTTGTTTTAGTGAGCCCGACACACCAGAACTTGCAATATTATGAAGGGCTGAGCATTCAGCCTGATACCAGGCCTGCAAAAACAGGACAGACAGGATTCAGATTCAATCACCTTTCATTATTCTGTAAGAAGAGTGCCATCTCACAGGTTCCTTCTCCTGCAGCTTTTATGCAAAAATCTGTCACCTCCTTTCCTTTCAGAGTTGCCTTGCAATTAGGAGCATTTGACACCTCCCCTCCAGGTTAGCTTAAACCACACAGGTGTAACTAGCTATAGCCAAATTTTTGTGGCCCTTGGCAAGGGGCGCTCTGCTGTACATTTCTCAAGGCCTTGCGGGAAGTGATGCTACTTCGTTTGTGGCCCGTATTGTGTCCAGTTCTACGAGGCCTATCTGCAGGGTAATGCCCACTTTTTGAGGCTGCAGTACCTCTAGCATATTGAGTCCAATTCTGGAAGAAGTGTTGAAGTGTGTTAATGAGTGAAAGAGCAAGTGGATGGATGATTGACTGGGTAAATGAATGAGCGAGTGGGTGGAGGAGGAGGATGGATGGATGAGTGAGTGGGTGGATGAGACTGAAACTGATTGAGTGGAAGAGCAAGTGGATGGAAGGATGGATGATTGAGTGTGTAAATGAATGGGCGAGTGGGAGGAGGAGGATGGATGGATGGATGCGTGAAAGAGTGAGTGGGTGGATGAGACTGAAACTGATTGAGTACATGTGCGAGTGGGTGAATGGTTGGGTTGATGAGCGGGTGAGTGAATAGATGGATGTGATTGGGTTTCCGCTCAATCCAAATGTTTATTCTTTGCAGTACAGATTTTGATAGGTCAAAAGTTGTATGCTTCAGCTGAAAAAAAGTGCTTGTATTGCCGTGTTGAGTTGGTTATGGTGACAGCCAATGAATGATCAGGGCCCTAGGTCTGCTCTGTTTATTATGAAAAGATATGCCAAAGGCAGTAGGCCTGACTTATTAATTAAGAAAAGCATATGTTAAAGCCAATATGTCTGTAAGTGTAGATTGCCAGTACACAGCGTTAAATCAGACATTTTGCTACATAAAATCTCCCGGATTGCCGTAGGGGGCAAGGGTTTTGGTGTTGACTACCATTTGTGACAGAATCTCGGGGTACTGGATTTGCACTTTGAGGAACCTTTTTATGGCGTTTTAGGAAGGGTTGTATATTCTTTTGTTAACTGTAATTTTGTACATTTTATGAGTGTATGCCTATAGTTGCCTTGTGGGAAAGCTTATGCGGAATACAGGAGGCCTGCGTTGGTTATGGTAATAAGCTGATGATAAAGGCTGTAGGACTAATTAGTTAATTGGAAAAAGTTATGTCGGAGATTATAGATCTGATCTTTTTATTATGAAAATTTGCAACAAACGTTGTAGGCCTAACATATTGGTTGTGAAAATCTGCATTAAAACCAATAGGCCTTTTAAGGTGGATTATTATTGTACTGTGTTAAAGCCTGCAGACAGGTACTGAGTTACATAGATTCTCACAGATTACTGTAGTAGGTAAGGGTTTCGGCATTTGTTTCCCCCACTGGCAAACCCTGCAGGTAGACGATATGTCCTTTGATAAACCTTGTTAACCCTCTTTTTTTGTTGAATGTGTGCCAGAGGGTTGTCTTGTGCAAAAAAGTGATACAAAAGGGGATGATGGACGGAACGTTTGAGCCAATCAAACACTCACCCCCAGTCAACTGATCTGGGTTTAATCCATCATCATTCTTTAGCTCACTCCACCACCCCAGTTCAGACATGGCCATATGCAAATCAGTCTGACCCTGTGCCTCATGGGAACAGTCCAGCCCGAACTGCCAAGCCATGTCTTCCCTGGACTGGAAACAAGCATCCTAGGACCGGTTTCTGGCATTCCAGCCGTCATCAGCCAGGCTTGCTTGAATCCAGTGGCAAAGTGAGCAAGGGACCCACGTCTGGGCATACCCCCGCCAACTTAGGGCGAACAAAGCGATACAAAAGGGGATGATGGACGGAACGTTTGAGCCAATCAAACACTCACCCCCAGTCAACTGATCTGGGTTTAATCCATCATCATTCTTTAGCTCACTCCACCACCCCAGTTCAGACATGGCCATATGCAAATCAGTCTGACCCTGTGCCTCATGGGAACAGTCCAGCCCGAACTGCCAAGCCATGTCTTCCCTGGACCGGAAACATGCAAAAAAGTGTACACAATTCAGTAGGCCTGAGTTGGTTATTCTGACACACCAATGATAAAGACTATAGTTCTGTTTGGTTCATTGGGAAAATGCATGTCAGATGCCATCGGTCTACTCTGTTTATTATAAAGAGTTAAGACACAAGCAGTAGGCTGGGCCAATTTATTGTTAAAAGCGTTTGCTAAAGCCACTAGGCCTTTAAGGGTGGGTTGCCTTTCAACTGTGTTAAAGGATGCAAACATTTTGTTTTATGGAATCTCACGGATTACTGTAGTAGGCAAGGGTTTTCGTGTTGGTTACACACTCTTACATACACTTTTGGGTGAAGATTTGCAGTGTGGCAAGTCGCTGTTTGCTCTTTTCGGAGGGGTTGTATATTGTTTTGTCCACTCTAATTTTGTGCATATTTGTCATTTTAGAAATATACACTTGACTGTTGCCTTATGGGAAAGTTTATGCTTAATATAGTAGGCCTTGGTTATGTGACAAGCCAGTGATAAAGGAAATAGGCTTGATTGGTTCATTGCAAAAAGTTATATCAGATACATTATTATTGTGAAATGTTACAACAAATGTAGTAGGACCTGACTTACGTATTGTGAAATGCATTTTTAAAACCAATAGGCCTTTAAGGGAGTAACCCTGTATTAAAGGTATTTAGTTTCATGGAATCTTGCAGAATAATTTAGTAAACAAGGGTTTTGGTGTTGGTTCCCCACCTTGGAAAACCCTTGGGGTAAAAGAATTGCACTGTGATAACCCTTGTTAGACCATCTTAAGAGGGGTTGTACATTGTTTTGCCAACAGTCGTTTTATATATATTTTTAATTTTGCTGACTGGTTGCCTGATGGCTGTCATGTGAGAAAGCTAACACGTGGCCTTTTTCTTCATTAGAAAAGTTACGTCAGATACTACAGGTCCTATCTGTTTAGTATGAAAAATTACAACAAAGACAGTAGGCCAGACTTATTTATTGTGAGAAACGTATGTGGAAGCCAATAGGTCTTTAAAGGTGGCTTTTTATTACTTTGTTGAAGCCTGTATACACACTGGGGGTTGAAGATTTGCCCTTCGATAGTCCTTGCTAGAAGCGCTTGGCAGGCGTAGTTGTATGCCAGGCCCTTGTAATAAAAATAAACTTATACATACATATACCTTCAGGGAGGGTCTTTGGATCAGCCCACGTCTGTGTGTTTGAGTATCATTCACATTATGGTTCTCTCCATGATGACATACTGCATGTGACATTGGTTTAGGGAATTTCTGTCACTGGCTCTGTTGCACTTTGGGTAACGGCATTTTGCATCACATGTGCACATCTGAAAATGAATGTGTCTGAATGTCTTGGCTGGTCTTCCAGTCATTTCGTTTTCAATGTTTTCCCTAATATATGTCACCTTTTATTTCCTCCTTTTTTCTTTAGTCCTTTTGGATTACTTTTATTCTTTTATCTTGCATATGCCCGTTTTACTGTGGATGGCTAAGTGGGTGAGTGCAAGAATGGGTGAGTGGTTGGATGAATGGATGCATGAGTGCAAGGATGAGTGACAATGCTTGTATAATACCTATTGAATGCTTAAACTCATCAGTGCTTGATGAGACATTCTCACTTTTAAGTCATATCTGTTAGCTTTAGCAATGCTTGTTTCAATTACTTTCAATACCAAGGTCAAGCTTATTTCCTGTTCGCTTGGATTTCAGTGGGTTCGAATGCCAATATATTTTTATAGTTTGCTTGTAAAGTGAACATACTTTGACAATACCTTATGGAATGAGAAATTTATTTATGGTTGATATACTGACAATATTTCTCGTCTTCTGTAGTGTACACAGAATGATTTAGTGTGAAATATAAATCAATTGGATAGTGGGCAGGAACAGATTACATTCAGTTCAAACCAGAGTTCAGATTTAATACACATTTTGGATGTCCAAACTGAAATAAACTATAAGAAAATATTTACTAGCCTACATAAGAAACCTCCTCATAGAAACTGAATTTTGAAATAAAGGAGTACAGATACGTATGCGTACATAAGTCACTACCTTTGTAGATATCCTTCGGTGTCCACTGAGGAGTAAGTCCTGTCTTTTGGTCACAATCTGTAAAAGGTCTTGGGTGAAAAACTGTTTTTGGTAGCAAGTAGAAAGTTCTCTCACTTGGCATGTATTCAGAGGTGTCAAAAAATGACATTGTCCCAGCACAACATTGGACAAGTGTCATCAAATGTAGTGTCTTTGTCCATCTAATGTGTTCTGGTCTTGGAACTTTGAAGTCAGAACAAGTCTCAGTTTCATGGTGCTGCTCTTTGGGTCTCCCTCAGAGACGTGTAGGGTTGGCTTGTTGAATCCCCTTTCGTGAGGGAGTGAGCCCTACCGTTACTGACGTCCACTGACTTGGACACCAAATGCTAAAGTAAACCCAGAACGATACAAAGTCCTGCAGTAGGACTGACTTCTCATATCCAGGTAATGGCCTTTACTCCCGCAAGGACACAAGAAGTAAGACGGCCCTTGGAAGAGTCAATATTTATCTAGACACTAAAGTTTAGGGTGCACACTTTAGAGCTGCCTGAGGAAAGTCGTCCGTGTTTCATGTGTTGTTACTAGCTGATAATGGCTGCCCTTTGAGACTATGTTCAACTAATTTGTTTTACTGCATAGTGGGTTCCAGCTACTCTACTGGAAGGTGCTTGGTGTTATTCATAATCCCATGTCAAGCTCTCTGTGCAGTTTCATTGTCTCCTGAAAGTTGTTCTGTGGAAAACCATTTTTCTCCCTGGCTACCATTCCTTTGGCCAGATTAAGAGCATTCTTAGCGGGGCTATATGTTTAGAATCATGAGGATGGCTACGAAATTCCTAAAAAGGAACACTTTTTTTGTTGTTTTTACTCAAGCCAGCTCTTTCTCTCCCCATACCTATTAGACTGCGGTGATAACCTTGGGGTCCCTAACAGTGTTGAAAAGTCCCAGAGATTATTAATATATATTTCAGACAGGGGCTGTATAACAATTGGTAATCCATATAAGATTATATGTTTGATCACACTGGTTAGCTGTGGTGTAGATAGAATCTTCGCTTCCACCAAGGTATAAAAGCAAGTTAAATTAAAGTATGGGATGGAAACAATGCGGCGGGGTGCTTGGCAGGCTGTCTATGGTGCTGCGGATACTTCACACTATATGTCTTAATGGGAATACAATTGTTGTTGTGACTTCAGTGTCACTGAGCTCCATTGTACCTGTGCAAAGCAGGGTACATCATTAGCGCTTTTATTTTTTGTAAATGAATGCTGCTTGTTGACATACATGGCTGGGGTACAGTGAGAATGAAGAATTACAACAGGCTGCATAGCTCTGATATCCCATAGCCAGACAAGCGCAGGTTTTATGCGGAAAGTTAATGGATTTATTTACAGCTGATCCAAGGGCAGCGAGCAATGAACAGATCTAAGTTGGCTGCTCGCTTTATTCGCCACCAGGACTACACAACATCTGGTGAACTTGTAAGCAGGGTGAAGCGATACCAGGCAAGCCACCATTCGCTCAGCCTTACAGCTGCTGGTGGGAATAACTGGGTGCCGTCTCTTTAATCCTTGGACCCTGCCATAAGTACCCCTGGAATATTGTCAAGAAGCCCCCTTTGAGCTCTTTCTTTTGATTGCTCTCTGCACAAAAGGCCTTTGGATCGCTCTCCAGCTCCATCTGGAACACAGAACATACAACATCACCACATGTTCGTAGCAGTAATAATCACAAACGCATTGATAAGGGTAAGTGGTAGGATGAGTGTCGCTGTGAAGGATCACCAAAGATGGGGAGCCTGCTTGTTAGTTGGTATGTAAAGATTCCCCACCCTAACCTGGAAGGGACTTAGCTGGAGAGGTGGGGTGTAGCCTGTTACCCTGGATATGTGGGGGCTGAAGAGGGGGAAAGGGGCGTGCAGCCTGGCAGGGGAATGCAAAAAGAACAGATGATGGACGGAATGCTAAACAAATCAATCATTCACCCCCAGTCACAGGTCTGGGTTTAATCAATTGCTTTTTTGCTCTCACCATGCCACCCCAGATTGGACCCAACCATATGCAAATCAGTCTTGACCCTGCTCCCCATGGGAACAGTCCAGCCCGAACTGCCAGGCGAGGTCCTCCCTGGACCAGAAACAAGCATCCTCGGGCCGGTTTTAGGGTATCACCCCTCATCAGCTAGGCTAGCTTGAATCTGGTGGCGTAGCGAGCAATGCAGAGGAATGTTACCCTGTGTGTGAAGTGGAAAACCATATCTCTCATTTCTTTGACAAAGGAGTCTCTACTGAGTATTCTGAGAGCACTTCAGCAACATCTCAAGCCTACTACAGGTACTAGGAGTATTTACCATGTGTCTGAACATGGTTGGGCTGTACGAGTATGCACTGCCTGAGCTCTTTGTCGTTTATCGGGGTGGAAGGTGGCTTTCAATTCTCAAGCATTCTAAAACACCCTGGCTGCCGTCAGGGCCGGACTGGGAGACGAAACCGGCCCTGGCAAACAGCTCGGCCAGCCCCCCTGGGGGTGAGAAGGGGGGTGCGGTCGAGTTGTTTGATACGGCCGATTTCGGCCGTTTTTGTTACAGGCGGCCGATATTGCCAGCCGCCGGTAACAAAAACGGCCCCCCAGGGCCTAAAACCGGCCCCCTCCCTGGCGGCCTACCGGGAAAACGCCCGGTGCCCGCAACGGCCAGTCCGGCCCTGGCTGCCGTGCGGGGGTTTGTGGTGTTTCACAAGAACCCAAACTATAACTTAAAAAAAAAAAAATCTTTCCACTATCTGCACCCATGCTCTCTGCAGTGTACCTTTATTTTCAGCAGAAAACACAGCAGCTTTAGGCAGTGACTTGAAATGCACAAAGCCTCTAACCTTCCTCTCTGCGTCAACTCCTCGTGGTCCAGTCTCTGTTTTTCGCTTGCACTGCTCTTTTGACATTACCAAATAAAAGCAAAAGAAGGCCTTGTGCCAGAGGGTGGCCAGTTTAGCAGGCAGAGCGGCCGGAGACCAGCCGCTAAAGTGAGAGCGGAATTACTAGATACGCAGCAGCACAAGATGGACATTTCCCATATGCATTTCACATGCCCACCAGCCCCAGATTGTTGAGGTCCGCGCAAAGGCTATGGGCATATACAGCACTCCTTTGTCAGAACTCTTCAGTTCACCCCTCCTGCTACCAAACCCCTCAGTATACCATGGATAGTCACCCAGATACCCAGATACTCAGAGTACATAGAAATGACACTTGAAACGCCTGCACAGTCATTTAATAATTTATTTCAAGGTAACGGTCCGTAAATCAAGGCACGAGGCAATCAATAGGTGTTTTGCCTGGATGACTTTATTAAGGCTGCAATTGAACCGTGTGATGCCTGTTATTTTGACTTTTTTTGTGGCCCAGCTCTCTCTCTCTCTCTCTCTCCTCTATCTCTCTGTCTCACACACATGTGCGTGCGCTTAGGCCTGTCCTTTGATTCTGAGACCTGGCGGGGCACACTAAGCTCTCTAGCAGACAAGGGACTAAACTCCATATCCTGGTTTGTTGACATTAAGAAGTGGTGGCATTGTACTGTTTTTAGGTCGAGCCTGCGCAGCGCATGCGCTGCTCTGCAAGGCATGCTGTATTCCAGTATGGACTTGAAGCCCCGCCCACTCTCCGTCCATATTTGTCATTGGCTTGTGTCATTCTCCTTTGTAAATGCTGGTTTCTGATTCGTTAATAGACCTGTTAGTCCCTCCTTAGTACCGCCTTGTCTTCATTTGTAACCTCCCATGAGGACTGGCCCTTTTACTTCTGTTGTTACATGGTATGTCTTATTTAGTCTGTAAGCACTATTTTCTTTAATGAGTTTCTCCTACTGCAGGCACGACATGCTTTCCTGCAACATTCAGCGCGCCATGCGCGATTTCACTTTCCAAGCAGCCCGGGACAATGGCGGCCGCTTCTTTGCAGTGAAATGAGTCTCGTATTTACAATAGTTTGAGCTATTGGCATTGTAAATGACAATGCCTTTTTTGTATGTGTTAATTATCAAAACAGATAAATAAAAGGCATTGTCATTTACAATTCCAATAGCTTGAACTCTCACAAATTCGAGACCTATTGAATTGCAAATGCTTGTTATATATGTAATTCTAGCACTGAACAGACCTTTCCTCTGATTAAGGAGCAGTTTAGGGCCTACTGGGCCCCCTTGTGTAAAGTTCTGCTTGCATTAGACATCCGTACCCTTGCATGGATATCCTGTATGCATGTTGAGTGCTGGTTGTGTAAAGCATATTTGGTAGCAGGACTCTGTGTGGATGTCTGTGTTGGATTTTTGAGACGGTGGGATCCATTTTGGATTTATCCTGGGATTCCAGGGTGCACGATTGACATTGTGATGTAGTCTCGCCTGACTGTGGAAGTATAGTGCCTAAATTCCTGAGCCGGAGATGGTAACCCTAGACACTTTATTGAGAATTTCCATGATGAGGTTTTTAAAAGTGGATTGGCTGATTAATACTTTCCGAACACTGCAGTTTGGGTTCATGGTCAGGGAATGGGGTGATCCAGCAGAATCTGTGTGAGGGATAGAAACTTGTAGACTGGGCTGGCCCGTTTGTTTCTCCCGGAGTGCTACTTCCAGAAGACCAATGACAGCCTGGTGCAGTGTTTTCACACATCATTGTGCTCATTTTTTGGGTCCTCCTGCCTAGAGCAAGCTTTGTCACTACTTGCTGTGAGAGCCATCACCTTCTACAAAGACTGTGGCAGCATATGAAAAGGAACCACCACAAATCAATTCTTCGGTATTGACAGTTGGATCAAAATCCCATGTCTGGGAATGGTGAATAAAGGTGAGACCCATATACCTCCACTTTGCTCCTGTTCCTGGTTCTTCAAGCTCCAGGAAGGAAGTGCTCCGGAGAGTACTCGAAGAATTGCTAAGATCTAGTATTTGTGTCTGCCAGACAGCCAGTCTTCCAGAGGTGAGGAGACAACAATTGAAGTCTCCACATCTTGATGGAAGAACTGTGGGTCTGCTTGTGACCTGGGTGCATACCTCACCTGCTGGGAAGAGGAGAAGCTCGTTTGTCCCTGCAGGAGGTGAGTGACCGAGTAATGAGAATCCCAGCTGCAGAGCCCAAAGAGTAACGGCTCAGAACAGCGAACTGCTTGTTGGAGAGTAACTTGAGCTGAATCTAGGTCTATCTGCCTCCATGGGTGTTTCTTCACTGAAACCCACCCCCCCTCTCCCCACCCACCCACCATGCCTGCTCCTGCAAACGCCACCAGACGAGTACAACAGACTTGTGCTGATCTTATGCGCACGGAGACAGAGGACCTGCACCACAGATCAGAGAATGGAAGCCAACCCGTTGGAGTGCCAGCATCTGCCCAGTCGGAGCCAACTTCCCAGTGTTTGTCGCCCTGCACCAGGCCCAAGCATAGAGAAGAAGGCAGGGCCTGGCCGAGTCCCTGAGCCCTTAAGCACATCTGCTCATCGTGCGGCTGTCGCCTGTATGCTCGTACTTAAGCCTAACAAGCAGTAGCGGCTGCTACTGCACCAGGGGGGAGGGGGGACTGGACGAAAAAATAAAATAAAAACAAGCAGTAGCGGCTGCTACTGCACCAGTGGGGAGGGGGGACTGGACAAAAAAATAAAATAAAACACTTACCTGAAAACGGCTGGCCGTTGCCTCTCCTCCGTCCTCTTCTTCCTGTCTCCGGTCCAGCAGCAGGAAGCACCCGGGCTCCCAGGCTCCCCTGAGCCAATCACATTACTGCAATGCAGCGTTGTGATTGGTCTGAGCGCCGTGGTTCGGCGCTCAGACGGGGAATGGGAGGCTGGGCATGTTCCTCACCAGGCTGTGCATTACAGCCTGGTGGGTAAGATGTAAAGTGCTTATGACTGTTTGGCTGGCTCAAGAGGGCCGGCCAAACTGTTGTGCGCCCTTAGGGACTGCAAACCACTCCTCCCCCTGCTCTGGCTAGCCCCGCCCCGCCACTGACTGCAATAGGAAAACTAAAATGATAATAACGATACATTATTTTATTTTTCCTTTTGAGCAGTGGGGCGACGCTACTCCGCCTTAGTGGAGGAGCCGCCACTGCTAACAAGTGCCCACATCTCAGGTAAAACCATTGCATGTGCTGAACATTGACTGCAAACTTTGTCACAGACTTATGTGGGTTCCATGCGTTAACAATAAACATGCTCAAAGAAAATTGTCTAGAAAACAAAATACAGACTGACCGCTGCATCATAGAAACCAGGGAAACTGCTTATCTCCCCTTATAGTTAGCTGGCACCTGTGATTGAATCTAGTCTACTGATTTCTGTGTAGGAAATAGCAAAGTACCAGCAGTGCGCAGCATTGTGGTGACTAACATTCCTTGTGTGCAATATATCATTTTGGTGTTATTAAAGTACTTCTTTTAGTAAAGGAAAATCACATAGCTAGACAATGAATCATTGTGCCTGTTGTTTGTTCTGTGTCTCTACCACCTACATTACCTCACTGAGGAACCTTTGATCGCTCACCCTTGCTACCCTGAGAGTCAAGCGTAGAAAGTGTGTTCTTGGCCCAGATTGCAGAGTCATAGTGAGATGCGCCCCAGAATGAAATGACCACAGCCACCACAATTCTGGTCCAGTTGCCCCTGCTTGCCCTGTGGTCTCCCGAACAGGGTCTGACACAACTTGTTTCAGAGCCTCCTAGTATACCACCCAGTGATAAACTCCCTCAATATACCATCACTGCTTTAGTACCACTTCATAACACCAGTCCTACTTCATAAATCCATACCAATTCCATTACACCCTCAAAACCCCCAGCACACGGGAGCTCTTGGTACACCTATGTTGCTTCAGAACCACATCAGTACAGCACTTCTGTACAGAACCCCACAGTACATCACCCTTCCTCAGTACAACGCCCCTGCTTCAGAAACCTCCAGTACACCGCCCTTTCTTTTCAGCATGCAATAATTCTTTTTATCCAGGATGCTGATTGATTTGGCTTTCTCGAGGGAAGAGTCCTTTCAGTTGAACTTGTTCAGTACTGAGCAGTCTCCACTCTGAAGTTTACTACACCAGTAGTGCGGCATTGCTTGACTTCTTTGGCAGTGGTTGCATCCTGTGCTGCTATCCTGCTTCCCTGCACCTATAGTCTGTACTTGCTGGCTCCCAAACCTGTTTGCTGCTAAACTTGGCCCATCTGTGATGCTGTTATGCTCTCTCTCTAGATTTGGACGTCGAAGCACCTTTCTGGCTGCCCTTCTCCTGGCAGTCCTCTTCGGCACTGGTGCTACTGTTTCCATGGACTTTCTCATGTTCCTTCTGACACGGCTGTTCCAGGGGGCGGCCCTGGCTGGAATCTTCCTCTCCCTCTATGTTGCAAGTAAGTGTACAATATCGCCTGGCACCATCTTTTCAGATCATTAACGTTCTTGTTCTAAATGATATTGGCGGTATTGTTGCTGTTTATCAGTCGTGACATACATGCAATGGCTACTCGTATCTCTCCGGAGTGGACTTATGGGTACAATTGTTCCACCTTCTCTCCAAGTCAGGTGCATGCATGCAGTTATTCATCCGTGTCTCCAGGGTGGGCTTGTGCATGCAGGTGTTCCCAAGTCTTTCTAGAGCACACATATGCATTCAGATTTTCCTCCTTGTCGTTGGCTCAGGCACGTGCAGATATTCCACATGCAAGTTTCTCCATGCCAGACACATGCATGCAGTTGCTCCAGAGTCTCTCCAGAGTTGATGCATGTATGCACTTGTTCCTCAATCATTCTTGGGCAGGCACAACATGTAACATACATGCAGATGTTCCTCAGTCTCTCCTGGGAAGGCCGATGCATATACTTGCTCTTCATTCTCTCTGAAGCAGGAACATGTATACCGCTGAGGCCAGGTGCTTCCTGGGAGACCAAGTACAAGTCATTGCTTCCCAGTTTCTCCAGGATGGGGATCATACATGAAATATTTTAACATTTTCTCGAGGGTTGAGACATGCAAGGATTAACTGATGCCTATGTTTGTTTCTCAGTGGATGCAGGGCTGGCACATACATGTGTTTGTTTTGTAGGCCCTGCAGGGCTTCTGCGTGTATGTGGTTATTTCCCAGTGCCTGCATGTTTAATACATGTGTGAGTTTGCTTTCCAGTTCATGCAGAACTGGTATATGCATATGGTTGTTCCTGATTGCCTGTCAGATTGACATGTGTAAAGTTAGTCTCCAATGCCTGTTGGGCTGGCACATGACAGTCATCATTTCTCCGACTTCTCTGGGGCTGATACACGTATGTGGCTAGTAGGCTAGGAGCATTTGCGTTTTTGTTCGGTAGTGCCTCCATGGCTGGTACACATTTGTGTGCGTTTCTCTGTGCCTGCAGGGCTGGCCTATGTGCTTGGTAATTTCCATTGCTCAAATGCTGGCGTATGCAAGTGATTGTTTCCTATTTCCACCAGTGCTGCTCCATGGATGCGATTGTTTCCCAATGTCTGCTTGGCTGGCACTTGACTGATGTTATTTCCAAGTGCCTGCAGTACTGACACATTCATGTGGTTGTTTCTCAGAGTCTGCAAGTTTACACATGCCTTATATGGAGGAACAGCGCTGCTTGCAAACATTGAGACATAAACAAGGCATATACAGACGTATTAAGTTAAGATATGCCCCCAGAAAGAATCACACTAGAGAAATCATATCTTCCACAGGTTGCCACATATATAGCAACCAATGAATTACAAAAAGACAGTGAAAACTTACTGAAAATGTTCCCGTTTGTTTTCTGAGCCCTAGAAGCCAAAACCAACATCACCGCTATCGCCACCTCACACATTACTGTCGAAACTCTCAACTGTCAAACCACGCATACTCTAGTACTCACAGACCTGGAAGAGACCCTACCTCCTCAACACACCAGAATGATATCAGTGCAGCCTATAAAAGCAACATCCACATAGACCCCTTCACCATACAAAGCACGCCCCCCATAATCAGACCCTGAAAGAACTATGAGATACATAAAATTATTCATAACCTCCTTTTTAGTCGAACAGCAACATGCAAGCCCCAGGACCTTTTATGTATCTGTGCTGTATAAAACTCTCAAATAAGTAAATAAGTTACATTAACTCCCTGCCTTAACCCCTAAGCTGAGAAACAACCATGTCTTCAGTGCACCATCCCAAACTACAGATGGACCATCTCAAATGCTACAGAGATGGAGGATTTCCTGTGCCACAATAAGCTTGACCTCCTGTTCCTCACAAGACTTGGTTAACACAGGCATCACAACCTGTTCTCGATATTCTCATACCTGAAGGGTGTTACAAAACAAGAAATTTTTGGACCTTGCAATCACCCTTCCCCTCAAAGGAAAAAACGAAAATTCATGCATGACTTTATTTACTACTTGACTATTGAACTCCTCACCTGCTCAGAGAGCATAGTTTTAGGTAATTTTAACCCAAAATGGGGACATACATAAGACTTAGTCTTGCCACATCTTTAAACTTTCCTAGATAACTTGACCATTTTCAACACTCCAATATCCCCTCCCACACCAAAGGTTCTATTCTAGGTCTCATTATATCCAAAGTACGGATGTTTATAGTTGGAAACCCTAGTAGATAGGTATGATTATGCCTTGAATTCTTTTCTTTACCAATTTCTCCTTGCATTCCTAAAATCCATAAAGTAATAGGGATATTATGGTCTAATGACCTGTGAAACCTTGAAATAGCAAGTTTTGAGAAGTTAGTCAGTGCTCGGACACTAAACTAACAATCACTCTTGAATACGTTTCAGAGATCGGCAACTATGAAAATGAGACTTCCAGTTTCCTGAACCTTTACAACTCAAAAACATCCTAGACACTGTAGCCTCCCAAAAAAAAGGAAAGGAGCAAAGAATACAAATATTTGGTTTTCTTCCCACCTAAATAACAAACAAAGATTGTTGGCATGCTTGAGAGAAAATTGAGGGAAAATTCTATCTCCTAGCACCGACTGTTCCTTAACTTAAAGAGATGCCACTACAAGTGCAACACCCTTAAATTCATGGTAGATTGTTTAAATCTCAGATCATCACAGCTAAAAATAGGTCCAAAAAACCATATGACCTGTGAAAGGTATCCTGCCTCCTGATGACCTCACAACAGATCCCTGGGGGTGGAAGTGCAAAACACTCACCACACACTTCAAAGGCAAAATCACAAAAAATAAATTAAACTCACCTTGTCAACCATAAACCTGATCTACCAACTGCACCTGGCTAGGGGTGATAACTTAGCTAATTACTTATGCCTACTAGCCCTATAGGGGTATAGGCCTGGAACCACGACTCTTCAGGTATCTCTGTCTTGGACTTTTCTTTCAGTCTAACTCCAGGTGTAGCCCATCTCCTTGCAGTCAGTTTCGATTCCGCTTTTCCTTTTCTCTTGAGCTTTCCAGGGCAGGGCTTGTCTGGTGGTGTTTGACTTGGGCTTGAGGATGGTGTGACCTTTCCATCCCCAGCCTCATTCAGTGACTTCTTCATGGGCAGGGAGTTGTAAAGTCTGCTGCCAAAGGTCGTTGTTTCTGATGGTGTTTGGCCAGAGGATTTGGAGGTTTTCCTCAGACTGGTGTTGTTGAAGGTCTGGACTTCGTTGGTGGTGGTCACTGTTGTCCTCCAAGTTTCTGCTCCATACAGGACAGTTTTTATGTTGGTGTTAAAAAGCAGGCTCTTGGTTTGCAGCGTTAGATCCTTGAAGCTCCAGATCTTCTTTAGCTGACTGACGGTAGCCCTTGCTTTACCAATTCTTGCCTTGATGTCTGCATCTGTGCCGCCCTCCTTGAAGTGCAGATTATATGACTCTAAAACAATTACATTTTTTCTCACCAAAGAAGCCAAAATCAGTGACACATGGCTCTTTGCCCTAACAGAGTGTAGTTTAAAAGCTGAAGTGGTAGAAACTTCAAAATCCTTGGGGTTCATACGGTACAAAAACCTCAAATTTTGAATATTAAATTGCCAATATATACGTTTCAGGAAATTAAAACAATTATTTGCTGGAGAAGAGCTCAAAGCTGCAGTTCAGTCCTTAGTGATACCTCTCCCGACCTATGGAAATGGACTCCTAACTTGGCTATCCCAAAAAGTGCCACTACATCTGAAATTGGTCAAAATTAAGCAGCACATTCAGTCAAAAATAAAGGCATATATGACCATCTCACACCCCTTCTCTTCGCGGTGGCTGCCCTTCGAGGCAAGATGCTGTTACAAATCAGCATCCCTAACCTACAAAGCTGTGCACCCCAATACATCTAAAGGAAACTAACCATCATACAAAACACAAGAAACCTCTGGAGCAAAGGAAAGTGCTCTGGTGCTTATTAGCTTGGATCACACTACACAAAAACAAGTATGTAATATATTATTTAAAAAATATTGACACGTGTGAGAGTACTCTTAGAAAATACCCAAAACGTGGCACATGTTGCCGCCGTATATGAGACAAGCCCCACATCTATTTAAGCAACTATTGAAAAAACACCTGCTTTCAAAATATTTGGGCACAAACCACCACCTACAAGAGCGAGACCGTACCCTAGCTTTCCTGATGCCAAAGACATGAGTTACTGGGGCCCCCGCCCCCCAGCTTTTCTTACTGCAGCATGTTAGACATCACATGCACAGCACTGGCTCGTTAGTATCATAGTAACCTCCTTCTCCCATTTCCTTTTTAAGTCTTCCTGCATTAAGCATGTTATTTTTATTTTGTTTTTGTGTTGGATCTTGTAAATGACGTTTGTATTTTACTCTGTTTTGCATCATCTATGACCCGGCTTCATTCCAACTCACCTTGTGATGTCCATTGTATCTACGTGTATCCTAATCGAAAACCTCAAAATTCAAAAATAGAATGTGTACGCATGTGTCCGGACCGCGCTCCCTGTTAGACTGTGTGTATCTCCGGTTTCGCAATCTTATTTCCGTGGTTCCAAGTTTGAGGATATCTTTGGGGTGGATATTTCCACAACCCCGTGGCATTTTGCCCAGTTCAGATAGCTCTCAGTTTCCATCTGTCTGTGTGGTGTGATCCTACTTTCAGCGCATCTCCGCTGTGATTGGTTGTTTGCTTGTGAGGAGTTTGCATCTTTCTCTTCAGTCCTCTTCCTGTTCATCCTCTTGTCAAAGAAAGCCTCCCTCCCTGTTTGTTTGAGTATGAAAGTGTGAGTCACCGACTATTCACATTTTTTTTGTCAATAAACTCCACCGACCGGTCTCCTGAAAAAATTGGTAGATGCAGTGTCTCTTTGATTCCAGGCAGGACACGAATTTAGACTGCAATGCTCACAGTTTTCTGGTATGGATCAGTTGAGAGGGTTCTCACAAAAAGTATAAGCAAGTGCATTAGCTTTGCTCATGAGAACTAGAAGAAGAGCTTCACGAGTAACAAAACTAAAATCAGTTTTTGCCTGACTTTCACATCTCGAGTGCCAAAATGCAGCACGCCTCAACTTCATAGCCGCGCACATCTTGTGGCCATTATTAGTGTGAGGAGAAAACATGGCTGTAGCAGGTTCTGGTTTCGCAAAGATAGGCCCAGTGTGTTGCCAATGTTCACAGTCTCTTCCCCCTTCTGCTCTTTTATCACACAACCTTTCACGCTTCAATATTCATTAATCAATACACTTCTTGCTCCACATCACTTTGATAATTTCCCAGAGTCCTAATCAGACTTCTCACGAATATCGTAATGAAGTTGTCGTCATCATAGACTGTCATCAGGTAAGATGGTCAAGCGCAGTTACTTATGGTATCGCGTTCGATAGAGGGAACGCAGACTCGACTCGGACACGAAGTCAGTAATGAACAAAGCTGCTTACAGTATTTTCATACTTGTTTTAAACCATGACCAGTGTTCCAAACCTTCAAACCCAAAGCTATCATTAATAGTGTGCAGATCTTTGACACTTTCACGTATTGTCTAAAATACTACATGGCAACCTGCAGAATCGTTGCTTATGTTCAGTACAGCATTCAGCCTTATTGATCACCTGTTCACCACCCTTAGCAGCCAGGACAAAATCTATGGCCATTCAGTTTTACATAATAGTTTGTTGGACCACTAGCTGAGTAGTTATCAGCTCGCGTGCCTTGGCAGTTGACTTTGCTCCCTCCTCTAGTACCTTAGCAACTGGGCGGCTCTCATAGACTCATCCCGTAGCTTGGAATCAAGATGGCAAAGAATGGAGAAGCTTCTGAAATGCCTCTGCTCCATCTCTTACGTAGAGCAGGAGGTCACGTGGCAAAATATCACTTGCGCAGCTCCGCATAAGCTGGATAAAAGGATCCAGACCGGTCCTTGCGTAACTGCACATAAGCCTGACTACCACAAGTGTAGTAAGTTCCAGTTTAATCTGATGTACTACTGTAGCTAAACAGTACACCAGGGGGAAAGGTTGTTCACAGTATCTCAGCTTGAGTAAACATTGGAAGGGGAATCCGTTTGGTTTGCTTAGGAATAGACACCTAGTACTCACCGTGTGCCATGACGATGATGATGCTTACAACTTCACAGACCAATCCACGTGCAACAGATGCATCGTGGAGAGGCTTAGTTAGATCAGGAAGGGTAACAGAGGTGGTAGACCTACCACGTTCAGGAATAAAGTGCCCACCCAGGTGTGGGTCATCAGATTGTTCCTCCCATTTGAAAGGAAGTGGGATTATTGGCACATGCCCATTGAAATCAGTGGGTACATGGGAGCACAGCCACCCCAAGGAGTCCTTCAGGTCCTTATTCTATTGATCCAGTACATGTAGTAAAGTATTGTCTTTGTGGCTTGCCTTATCATGGTGAGTGATTCATGGGGCCCTGTCTTCACGAGAACCCAGGACATGCATGTTAAATGGAAGACTGACTAAAAAGCTTCTGTAGTGGGAACCAGCTAACTCAGGCTCAAGACTTTGTGAGACCAGAGTAACTCATAGGCAAACTCATTCCAAACGAGAAGAGACTAGAGGATCTTATGTCTTGATGAAGGCCTTAATGATCTCCTACAACACATTACTGATGTCGAAACGCGTCAACAGCACTCAGGCGGCTGCATGAGAACATAGAGTTTTAAGTAACCCTGGGACCTTAAATTTTGCTTTCTGAAAGACTATCTAAAGGTGTTAAATAGGGGGATTAGTAGAGGTAAATCATGCTGGATATCTGGCAATAAGTACAGGCCTGTTACAGAATATCGATCACTCATCAGAGCATTAAGACAAATGGTGCACAGAATGAGGATGTGCAATAAACCACAATCTGAATGTTACAGGTAAGCATCGTATTTCTTTTTCTCTTTGAAAAACTGCTCATTTTAAATGTGACAATCAAACTTACCCCAACTTTGATTCAAAATGTCGTCACACTAAGTTATTTTGTAAGTTCTGTTATCTATTACTTGTGGGAAAGTTGCATGTTTCATTTCAATACTTAAAAGCATGTTTAAAAGTTATTTTCCCATTTCCGTGTGTGATGGCCCTTCCTACGATATAGTGACATCTTTGCACATTGCCTATGCTAATTAGTCCCCACCTATATATTTTAGGACTTGTTCCTTGTTTTTTGGGTTCAGTGATTGTCTAGTAGGGTGGTCAGTTAGTACTATATCAAAAATAAGTGTTTATCCACGGTTCTAAAGTCTAGCGGCATCCCCAGGGCTGGGCTCAGCATCTCACCTGAGCAGAGCTGCTAGTATGACCCTGCTTGGGTTCACCCAATAATATGTAGGCCCAGGGAGAAATTTCCTTTATGCTAGAGTAATATTGCATAATTACAGAAATTTCACATGATGCTTTTTACACTAAATTCTCGAAATTATGGTTTTATGACACTTCACGGAACGACGTGCCGTTCACAGCAAAAAAGTAACACCAGGGCATGGGAACAGCTGGAGCAACCAGTCGCTTTTCACATTAAAATGTAGCGCCAAATGTTGTAGTTGCATTTTGTGTAATTGTGTGTAATTATGCGTAATTTAGCTGTGTTTTTCTAAAATTTCATGTAGTTACTCAAAAGCTAATTATGAGAATTTCTGACACTTGTAATAATACGGTGGGCCAGGCTTCTACGTCTGCAATCATTCATAAGCGAGGAAGTGAATTTCAACAAGAGAAAAGAATATCCAGGTAGAAGGAGTTAAAGGAAATCGTGTTTTCGCGATTAGCCAAAAATTGTGAAATCAGCACTTTTGAAAAAATGCAGCTATTTTTACAAAATTGCCGGCCAAATTGTCATTGTAAATAAACTGAGTCTGATCCTTTTTTTATTGGCTTTGCTCTATGCTGAGACAATAAAAGGAGGGTGAGCGACAGGTTAGCAGGCCGGCAGAGGAGTTGAGATCCTGTCGCCTGCCTTTAAAATCCACAGGCCATACTCCCATGTTGTCAGGTCCCCACACCCTGCCCTGCACTTTGTTTCCTGGGACCTGCTGCCACTTTGCTCTTTATTTTTTGCAGCTTTATATAGCGCAAACTCGACTCTAGTAGCGGCTGGTGTCCGGGCTGAGTGGTGAGGCAGGTGGGAAAGGGGTGGAACGAACAACGACAATAAAACAACAAAAAATAAATAAAAAATAACATACCTGCCGCACTGTTGCTGTTCTGCTCCTGACCAGCACAGGCTCCCAGAATCCCCTGCGGCCAATCCTGATGCTGCTCTCATGCTGCATGAGAGCAGCTTCAGGATTTGCCTGAGCGCCCTCGATTTGCGCTCCCAGAGAGACTGGAAGCCTATATCTGCTGTCTCCATCCCGGCAACGTAGCTCGGGTTAGAGACCCCTTCAGTGCGCATGTCTGTTTGGCCGTCCTGAGACCGCCGGCCAAACCCACATGCACACTGACAGTGCCCACCACTCCCCCCTCTGTGACTACCCCCGCGATGGCCCCACTCCCAGGACTCAACCAGGAGAGAAAAATAAAATTATAATAAACCTCGTTTATTATCATTTTATTTTTCAATTTTTGCAGCAGCTGGCGGGGTGGGGTGGGGGCGATGCTCCTCAGTCATAGCGGAGGAGCCACCGCTGCATATTGGAGCTCTTTACATGAGCTCCAATTACATTAAACATGTTTCTTAGGCACAGGGAGATTAAATGATTTGCCCAGAATCACAGGATGTTGATTTGATGCTGGGACTCAAACCTGGTTCCCCAGGTCCAAAGTCTGCAGCTCGAGTCCTAACGTCACACCATCTCAGTTTAGCATGGAAGAGAGGAGTCACCCCCTCCTGTGCTTCCTCTCTCTCGTGGTAAACACCCTTCCCCAACAACCCCAGGACACTCATTGTCCCCTCGCCTCACACCATGTTGCCCTCCCACTCCCGAGTCTCCAGTGTACCTGCCACTCCATTTCCCTGCTGCTGGGCTGGGTACCTTAGGAATAGTGGCTGTACGATGCCAGGGAGATCAGTTTGCAAATTTAGAAATCGCTCTGGCATCACACCCTCATGTTCCGAGGTGCGGTGCTGCTGGACACTCTGCCAGGTCACAGAAATTGTCTGGTCAGGGTCTCCAGCAGTGGCCAAGCCATATTTTAGTGACAAGCACATGTTCTACGTGCAGCAAACATACCGCAAATTTTGGGGTTGCAATTTTTTTTTTTTTGCTGCAAAATTTGCCATCCCCGGCTGCAAAATCCTGAGGGATCTTGCTAAAGATTTCAGCAGTACCTGCACTTTGGGGGATGAAGAACCTAAAGAAAAGACGCATCAGATTTCTGATCGGCTACATGCAAATAAAATATGCTGTACAAATGAGTAGCCGCCCAATGAGTTTGTCCAGATGCAGCACCTCGAAACCCAGCCACGTCTGTTTGCACATTCGACCCTACAGGCTTGTGCACGTGTGCTAAATGGAAATAAGGGGTTCATGACGGGTGCTCCAGTTTTACACCGCTCCACCCTTGCAGTCCTTGACTCTCTGAACACATGTGGTTCGAACAGTTTTCCCCTTCTTTGGCACTTATTTATTTTTCAGATGCATCTGTCATGCATAAGATTCACAAACGTGCTAAGTCCAGGCAAGGAAATGAAGGGCATCCAGCCGGATTCCGGAACTGTTCTTCAGCGGATCCGGACTGGCCCCAGTGAAATATGTTGAGTTTGTCGGGGTTTAAATTCCTGACACCGGACACATTCAGCAGCGTCCGCAAATTGTCTGCTTTCCGTTCTGAGTAGCAACTTCCAGCCTGAGAAGGGTTTCTTATTTTCACTTGCAGCTGAGAACAAAACAAAGGCCTGATTTAAATGGCCACCAGCCCTCCTTTTGTTATAGTATCAGCCTGGCTGGAAGCTATCTGGACCCTCGCATCTAGATGCCAATGCAATAGAGGGAAACAAAGGCACACAGCTTGTTATCACTCCAGAGGTACTTAACAGAAACTATGATTTGGACCCAGGTATTAAACTTTGTTCAACCCGTGTATATAAGAGATATGCACGCACTGTAAGAATGTCAGATATATTTGTCTACAGGAGTAGTTGTGTATACAATAATTAGCACATACTAATTTGTTGTTTGTTTTTAATTTTACTCATTCCAATGTATGGTGTCAAAGTGCTTTACATCACATGCACACATTTTAAAAAGTCAATATTTCATACAAGTGTGTAAATCAATGTAAGGAACTGTTACATAAGACAATCCGGGTTACAAGGTGTAGGAGTTTCATACTGTCCTTACTGGTAGGCATAATATATTAAGAGTTCATGGCCGGGAGAAATAGTAAATCTGAATTTAAATTGTAACGCAGTAGATGGGGTTGTCTGTACTAATAAGACTTTATTACTACCCAAAGGAACCCTTTTTAACAACCTTAGAATAACAACAGATTGAGACAAAATCAATAAGGTTCTAAACCCATGACTTGACAGGTTGCTTGCAGCTCCTTGCTGTCGGTTTATAGCTCACTGTGGTATTTTAGAAGAATGGAAACTTATGAACTGCAAGTAACAAAAGGATCTCTCTGTCAAAAGCAGTAGCCCACTTACCTACCTATATAAAATGCAAATCTGTGATCTGCATGTTACACAGTGCGGTATGCAGCAGGCACAGTAGCCCTCTAAATTACTTTGAGTCAAAACTGTGACTAGAATCAACACAGAGCTCTCGATCAATTTCATTAACCACCAGAACTATCTTACCACTGTTATTATCCTGTGAAAGTTGCTGGGCACACAAAGATCTCTGCAGATATGACATAACCATGTAAGGTATGTTAAAATGCAGCATGTTCGCGACCAATTAAGTAAGCCATAACCTATTTACTCTAACGTTTTTCCTCGCGAGTTTGATCTATGCAGATTAACAAACTATGTAAATGAACCCCTTTAAGATTAATTTTATGTACAAGTATGCCATGTCAGAGCCCTGACAATCTGGAACAGATCTGGCCGTCACACAACAACACTGGGCGCTTCCTCTCATCACAATCTACCTGACATTAAGCTCTGTCTTTGCTCTTTCACAAGAGGGACTTCTGAATGGATCTCGTAAATGCTGGTAAAATGGTTTGCATCCAGGATCCGATTATATCCCTGTTTCGTATGGGCCAACACGTCTGCTGGATATAGTCTCTCAATGTATAGATCGCTCTATCAACTAGGCAAATAAGAGTCCATGTTTGTGTGAGAGGTGTGGCGCAGCAGCCAGAGCGGCTGACTCCGAAGCGCGGGGCTCACGGTTCGATCACCGGCGGCAGTTCAGCTCAGCATCATGTGACTCTGGACAATAGCTCACCTAATCTCCCCGACGGCTCCCCAGCGCCTGGATACCTTTAGGTGTGATAAGCTTGCGCTTTACAAAGGTGGAATTTATTTATTTATTGTGTGCTTGTCTCTATCGTTACAGATTGTCATGGAATCTTCCCAGCAGGTAGGACCCCCAATCGCCTCAAATTTGAAATTCCTCTCTTACATACCAAACATGAACCTCTTAAATGGACAGCTTAATTGTAAAATCTGTAATTTTTTCACGACTTTCCCCCATCAGAATGAGACAGCCCAAATACCTTCTCACTGGTGCAACTGCAAAACAAACTCTACCTGGGCTGCATGAGGTGGGCTTCATAAATGGTTTCGCCGCATCCTAGAGACATTAGTACTAGCCTTATTTGGATACCTCACATAGCCCTGATTATGAGTCAGGCGGAGCGGAATTACTGATTGTGAGCAGGTGTTCTCACAACAATTTTACTGGCTGCTCGAGCAACAGACCCGATTATAACAGGTGGTTATTCCACCAGGTAAAATTGCAAGAAGCTCTGGCTGCAACTAATTCGTCACCTGATTTTTCTTTTTCTGTCTTTGGGGAGCATCGAGCGGAAGCTCCCCCCTGCCAGACCTTATCTGTCCCTTCCCTCCTCCCCAAAAAACCCCAACCTCTGCCCCACCACACTCAGAGGCCCCTGTACACATTTACCACCTGCTCAGGGAATTCTCTGTGGTTTTACAACTGTTAAATCCAGCTCCACATTGTAATTCCTCATTCTATGCTATTGGGTCCAACTTCTAACTGCACGGTACTGGTGTGGTGTTGCCACGTGATAACATAAAATTTGCATAGGGATTTACCTACCAATTTGTTCTTACTCTCACTCTCAATTTATTACTTTCACTCACTATGTCTTACTCTCATGGTTTTTACTCATTCAGTCTCGATTTCTTACTCTCGATTTCTAAATCTCAATTTTAGACTGTCCAACAGTATTGTGTTCACTTTCAATTTCTTTCTTTTAATTTCCTACTGTCTCATTTCTTATTTTCTCTCGATTTCTTATTCTCACTTTCGATTTCTTACTCTTGCACCAATTCATTCTTCTCACTCTTTCAAATTCCTACTCTTTGAATCTTGCTTTCAATCTCTTGCTTTTTTGCGCTCACACTTGATTTCGAATGCTCAGTCTCAAATTCCTACTCTGCATCCTACTTTCAGTCCTGCTCTTGAAATCGTAGGCGCACTCTCAATTTATTACTCTTTTTAAAGTCTTACTCTCTCTCTTGATTTCATTCTCTCACTCTTAAGTGCTTACTCGTGGGATTTCTTGCCGTAGTTTTCTATCTCTTACTCTAGTTTTCTATTTCTTACTCTCTATTTCTTTCTGCCTCTATTTCTTATGCTGTTTCTTTCTTTTGCTTTCTGTCTCAGGATTTCCTAATGTCTTTCCCCCTCTTTCTTACTGTCCCTGGGCCTAATTCATTAAACGTTTTCTCAGAGAAGTTGTACTTTAATCCTAAGGCTGAATTACACCTGAATATCCAAGCCTAAATCACAAAGTTTTTATTTTTTATTTTATTTTTTAATAAGTCAAAGTTAACTATTGAGCCTGCTTAGAGAAAATGTGTTGTAAATCAGTCATGGGTGTTCAAGTGTAATTCTCAACTAAAATGGGAGTAAGACCAGCTACTCTTAGAAATATCTTTGTGAATCACATGGCTCTTTCTGTCTCTCTTTCTCTTAATCTCTCTCTCAAATTTTTTCCTTTCTGCTTGACCCTGATTTCTTTCACAATTCTTGTCTCCCTGCCCCTTCACTCCCCGGCACTCTTTGCCTCATCTATCCCTACTTTTACTTCTTCTCCGATCTTCCTGGTCGCTTAGCTCCTCATTATGCACTTTACCTCTTTACCCTGTAAGGTATGATCGTGGTGCAGGTCATTCTAGCCACCCGGCTCCTCACTCATTTCCCCTCTTCCCATTTCTACTGCTGATCCTTCCATTCAGCCTCTCCTGGCCAACCTGCGGCCCCGTGAGCTCCCCTCCAGACTGCACTAAGTGTTTCACAAGCATCCAGCATCATGGCCCGTGTTACACGTGCTTTAAATGGGCAGGTGCTGTCCGGTACGGAGTACCTGCACTTCTTTAATTTGGAAGGGAGAGCACCAGTACCTCTCAGCACTGCTTCAATACGTGTAATGCGAGAGTAGCAAGCATTAAGCAGGTACTCTGGACAGTGAGTACCAGCACTTCTATTTCCACTTAAAGCACTGCCGTGTATGTGAGAATTGGTGCTTTTGTGATGCAGTAGAGATGGCCGTGTAACCAGGGCACGAGTCGGGGGTACACGTGGATACACGGCGTCCACCCACTATTTTCACAGGGCGGACGCCGTCCACCTTGCTAAGAAGTTGGGCCCCACAGAAATATGTTGAACTTGTCCCAGTGTAATTTTGAGACACCGGGACACGTTCATCAGCTCCTGCACGTTGTCTGCTTTCGATTCCCAGCAGCAAGGTGCAGGCAGCGAGGGGGCTTCTTTTTCACCTCCAGATGGGCACAGATAAATACAGAAGTTAAGGGGCCATCAGGCCTCCTTTTGATCCAGTATGGGGCTGGAGACGTCCTGGAACCTCACAAATGCAAATGCACCTGCGAGGAAACAAAAGCACACAACTTGTTATCTCTTCACAGGTACTTAAGAGATGCATGCTTTTTACTTTGTTGTATATGAGTGCATGCACTGTAAGAATGTCAGATGGGTTGGTCTGTCCCAGTATTTAGACAACAATTTAAATAGCACTATTTTATTTCTTTTATAGCCTACTCATCCCAATGCACAGTGTTAGAGCGCTTAACATAACATACACATTAACCATTCCAAATAAATCATGTACGTGTGTAAATCAATGTACAAGACGTGAAACATGAGACAGTCAGGGTTACAAGGTGTAGGAGTCCAATACCCTTCATAGCTCACTGTGGTCTACTAGAAGGATTATAATTTGTTAACTGCAACTAACAAAAGTATCTCTGTGTTCAAAGCAGTGATCCAGTTACCTATCTACATAAAATAAAAATCTGTGATCTGCATGTTACATGATATGCTTTGCAGGAGACAACTTTTTTTTTAACCCGTTGCGTGCGTCCGTCGGCCAACGGCCGTCGCGAGCACTACCTCTGTAGTGCTGCGAACGTCCGTTGGCCGACGCGGCCCCGCCCACTCCGCTAAACCGCCACACCGCGGCGGAATTGCCGCCGCGGTTAAACATATTTTATTCCATTTTCAGTTGGCAAATGTTATAACATACACATATCAGGGCACTATTAAGTGGTACATTTATTCTCACAACATTGTATAAGATGCACACCGTGTGTGTTGCGATATAATGAATAACAAACCCGAAGAAAGTAGCAACAAAACAAAGGTTCAACAATCCCCAAACACCCCTCCCACCCCCCCAAGAACAGTGGGTGATTATGTTTTGCAGGAGGCAACTTAATCTTCTATTCTACTTTGATTCAAATTTGGGACTACACAAAACTCAGATCTCTCCAACAAATGCGTTAAGCTCCAAAGTCATCTCTTCATTATTATTATTCCCTGAGATTTACTGGGCACCTCTGCAGCAGATGCCTTAAACCCATAAAATATTTTAAAATGCAGACTTTGCAACCATTTAAGCAGAACAGATCTACTACCATGCTTTTCCTTGTTGCCAATTTCTTTGTGGCAGGTTTTTAAAAAAAATTATTCGTTGAGGCCCAGATTTTGCGTCAGGATTACGCCACTTTTTTGGCACAACCTCGACTCCAAATCTCATTTGTTAAGTATCATAATGCACTTAAATGTACCCATGATGCACCTGATAAACATATGTGTGAGATCTTAGTATCTGATGTCACTTCTTGTAATGTCATTTCCAGTGAGGTCACTTTCTGTGATACCACATGGAATGTCATGCGTCATGACGTCATGTGCTGTGATGGCACGCGTCAAGATGTCACTTGCATACTGCCTAACTTGGTCAGTCCCCCCACTTCTTTTTTGAGGACTTGTGCCCTTCGTGTAACGATGCACATGGGTGGCCTTGTTGCAATGCACAAAGCATGGGACAGGCCTTTTTACCAGGCGGCATGGACCCCAGACCTGCACTGTGGGAGGCACAAGGCCTTGCACTACAAGAGGGGCAGTGGTGACTCTGAGGGTGCCTAGAATCTGGCGCTAGTACCACAGTGGTGTCGTCTGCAGACAAACCACCCGGGTGCTGAGGCAGTCGGACCTGGTCGAGTGGAGGACCCGCCGTTGGTTGTTTGCCTATGTTGCCTGCCTAGGCTGCTTTAAAGCGCCAAACGGAGCGAAGAGGAAAGGCGCTAGACTGAGACCGACATAGACGAGAGAGAGAAGAAAGGAGTAGTGTTTGGTAATGTGAGGTACCTTTGTAGCGCTCACGCCACACAAGGGCCCCTTCAAAGCGCTGTGGGGAGCTGTAGAGGTAAGGAGGGTTGGACTCAGCCGAGAGAGTTGTACCTGGCAAATAATTGACGTTGCGCTGGCACTGTCTCTTCTTGGGCACATGAGCGTCTCGGGGCCACAATACAGAGCGCTGGCGGAGCATGCCATGCTTAAAATGCGTCGTGGCCTTGGCCACGTGGTTGACAAAGCAGGAACCTCTGTGGGAGGATGCCAGCGCGAGGGAGCTTGGTAGGGGAAGAGGGGGTGGCTGCACCCGGATCAGCTCCCGGGTTTGCATTTTGATTCTTGAACATCAGACAGTGGCGGGCAGCAGCGCCCAGCCTGTTTCCGAAATGAGTTCTGACTGAACTCCCAAGTGTTTGCTCTGTGACTTGAACTGTTAGTTTTGGCTGGACAGACTGACCTCCCATTCATATTCTTGGCATCCTGAGGCGCTGAGAGACAGCAGCAGGTTTTAAAAGCGCTTCACGTGCTCGGGAGGGGGCTCCAAGCGAGGACAGTTTGAGACGCAACGAAAACGAACCCTGCGCACACGGAGTTAAGGGCGTACTATTGCAGCATCCACGCCCGCTGCTGAGAGGCCCAGGCGGTCACATACCACAGGCGCAGACCGGCAGGCACACCCTCAGAGTACACACGGACACAGTCTGCGGCGACGCACACATTATCCTAAACAAACTCGGGGTGCAAGGGCAACTGTTGCATGCGTTTGCAGACACGGTCACGCCCTCAGAGAGGCGCACACAGTTTTATGAATATATTCAATCATGATGACAAAGTAAAAGACAACATTACCTCACTTGTGATAAGAGATGCACACATATTCGATCCGGAATGCTCAGAATGGAAAGGGGGGGATTTCATGACAGACCGCCTTCACGAAAAGGCAGGTAGAGTTGGGGCAGATACCACTTCTGTCAAAGGCACTCACAGCTGTTACTTGACTTTAAAAGCCAAAACTCGAGCTGAGCCATCAAAAGAGGTAAATCGGCCAATAAATGTTTTGAAAAGATATGATAACTTTAAAATGAGAAAAAAAACAGGTATTTCTGATGGTTACTTCTAACCTCAGTTCCTCACCTTGTGAATATTCCCCTGGCATCAGACTGGATCTGTAAACTTTAAAAGCAGTATTCCTGCGCTCCGGCAGGTGGCATTCTGCTGCTTTGCACCAATGTCGTTCTGCACCAGAACTGACGAGTTTAGGCGCATATAATCCCCGCCTACACGCTGATGTTAGTTCCTTGTTTTTCACGTCTCTAGACACGGATCCGGAGCTTATCCTCGGTCTTTTGACTTTGACTTTTTCACAAATTATCCAGTGTGCGAGGGAAAATACCACCCCCTAAAACTACCGGATTTTAAACCCTGTAGGGACTGTCGCAAACAGATGTTTGTTTGTGCCTGGGATGACTATGCCCAGATGAACCCGAAGGCCAATGTGACTGTGAGGCCAAACAGAAGACGACTCCATGCCGCAACCAAAGTCGTTGCTGTGGCAGATCGTCTTGGTCGAGGTCTTGAAGTAAGTTCAAGAAAATGAACTCAAAGCGTGAATTGACCCCTTCCAGCCACTCTTGCGCTCTAGAGAGGGCAGGAGGGCTCCAACGTGCATCCCGGCTTCACTACTGATCCCCATTCAGAGTTTGGTCTGAGTAAGTAGAGGCTTTTAGGGAGGCCATGCTGTGTATATTTGGCCCTTTACTGGCTCTCTCTGACGTGCTTTTGGGCCACAAGGATACCCATGGCCCTCCAGTCAGACGTCCACCAGCGGGTCTGCCCTTGGATCCTTCTGTGCCCCTTGGACTCTCATCGGGTTCGGCACTGGCTCCGGTGCTGACTTCGGTTCTCATGCCATCGCCTGCGCCAGTTTCTTTCTCATAGACGACGTTACTGGGGATGGATAATAAGCCCATAGTGCCATCTGACTCTGAGCGGAACCCACCACAACCTTGAACAAGCTGGCACCCAGCTATGACCGGCACACAGCCACTGGACAACCCTTCAGATTCCGATACCTTGTCCTTAGCACATGGTAGGGCCCAGACTTTACACAATCTTTTTGGCTCTGACTTGGACAAATGATAAATTTGATGAAGGGGACGGCTGTGTTCCCCAATATGATGAGGAAAACAGGTATGAAGAACTTCAGGATGCCAGTGGGCTTGATACTTTCCCAGATACTGGTCCTGTGTCCCCCTCCCCAGTCCTGCCATGGATAAAATCACCTCTTTTGCTGTTTTTATGCAGGCATCTGCCCACCATGGAAGTAATGACTAATGTATTGACAGAAATCCTTCAGCCTGGTCAGGCTCCAACTATTTAATGAGGCCCTTACGGATACTCTTTTGGGTACTTGGTCAAAACCTTGTAAAGGTCACTCATTGCCATCGTCCAGCTCCAGGTGACTCATTCTTTCTTCATAACATCCAACGCCATATAGGCTGGTGGCAGAGGTGTCAACCATCAAGATTAATCCCAATGCTGCTTATTTTATTTATTTTTATTTTGAGAGTTTTATATAGCGCTGGCTAGACTCGGAGGTATCAGAGCGCTTTACATAAGATTCCACAGAAATTACAAAATTACATCAGTTACACGTTACATCAGTTACTAGAAAAACATTTCAAGAGAGTAGAAGACGAAATAAATGGAGCTTAGAAGGGTAAGGGGGTATAGATAAATATATGCGACACATTAAGGAGCGAGAAGGGGAGACAAATAGAGCGGATAGGGGGAGAGGGGGAGTGAGAAGGGAGAGGAAGAGGGGGTAGACGGTATGAGAGACGAAGTGAAAGCCTGCCCAATGACCGACTGGGTAGGTAACGGCTGAGGAGGGAATCCACAGCCAGTCTCCCCTATAGCTCTCAAGGTAGCTCCATCGGGCATCGGTCAGATAGCTAGGTCTCTAGGTTACATCAGTTACAGGTTACATTGGTAGCTCGATACATTTAAATAGCATATAAGACAAGATTAATGGCGCGAGGAAGGGTAAGGGGGGTAAGGGTAAAAGGGAAACGAGGAGGGAGATGCGGCGGGGAGACGAAGGAAAAATGTCTGCCCAATGTCCGGCTGGGTAGGTGACGGCTGAGGGGGAAGTCCACAGCTCATCTCCTCTGTAGCTATGAAGGTAGCTCCACCGGGCATCGGTCAGAGTGCTAGGTCTTGTCGGTGGCAAGTTCACAGATTCAATGTCCAGAAGGGTGAGCCGGATAGGGGTGGAGGGTGGGGGAAATGCGTGAGGTCTGGTTGATGACCACTCCGTGTGCTGTCGTATTTATACCCTCTGTGTGGCTTGGCCTTCGACCATCATTACTCATCTCTCCTGCAAACCTGAAGCTGATGTCTCCCCCTTGGAGAACGGGCTCGTCGATTTGCTGGGCTTGAATTAATTCAGCATTAGGCGCCATCCTAGGGTCAGGCAGGCTTGGGCACTCCCTACAGCCTAAACAGCAGTGAGAGACCGGCTTCCAAAGGCTTGGCTCAAGTTCTGAGGTTCCTTTACAAGCTGTGATTTTAATCCGGGTAAAACATCTGTACCCCCTCGACTTATGGGACATCCTACCTCTCCGGTGGAATAACCTAGGCCGGCACCATTTTGGGGTCAGGCTCGGTGGATCCCGGCATAGAAGTATTGGCAAAGTTTATTGTAGGGGATTAATTTGGGCGCTAGCAGGTCCTTTAAACCCCCATTGGGATCGCTGGTGGATGTTTTCCGCTCCCCCACTCACCGCCTCTGAAGAGCGACCGCTGTTTAACTCGGGGGGGACGTTGCAGGTCGTGCTCGAGTGTCTCAACCTCTTCAGCCGCAGCCATACCATAAATGAGCAGTGCGGCGAAATCACCCCTGTGGGGTGAGCCGGCATAAAGAGGTGAGGGCCGAGGGGTGGGGCCGTTGGATTGCAGATTGGAACAGGACAGTGGCATCACGGAGCATTACGTTGCTGGAGTTGTCGGTTATTATTGTTCAAAGCGGGCGCCATGTTGGAGTGAGGCTACCTGCTCCGGTGAGGTTTCTTTCTGTGGGACACGATTGGGTAGAGGTGCCCCGTTTTGTTGGCTGATGTCACCCCCTCCTTGCCACTTCTCGTCTGGGACAGTGATGCTGCTCCCCGCGATGCGCCCAAGCTCCCGTCGCTCACCTAGGCGAGGGTTGAGGCGTTCGCCGTATCCCGTCGAACGGCCGCCATCTTAAGGTCAGGCTGCATCGATAATTTCCCTCGCAACTTCAAGCATCATTCAAACTGCCTCAAAAGGAGATTTTACCTTATCAGAGGTAAGTTTTACCACGAAGAACCCAATTTAAACGGGATCACCCGCCCTGAGGGCCCAAGCACGGATTCGGCGTCAGGGATTTGGGTGTTCAGAGTGCGGTAGGAGCGGGAGCAGCGCTGTAAGGGTCCGGGTCCAGGATGTTGGATTTTCGTCGCGGCAGCAGAAGTTCGATTGCCACACGGTCCGGAGTAGTTTCCCGGGGGCCCGCTCCCGATGTCGCGGCCCCTGCTCAGCTACGACCAAGCGCGAGTCCGCTCAATCCCAGGCGCCATCTTGAGGCGCGATCGCCTGGCGAGAATAAAAGCCGTTATCTCGGCAATGCAGCAGCCAGGTGGAACGGCGGCCACAGCGGCAGACGCTCCCAATCTTCCGATGTCGTGAGTTAGCCCTTTCTGCTGGTTTTGTGGGGATTGAAGCACCGCGCTAGGTTGTTGAGCGTGAGGCTTCCACGGAGCTTAAGCTCCGAGCAGCCATGATGAAACTGGCTCCTCCTCTTTACCTGATTACTACTCCTAATTGTAAATCCAAAAGAATGCAAACATTTGGGAAACTGATTTTCTCATCCACATCCCGGTCCTGAGGTCTGTGAATTGCCAGCTGTCTTCTTGGCCTCTATTCTCATGTCCTATGGGATACTGTGACACAAGTTTTGCTGGCGCTTCCAGACTACCTTCCAGCATCCCTTACCCAGACTATTCAGGACAGTTGCGATGTAGAAAAATTTGTCTTTCGCTCAGGATTGGATACAACTGACTGATTAGGGCATGCATTGGGTACTAGTGTGGCCCTTTGGTACCAAGCATGAATGAGAACTGTCTGCTTCTCCCAGGATGTCCAGCCATCCTTAATGGACGTGTCATTTGATGACTCTCAGCTTTTTTGGTGAGAAAGCAGATTCGACCTTGGAATGGTTCAAGGAGAGCAGAGCCACAACACATTCCTATGACCTTTCTGCACCCACAAGGCAATTTCACCAGCAGTTTTGCCTCTCCATGGCTACAGTAGAGGTTTTCCATTTTGCCAGCACCAGACTCCTCCACCAGGCCAGTCGGCTGTTGAACCCTTTCATGGCCGGGGCCTCAGTTCTCAGAGACAACCTTCAGGGCAGTAGGGACAACATGCAGCTCAGGGCACCTCCCTTCCAGCAGCCGCAAAACCACTTTAATGTGTCCTTGCCAGCACATAGTCACCCTGTCGTAGGCAGTATTCAATATTTCCCCCAAGGGTGGAAGGCTATTACTTCAGACAAGTGGGTCCTCCAAAATCACACATCTGGGCTTTGCCCTCCCATTTATTTCTACCATGCCACACTTTCCATCACCATCAGGACGGCTGATAGAGGATTACCTGTCCATCTTACAGTAAGAATTGTAGGCCATAGAGGGGGTTCCATCCCAGGAAGTTGGACCAGGCATTACTCCTGCTACTTCCTTGTGCCAAACAAGGATGGAGGCCTTCGTCCTATTTTAGATCTTCGTCCTCTCAACACCTTGTGGAAGTACAAAGTCAAGATGCTCACACTAGCACAGGTCCTGCCTGCCTTAGACGCCGGAGAGTAGCATTGGACCTGCAGGACACTTATTTCCATATCCCCTTCCTACAGGTCCAGAGGAGCTACCTGTAGTTCACAGTGGGCAAGGAGCATTTTCATTTTACAGTGCTCCCTTTTGGCCTCACCAGTGCTCCTTGGGTGTTCACGAAAGTGATGACAGTGGTTGAAGCATACCTTCAGAGGTCAGGAGTATGTCTACCCCTATGACAACACCTGGCTGCTTAAGGCGGGCTTGCCTAAGGCAGTCGTCAACCACCGCCAGACGATGTGAACCTCCTAACATTGTCGGGGTTCACCATCAATATGTCAAAGTCATACCTGACTCCTTTGTAGATGCTCCCGGTCACTGGAGCTATTCTGGATACAGTGCAATTTGGTGCCTTCACCTCGGAGCCGAGAGTCCAGGACATTCAGGCTATGATCCTAATGTTTCAGCCTCGGTCATGGGTAACTCTAAGGCAGTTTGGGGTTGTTGGTCTCCGCATCCTGCTGGCCAAAAACTTTAGGAGGCACATATTGGCTGTGCAGTGGGCCACAAATCCCAGTGGGCACAACATCAAGGAAATCTGTGGGATTGTATCCAGATTTCAGAGGAGACTGAAAAAGGTCTGCAGTTGTGGCTACTGGACTGTGATTGGGTCAGTGGCAGTCTCCACAGTACCGCACCCAGAGCTTACAGTGATTACATATGCATCCCTGCTGGGTTTGGCAGGCCACCTGGGGAAGATTGAGATCAGAGGCCTTTGGTGCCAGGCGGAGACTCGATTCCACATCAGTTTGTTGGAGCTGAAGCAGATTCACTTGGCGTTGAGTGCCTTCTTGCCCACTAACAGAAGAAATGCAAAAACAACAATTGATGGACAGAATGCAGAACAATGTCATACATTCACCCCAGTACAAAGATCTGGGCCTAAATCCATCGTTTTTTTGCTCACCATGCCATTCCAGTTTGGACCCAGCCATATGCAAATCAGGCTTGACCCTGCGACTGGGGGTGAGTGCCTGAAAAGTTTCAGCGCTCCGTCCACCATCTCCTTGTGTTTGCTTTGTTCGCCCTAAGTTGGCAGGGTATGCCCAGATGTGGGTCCCTTGCTCACGTTGCCACTGGATTCAAGCTAGCCTGGCTGATGAGGGCTGTTAGACCGAAACCGGTCCCAGGATGCTTGTTTCCGGTCCAGGGAAGACATGGCTTGGCAGTTCGGGCTGGACTGTTCCCATGAGGCACAGGGTCAAGACTGATTTGCATATAGCTGTGTCTGAACTGGGGTGGCGAAGTGAGCTAAAGAACGATGATGGATTAAACCCAGATCTGTGACTGGGGGTGAGTGCCTGAAAAGTTTCAGCGCTCCGTCCATCATCTCCTTGTGTTCACTATCAGAAGAAAGCTGTTATAAGGGCGCATGGACAACACCACCGTCGTGTGGGACTACAACAAGCAAGACAGGGTGGACTCTTGGCTCCTATGTCAGGAGGCTCTGTGCCTCTGGAAGTGCTGGATCTTCAAAGCATTTCTTTGGTCGTCAACCACATGGTGGGATCTTTAAACGCCAGGGCGGATGAACTCCGCTGCAGGCACTTAGCGGATCACGAATGGTAGTTGCACCTGGAGGTGGCACAGGGTTTCTTCCAGCAATGGGGGAGAATCCTGGCTTATTCTTTTCGCCACTGCCAAGAACGTGCAGTGTGAGCACTTTTGAACATGAGAGTTTCCAAAGCGGCTCTCTTGGAAACACCTTCCATGTAGAGTGGAGCTCAGGACTCCTGTATGCGTTCCTGCCACTGCCCCTCCTGCCCCAAGTTCTGAAGAAGCTCTTGTTTAATTCTCTTCCCCCATCAGCCGCAATCATGTTGCTCTCTCTTGCCCATTTGCTTCTTCCTCGCTTCCCACCATGAGGCAATCGCCTTCGTGAGCTTCTCCAACCATGTTTCTTTCTTTCCCGGGCACTTCTTCCCTCTCCCCCTCCTCATTGCTCTCTCTCGACTGTGTGCTTTGCTTCTCTTCTACCCTTGCGCTCTACGTTGCTCTCACTCAGTGTCAAGTACTTATCACTCTGCCCTCTGTATTACTTCCACCACCCTCCTTACTGCTTTGTCCTCTCCCAAGCCGTCCATGTTGCTTTCCCCCTCCCGCATCCTCTGAGTTGCTTCCGCTCCACCCCGAGCCTCCCTGTTGCTTTCAACCCTCCTGACACTCTGTTTTGCTTCCCTCTCCTGCCCCACCCCTGTCTCCTGTGCTGTTCTCACCCCACCGCTTTAAAAAAATACTTTTAAGATCCTTTTTGTCTTTTTACTTACCAATCCAACTCAGATAAATAAGAAAAAAAAGTACCTGCATCATTTTGTAGGTATGTGCATGTGTGGTAAGGGCTCCTACAAAATGACATGGGCTGCTGCATCATTGACTTTTTTTTCTCTTTAGCCAGGCTGCAAACATCAGCATGCTGTTACTCCATCGCTAAAAACCATTGGCAAACTAATAGGACCCAAAGGCCAGACCTGTTGGCTTTGCCATGCTTGTTTCTTCTTCAGCCGTTCGCCTCTCCCTTGGGTCCATAACCTAGGACATGACCTCCCTTTGCCTTTCAGCCGAGACCTCTCAACTGTTGGCATTAACTGCCCTGGGACGGTTGTTTTAACTAAAAGTGTGGGGGGAAGGGGACTAAGTTTGTTGATAAGTATGACATCTTCATTACCCATAGATCCCACGAACTTTGACCTCTGCTCACAGTTCATATGACCATACAAAATATACAAGTCCAGTCTCTCTGCTCCTTCCCTACTTGACTGCTCTTCTCTGTATAGAGCTCCAGTCTCTTCAGGAACAAATCTCTAACCTTGGGCCTGGTCTTAAAATGACAGCAGGTCAAGTGAGTCTGGGCACTGGGTCCATGTCACCATTCTCTAAATCCAACTTTTTTTCTCCTTAATGCAGAAGTCCTTGGAGACCGTATTGAGCACAGCTTTCTGAATAGTCCAACTCACACAAGCATTCAGTTTCCACCTTTCCTGCTCTTGTTGTGTGATAGCAGCACCGTCACTGGCCATGGACCAGTACTTAAGGGCGCCTAACATAAGGTCTCAGATATGCTTTTATCTCAACACGGTCACTTTGAGTAAGGCTTTGCAAACTTTTTCAATTTAGTGGCTCACTGCTGCTTGTTGCTGCTCGAATATACTTTCAACCTGGCTCAAGCAGTGCTTCGTGGGAATCTGCTCCATCTCAGATTAGTTCTCTATCAACTGAGATTATGACTTACTGATTTCTGCAAATGATCACCATGACTTTACTATTTTCTTTTTCTGAAGATCTTTTTGTTAAACAGTTACTCAGCAGACATGAACAGGTTTGTATATGTAAAATCACGACTGGCAGTGCAAGGTTAGAATTACATCACATTCACATCTACAGTGTCCATTAAAGTCAAATAAACCGCAAAGCCATACCACTGAACATTAGGCACATCTCCGCATGGTTCAAAACACTATTCGAGCCTCTTTATTAACATGTCTGAGTGCCCTCCAGGGTGCTCCTTCATTGGCCTCTATACACCCCCCTCCATAGGCACCAAACTTTTCCCCATTTTCTTGGGCATCCCCGACTCTGATAGACCACCTTCTCTTCTTTTTGACACCAATCCAGGTCGATCTCCCAGTCTGCCACCGTTGGAGGAAGATCTAATCCCCAGTCCCTCGCTATGTTTCTTTTTGCTACTCCAGCTGCCAACTTCAGCCATATTTTGTGGTATTTGGGCCATACCTACTCCCCCGTTTTACATAGGATATGCCACCGCGCTTCCAGTGGGATATCTAAGCCCGTGACTCTGGCCATGAGCTGTGTTACCTCCCTCTAATATTGTTGGATTTTGGGACAAACCCATAGTATGTGGAAAAAGGATCCCACTGTGCAACAACCTGTAGCACACAAGTCTGTTTCACATCTCCCAAGCCGGTGCATGAGTGTTCTAGAAGAATAGGAACTGAGCAGGATCCTCCGCTGTATCGGGCTGAAGCGGGCACGAATAGCTATCTCTCGAGGACTTTGGATTGCCTCAAGCCAGTCATCGTCTTTTAGTAGCCCTATAATCTGCCTCCCACACCTCCCTTAGGGTTCCCAATGGATCTGGTGAGTTGTTCATGAGCTTTCTATAGGTTAGAGAGGTGGCTTTGTCTGTTATAGGGTCAAGCAGTAGCCGGTCCTCCAAAGGCGTGTATTCTGACAGTTATTCCCCCTGCAAGATGTGTCGCCGTAACGTGTGCCCCAACTGCAGGTATTAAAACCTCTCATTGTTTGTCAACTTATTCTCTGCCCTCAGGTCTTCAAATGTAATCAGTGCCTGGCCTCTCCAGATATCCCCAAGACAACCAATGCCCTGGAGTCCCCACTTGTGGAATCCCTTCAGGTTCCCTACCTCCTGCAGCCGATCGCTGTCCCATGGCGGGGTCCTTTCGACTTTTCTTTTCTTGACTAGCACTGTTCTGTGAGATCTCATATATTTTAGTTGCAAGCACAGCAGCCCTTTTTGTTTGGGCTACTATCACCTAGTGCAGTGGTTCTTAACATGTGGTTCAGAGACCCCTGGGGGTCCGTAAAGCTTACTCAAGGGGTCCGCAACTGCTTAGAAAATTAAATAATATTAACAGATTAATAAAGTGTTTATAAATAAAGAAGCAACATGTAAAATTGAAAATGTAAAAAAAAATTTTAATGTGAAATTTGGAGGCTAAAAATTAAGTTAGTATACTCGGATTGATTCGCGGGAACAGTGCAAGCGCATCAAACAGAACATTGTATGGATGATGAGGGTCCTCAGTTGAATTTGGAAAAGCAGCAGCCTTCCCATCAAAATTTTGATTTCATTTTTTTAAATTTGTGAATTAACTCAAATATTTCATCTTTTGGGTATTTGTTTGATGCTTGCATGTTACTGGATTTTTTGTGTATCGTTTTTGCGGTTCAAATCATCGAAAATGTTAAGGAGGCTAGGGACCCTTGGCTTCCAGTAATGACTTCGTGGGGGTCCCTGGATTCCAATAATGAATTAGTGAGGTTCCAATAATCATTAAGTGGGGGGTCCACAGAAGTCAAAAGGTGAAGAACCACTGACCTATTGAGATTCCTTATTGAGAAGGAGCTTGGTAGCCAGTTACATTCTTCTATGACAGGCCCGTAGCAAAGATACGACCAAGTCGAGCCCATCTGCGGCCTTCTGTGATGGGTCAATGGCAGATGGCTAAGCATCGTGTAAACCTATTTTTTCTTCCATAGAACTCTGCAAAATGTGATCACATTCCCTCATGGTAAAGAAGCAGGCCATTATGGCAACCAAACTTAACATGATCACTAGACACGGCTCACATGAATCCACTCTTTTGAAAAATGCCACCACCTCGAGAACAAATTAACCATTTAAGTCTCGGCTTCCGAAACAGTAAAGTGCACACAACTTTACAGTGACCCCAACAAGGAGACATTGTTTTGCGCCTTGTTGGGAAAATAGGAGCCACCGGTACAGCGCCATTATGTGGAATTCGCTGGGTTAGATTACAAATTTATCACTGAGTCATGGGACACTGATTATTGTGGGGGAATCACTAGCCTCAGGAGGGTTAAACCATTTTATGATTATTATTTTTTTTTTTTGCCATTTGTAACTCAAGCATCTTCTCGTTCAGTCATCCATCTACGAGGGAAAATGTTCAACCTGAAACAGATATGCAGACTATTGGTTGAACAACCATGAGCGTCTGAAGGTCTACGTACTCTGAATAAGATACTTCAATACTCCTGACAGGGTGAGCCAATATCCCCTCTTGAAACTGTGAAAACCTAATAATAAGAAATATGCCGACCTTGTTTACTGCAGAATTAGCTCAAACCACAAAAGAGAAGGTGAAACTTGAAAGACCAGGGAGACATAGCTATTGTGCTTTAGACAGAACAGTAGGTACACGGCTACGGTTGTCCGTGGAAAAACCTTTATTTTGATTTAAAAGGATGTGTAAAAATGATTTTTGAATTAAGGCAAACTCTGCAGAGAGTTTTATTCAGAGTCTGCATGAACAAGGGAATCCAACAGGAGCACGTGGGTTACTGCTCCAACTCACATGTGCTGAAAACGTAATTGATCCATATTCTGAGAACTAATTTACCAAATAAGAGAAAATTGATCAAAAAGCATCAAACCTGACATCTCAAAATCAGGCGTGTAAACTGTAGAGATGTTGTGTGTGCCCAAAGACCTACTTTTAGCCTCTTTCCCCTGTCTCTCGATTGTCCAGTTTACACCAGTGGCCCGGCAGTATTTTTGGGCAAGGACTCCTGCAGCCCAGCTGGCACCAATATACCCATGAGCACTGCCACCCTCAAGCACCGGATCATCCACGGCTTAGTATTAAGTCCTCCTTACAATATCAGGCATCGTGCCAGGCCAGCTATGAACAACAACTTAACTTTTAAAAGAAAACACAGAGAGACCTAACAGAATTAAGGAACTAGTGTGCTATCTACATATCCGGGTGCACTTCCTGAGGATCAAGCAACCTCAGGGTTTTATCAGAAACACTAGTCTATTGTTCTCTGCAGGGCTCCTTACAGACCACGGAGGCTCCTGTTTCTATTCAATACAATTTTAGGTGAAAAGTTGATGTCAACAGTGTTTGCGAGCGGGAGGAGTCTGTCGCAGTCAATGCTTTCAAGCATTATATCTTGCTGATGTGACTGACATTTGTAGTGGGTACACTCTGTTAGGTTAAGAGAAGTGCTGCTAGAATTATGCAGCAGGGGAGAACCAGACTGTGCGGCAAGAAAAGGCAAATTATGCGGCACACCTATTGATAGTATTAATTATTTTGTCATTTTTACACATGCTAATACTGACTGGGCAAAGATTTCACCTTCGTACCAGTTTAACAACTAAGTACAGAAATAAGCAAATGAAAGATGACCAGTTAATCTTTGCGAATGGCCTTCCACTGCGCGCGAAAACACGTTGCCACTTTTTTAGTAAGTTTTCGATCCATTTGAGCTAGAAACAGTTTTTTTAAGTAAAATCTGGAGATTATGTAGTGGATGATGGATAATGTGGCAAATCCATAATTATCTTTAAAAAAAAAAAAGCAACAGCTGCAGAATTACATAATTCCAGTGGCCCTGATTAAGAGGGACCTTTAGATATTGGTGTGCAGCCTGCCAGCCATGCCAGCAGAGACTTCGGCATCAGCTCTCCTGGCAGAGGACCGCCCTCTATTATTAAATATCCCTGCCTGCGTGGTGGGGATCTCTGTGCCTTCAGTGCCTCTGCCTCACCGGCTCATACACTACAGGCAGAGAAGAATGTCAAATGAGTGTCATGTTTTATGTCTGCTTGGTATTCATTTTTGAAAATCTTTTTATTAACATTTCAAAATATAAAACATTGTAGGCACAGTATTGTAGCATATATGATTTAGATACCAGAACACATTCTTTATACAGGCATTTTCATCAAGGGTATTAATGAAGTGTATCTCTTTGCCTCCGTAGATACATGTCTCTTGTGTCCCCTGCCAGTTCGGTTGTTGGGGAGATACAAAGCCCCCCTCGGTATGAGTTCCATTTTCCCCATTTCTTGTCCCATTTTTTGGGACATCCTCTGCTTTTAAAGACTTCCTTCTCTGCGATCATGCTTTTATCCATGTCTTTTGCCCAACCCTTCACTGTTGGTAATTCGTGTGCACCCCACTTCACGGCGATATTTTGTTTGATCAATGTGAATCCTAACGTGGCCCATTGCTGCTCTGTGTTAGTGAGGTCTGTGTCAACCCATATATTAAGGAGACCCAGCTTGGGAGTTAAGTGAATTTCTTTGTCTATCGCTTCTTGCATCTTTAATGTAGCATTCTCCCAGAGTAGTGCAATGTTAGGGCAGTCCCATATCACATGATAGTAAGTAGCCTCCTCCATGCATTTTCGGAGACATCGTGAGTTCTCCCTACATCCTATTTTTAACAGTGTGACCCCTGAGAGGTATGTTCTGTGTAATACTTTTAGTTGAATGAGGTGAAATTTTAGGGGTATGGCTGCCTCCTGAGGGGACATTGGAGCGGATTGCCACTCGTCGTCTTCCAGCTGTCCTATGTCGTGTTACCACCTTGCTCGGAGTCGTGTAAGTGGGTCGGGTAGATTATTGCATAGTTTTTGATAGGTCATGGATATGGCTTTTTTGGCCACGGGTTCTGAGAGTAGCCTGTCTTCTAATGGTGATGCTTCTGGTACCTCACTTTGTTAGGGGATAGCTGTATTTAGTGCGTGGCAGATTTGCATATATCGGAACACTTCCCGGTGCGCCAAATCGTACTCTTTCTGTAGCACAGAGAAGCTGAGTACATTCCCCTTTTTCCATAAATCACCCACTGTAAAGATGCTGCTGATATCCCATTTGTTGAATCCCGCTTGTTTGCCAAGGGAGCCTAATTGATAGGCTGTCCACAATGGCGTGGCTTGGGTTATTTTCCCCTGCCATCCTAATGCTTTGGTCGTTTGACGCCATATGTCGATTGTGAGGGCCGTGGGTCCAGAATATTTCACTTTTTTAGCTTTGGAGTAAAGGGCCCCATTATGCCCTTCTTTCCCCATGATGAGCCTGTCCATTCGATATGCGGGCTCAGTCTGCGAGTGGTAGACCCAGTGATTGATAACCACCAGTTGGGAAGCCCAATAATATAATCGAATATTGGGTAGAGCAATCCCTCCATCATACCAACGTCTCATTAGTTTGTGTGGCAATACGTGGGGTTTTGCCATCCCAGAGTAACGTTCTGACTTCATTATCTAGGTTTTTAAAATATATATCGGGGATCTTAAATGGGCAGTTTTGTAGTATATATAGGAAGCGCGGAAGTGCCAGCATTTTGAACAGCGCAGCGCGCCCCAAAAGGGACAGTGGCAGTTCTCTCCAATATCGCACATCTTTTTGCAATTGATTCAAAGGGCTCATGAGGTTCTTGGTATAGAAAAGTCCTGGGTCTGGGGTTATGTAGGTCCACAGGTATTTGAAACCGTCCACTGCCGTTGACGCCTCACAGTCAGGCGGTAGTTTTGGGCTTTGACCCCAGAGCGCGTAAATTACAGACTTTTGGACCAATTAATGGTGAAACCTGAGTATTTCCCGGAGTTTGTGAAAATGTGAAGGATTCTGTTGATAGAATACGCTGGAGATGCAAGGTATAATAAGATGTCGTCCGTGTATAGGGATATTCTATCTTCGTGGCCCTCTGCCCATTTTAACCCTCTGATCAGGCAATCGCCTCTCATCCAGGTCTCGAGCGGTTCCAACATCAGGGAGAATATCAACGGTGACAGCGGACCCTTCTCAGTGGGAACGTCCGGGACGTATGGTTATTTACTTTTACTTGTCCCTTGAGGTCCGTATATAGGAGTCTAACCCACTTTATGAATTTTGGGCCGAACCCCAATTGTTGCAGGACCTCAAAAGGTAGGGCCATTCGATGGTATCGAAAGCCATTCTAGCATCTAATGATAGAATCACAGCGTCTTCTGCTATAAAGTCTCTCCTGCCGAGAACATTATGTAATTGACGTATATTCAAAGCCGTGTTGTGGCCGGGCATGAATCCCGATTGGTCCGCATGCACTAATTGCGTTATAATAGGAGCAAGCCGAGTCGCTAGAATCTTTGCAAGAATTTTGGCCTCAGCATTTATTAATGAGATTGGCCGGTAGGAGCCACGTTCACCAACTGGTTTTTCTTTTTTGTGTATAACGACTATACAGGCCAATCTTTGATCTTTTGGTAGGGCCCCCTTCCTGTTACTTTCTAGGAACATATCCTGGAGATATGGTGTAATCTGGGATGCCGTAAGTTTGAGGAATTGGATTGGAAGACCGTTGGGTCCTATCGCCTTCCCAGATTGTATATTCCCAATAGCTGAGTAAATTTTCTCTTTCGTGGGGTCTCCCTCGAGCAAATCTCGGTCGTCAGAGGATAGTGTATGTAGAGGAATATCAGCTAGTAGTTCTTGTGAATCTGCGGCAGTGGTTTCGACGGCTGGTTCGTATAGTTTTTCGAAGTAATCAGCAAATGCCTCTGATATCTCATGTGGGTCTGTGATAGTCATGGTGCTATTTATGTGTAACATGGGAACCCATCGTTCCGCTTGTTCTCGCTTTTCTGACCTGGCGAGGAGTTTGCCTGCTTTGTCCCCTGTTTCATATAGTTTTTTTTTTAAACATATCTTTATTGACATTTTGTATTTAAACTCTTTACTGTATACATACGAGGCAGATTTTCCAATTTACATATCTCTTCTTTGTAGTATTGGGCAACATTATATAAGGTTCATCCTTTATCTTCAATCTTATTATTGGCTTTTATTTGTCAGAACTTATTACAATTTTATAACTATACCTTATAAACAGTTCAACAGTTCACAATTTCTCACATTTCAGGATGAATCCTGTGCTCTCCAGCCCCTCTCTATTGGTCTGCTATCTACTCTAGATCAGGGTATATCCGTGTCTTTTATAAATGAGGAATCTTTTTTACAAACCAAACTACCAACAGGAATAACAAGTGAAAAAGAAAGGAAAATAATGTGGAGTGGGGAGGTTGTGGGAACGCCCCTGGGAGGGGAATCCACGTGGGGGTATCTGCCAATTAATGCCTCTGATGTGTAGGGAGGGTCCATCCAACCAGTCCTGGCCTTATGTGTTTCTCAGGACTTTCCCTTTCCTTATGACTTGTATTAACTATAAATGACCACCTTTGCCATGTAAGTCTTTCCTAATAATTTGAGTACTATGCAGGGGTGTACTAATCACTCTAGTGTACTCCCACTTCCCTCATCCTTACTGCTTGTTTGCGTCGGGTTTTCCCATGCCCTCAAGGCTTCTTTCCACTGGTCTGCTATAGGACGCTGCCGTACTCCCTTTGACTCTTCCCAACTTAGCGCTCTGCGCCCGCCCGAATGATGACATCTCGATTCCAGCTAGCAACCTGCGGTCCGATAGCGGACTTCCACGTTATTGCTATTTTCCTCTTGGCTAATCCCAAGGCTAAGTCTATTAGTCGATTCCCAACTTTCCGGGCATGCGGTCGTGGAAAGAGCCCCAACAAGCAAACTTCAACGGTAGGAGCCAACTCTCGCCCTAGTGCATCTTTGATTTTAGCTAGTATCGCTCCCCAATATATCCAAAGGTGGGCAGAGTCCCATGTCATATGCACAAAGTCTGCATCCGTGTGAGCACATCTTGGGCACTTCTGCTGCTCCCCTCCATACGTGACATTAAGATGATGTGACGTCATATAAGTCATGTGTAGGAAGTTAAACTGCGTATATTTGAGGCGAGTATTCCGAGAAATCTTCTTAGGGAATCGAAGAATCTTAGCCGATTCTGCGTCTGTAAATTCTCTGCCCACCACTCTTTCCCATTCCCTCCGTAATTCTCCCATTGGAGTGAGGGTCGCAGAACGCAGGGAGACGTAGTGCCACTTCACTTGGTGTGACGCGTCCCCCAGGGTAAACAACGAGTGCAACACAGAATGTAACTCTGGCTCCTCCCTGCCCCTCCCCCACAGCCGTCCGAAGGCGCGGGTCAAGGCCTCGTATATCAAGAACTGGCCTGGTGGAAGACCACAGCTATCCATCAGATCCGCAAATGGGACTAGGGTTTTTTCTTGGTACAGGTCGCCCACCGTCTCCAACCCCGCCCCTGTCCAAGACGATAACTGCTCTGTCGTGAAAATTGTCATGGGGTCTCCGTGAGGGAGGCCTATTAGTGGTAACATGGGGGTATACCTCGGAGTTGCGCTCAGTCTGACCAGGCAGCGCTTCCATGCTTGCAGGGCCGTACTCTGTAGCACTGAGTGGTATGGGACAAGAGTTGCCGGCTCCAGCAGTTTAGCCAACAATAGACTAGGATGCGTGCTGGGTTCCATCAAGCAGTTACCCTCTAAGTTCACCCCCTCCAGCCATTGCGCCAGCCATTGCAGCTGGGCAGCCAACATATAAAGTTCAAAGTCCGGTACTCCTAGCCCCCCCTTCAGTCATAGGGCGCTGCAGTGTTTTCAGGGACACCCTTTTTCGCCCATCACCCCAGATCAGGTCCCCTAGAAAGGGAGTTCAAAGGTCTGAACCACCCAGGGGGCATCAGGACTGGAATACTGACAAAGAAGTATAAGAGTCGAGGTAGCATAACCATCTTGGTCAAGGAGATTCTGGCCATAATGGGTAGCTGTAAGGTACTCCAAAAGAGGACGCAGGCGCGTAGGGACCTAGGCGCTCTGTCCAAGTTTCCCTCCCTCAGGTCATCTATAGAGTGAAATATTTGGATGCCCAGATATTTAAATGTGTGGGGGGCCCAATTAATATCTGCAGGTAGGGTCACAGGCCTAGGCAGGGGATCCGTCATTAGAAATAAATACGTCTTTTTTTTTTTTTTTTTTTTTGTTGACCCGCAAACCTGATATCTCCTCAAAACTCTCTAAAAGCCTGAGGCTCCCTCAAATAAATCAGCAGATCATCGGCGTATAGAGAGATGATGTACACCCGCCCATCCAACCGGAGTCCCATCCCTTCGCCCCCCCTTCGGATCAACTCTGCAAGTGGCTCAATCGCCAGAGCGAATAACAAGTGTGAGAGGGGGCATCCCTGCCGTGTTCCGCGCGTGATTTGGTACTGAGGGGGATACATTTCTGCCCGTCTTGACCCTCGCTGTAGGAGAGGCATAAAGAAGTTGTACCCACTTCACCCATCCCACACCCAGGCCCATGTGTAACATCACTTCAAACAAGTAGTTCCAGCTAACCGCGTCGAAGGCCTTTTCAAGGTCGACCGACAACACTGCTGATTGCTGCATGGCTCTCACCTCAGTATGGTAGAGGATGGAATAAAGCCTACGGAGGTTGTAGGAGGTGCTGCGGGAAGGGATAAAACCATTCTGATCGGGGTGTATAAGTGCTTGCATGTGCGGGAGCAGTCGGAGCGCCCACATTTTGCTGAGGATCTTAAAATCCAGATTAAGCATAGACAGAAGTCTATACTCCCTAACCTGGGCCCCCTTCTCCGTGGTTTTGGGAAGGGGGATCACCAGCGCGGTCTGGGTGGACTCAGTGCAGTGCAAGCTTGTCAACATATCTCGCATAGAACTCTGCAGGTAGACCGTCTGGTCCCGGTGTTTTGCCAGTTGCCATATCTGCAATGGCCACACGAACCTCCTGCAGGGTCACCGGGCCTCCCAACTAGTCTAATGTCCGCATTGGGAGGCTATCAAGAAAGTCTCTGATAGTGGAATGAAGGACCGGCGGGGGGGGAGCTGTATATAACTTTTCAAAGTAATCTTGAAATGGGGCATTAATTGCCTCGGAGCAATAGACCGCCTCGCCCGTTTCCGTCTTAGCTAGGGTGATCAATGATCCCCGGGATTCGGGTTTAATCAGCCACGCCAATAGGCAACCTGCTTTCCCCTCCTCCTTCTGCACTTTATCCATGTATTCCCTGTAATTATGACATCTCAGCTGCTCCAGAGCATCATTGTAGCATGCCCGTGTCTCTTGTAAGCTCAATGTGGCTGTGTCATCACTCCCCTGAGCATTATCTAGGTGCTTAATCTTAGCCTTCAAATCTAGCAGTTCCTGCCGGATCTCCCGCTGCGCACCAATCGATTGACCCAGGCAATGTCCCCTCACCAACACCTTAAATGCCTCCCATTCCACTAGTGCAGAAGACGCTGTGTGGGCGTTAGTGGAAAAGAATGTATCAACTAGGGTGCCTAGGGACTCCCTAAAGGGGGCATCTTTCAACATCGGGGGGTTCAGCCTCCATAAAGAAATCAATGGATGTCTCCCCAGGGGCTGGTGAACCATCAGGAGTGGACTGTGGTCTGAGAAGGTCCGTCCTAAGTATTCCGTATGTGTGACTGAGCCGCTAACGGACGGTGTGCATAGAAAGGCATCTAGTCTGGTATGTACCTGATGTATGGGGGAGAAGTAAGAATATTCTCGGTCCGCCATGTGTTGCACTCTCCAAATGTTCTCCATCCCCCAGTGGTTTATCCACCCCCGGAAGCCTGTCGTTATACGATGAGCCTGTGCACCGAGGAGAGGGGGGTGGGACCTATCAATTGTAACATCTGCAACACAATTAAAATCTCCCCCATGCACTCAGCCATTCGGGCCGAGAGAGTAGCAAAAAAAGCAATTTGATCAAAATTAGGTACATACACACACTGCCCAGCATCACCTCCCAGCCTGCCAGCCTTACCACAATAAATACATATCTACCTTCGCTTTCTATCAATAAATGTATAGGATCAAAGAGGACCCCAGGCCTTATCCAAATCAATACTCCACGAGCATATGCAGAGAAGGTGGTCTCAAACAGCTGCCCTCTCCACCTCCTGCGTAGCTTATCAACTTTATTTCTGGTTAGGTGGGTCTCCTGAAGGAAGGCTATGTGCACACCTCTTCGTTTTAAGTAGGTATACACATTGTGGCGCTTTGTCATAGACCCCATCCCCCTAATATTCCAGGTTATAAACCTTACGACCTCTTGTGTTGGTGACATACTGACGGCCTATATCCTTCAAACCGCTCCCCGTGGCCCTCCCATTCTGTTGGCCCTCCAAACGCAGACTCCCCTTCGACGCCGCATATTGAATAACAAAAACTGCAAACAAGACCCCCGTATTGAACAACTCCCCGATCCCAGGACAGTCTGGCAACTGCCAGCTGCCCAAACCATGCACAAAACATTGTCCGCTAGATAAGGTCCAAACCCACAGAGAGGGACCGTAGGAGGGAGTGGCAAATTAAGGAACTATCCAAGAGTAAGAGCACTGTACGTAAAGCGCCAGTCCAGGTTGTCCGATCCCAGCCGGCGCCCAGCCGGCAGCCCCCCACCCCCACAGGAGCCTCCAAGAATCAGTGGCACACCTCCAAGTCAAACAATCTCATCCGCCGTATTCGGAGTCACCACAGGGAGAACCAAACTGTCAGCCCGAGAGGAGTCAGATCCCGAACCCTCGGTCCATCTCAGTGAGTGGGATCCGGCCTCTGACGGGGATTTCCTGTCTTGCATGAGTGCAGCTACTGCCTGCAGTGCCTCAGCCCTTTCCTTCTCGGTTTGCGAAGAGCTTGGTTTCTTTGGGGCACTGCGCCCCAGTCGCCTCCGAAGTCGTTTCCTGGGCTCACAGTCTTGGGGCTGCGCAACAGTTCTCCGTGTCGCCTGCAGTCTCTCCGTTCTATAGGCTTCAATCCAATCCCATGCCATTTTGGGATCTTCACAGAAGTGAGCCTTTCCATCCAGGAGTATACGCAATCTGGCAGGGAATATCAGGGAGTTTTGGAGGCCTTCTTCACGTAGGGCTTATTTGGCTTCAAAGAAGGAGGCGTGCCGTTTTTGTACCTCCAGCGTATAATCTGGGAAGATTGAAACTCTGCTGTTGTCCACCATATATGGTCCGTCTTTCCGGGCCTTTTGCAGCAAGGTGTCTCTATCTTTATAGTGAAGGAGCCTAGCCACTACCGGGCGAATGGCCGCCCCGGCGGTCTAGCAGGAACTCGATGCGCTCTTTCTAAAGTGTAAAATGTTGACAGACCCTCTGGTGCTACCGCAGTTTGGAGCCAGTGCTCCAGGAAGGCGACCATGTCTCTGCCCTCCGTTCCCTCTGGCAGGCCCAGGACTCTGATATAATTCCTCCTGTTCCGTCCTTGGGCATCTTGTGCTCTCTTCTCCAATAAGCGAACCCTATCAGGTTCCCCATCTGTAGCGGCGCCATATCAGCAATAGAGGATTCATTCTGCTTCACTCTTTCTGCGAGCTTCGTATGTTCTGCTCTGAGGAGGCCCAATCCCACTGACACCGTGCTGATATCTTGGTGTAGCGTAGCTTTGGTATCCGCTATTGCGTATAATATCTTGGTTAGCTGCTGTTGTACTGAATCTTCTGAGAGGGTATTGCCAGTATCCTTCATGGTATGGTCCTGGGCCTGCTCTTCCTGCTCCAGTGCGGTCCCCGTCTGCCTCGCCCTGGGTTTGCCCATCTTGCATGCAGAGGATGTGTCACTGCGACTGTCGGGACAGTATATTTCCTCTGTGCAGGAATCCACCCACTATTTTGTCTCTAGGGCACAGGGGTAATCAGCGACCCGTCCGGTCTTCACTCGCCTTTAGGAGCTCACCAGTTGTCTCCAAGACCCGTGGTCTGCAGTCTTGCTGGTATCTCAAGCCTTCGGTCTGAACTATCAGGCATAAATCGGGTATTTACTAAGAAAGGTGAGGCCAGTCTGGTCACCGCCACTCATCTGGGTTTTAAAAGGGCCTTTCTTATGCCTGGTTTCAAGCCTACTTCCCAGTGCCTGTACCCCGCAGTCCTAGGGTCAGTTGTCCACTGTGGACGCCAGCCCCAGGCCACCAGGCAGTGTATTCTGGCCCGCAGCAGTTTTCACTCCCCTCGGCCAAGCTCCGGGGGTGTCGTCACTGCAGCCAGGTCTCCCTGATTGGCCGCCGCTCTGTGTCCAGCTTCGCCCGGTATGGGCCTCCGCTCACCCCGGGCCCTGCTTCTCCCGTCCTTTCCATCCACCGGACCCCGAGGTAGGCCCCGAGAAAACCACCGGGCCGAGTCACAGGACTGCGCCGCTCTTCAGCGGGACAATTCAGTCCCTGCCTCACCTCAGCAGTCCTGGCCTCCTCAAGACTTCTGAAATAGTGTTCTATATGGTATGTCAATTTGTCCTTTATTTTCGGAATTTTGAGGAGCCACAGGGTGATTTCAAATTTGACCTCAGTCTGTGTTTATCAAAGGATAGGGTGGCCCAGACGGGGGAGTGGTCCGATATACCTCTTGCTAGGCATCGGGCTTTCCTGAAGCAACTTAAGTCCGCCGTGTGTGTCAGTATGTAATCTATACGGGACAGGCTATCATGTGCTCCAGGGTAAAAGGTGAATTGTGAGGCCTGTGGGTTGAAAATTCGCCAAACATCCGTCAGGCCCATGGCTTTGAGAAACTGTGAAAGTGGCGTGCTATCTCGGGGCGGGGCACAAGGCGGCCATCTATCTACATGATCAGTCATGGTCATATTGAAATCACCTTCTAGCACCAGGGTTCCGAAAGGCAAGTCTAGGATTAGTTTACTTAGATCAATGAGGGGGATTTATGCAGGGCCGGGGGGCATATGCTGATACTAGGTTGATCGGTTTCCCCTCCCATAGCGCCTCTAATACTGCGAATCTTCCCTGTGGGTCAGCCCATGTCTTTTGTGTTATTGATGGGAGAGTTTTACAAATTAAAATGCCTGTGCCCCTGGATCTGGATGTAAAACCGGCGTGTACCACTAATTTGTACCCCCATCTACTCAGGGCCTTGCAATTGTTTCCTACTAAGTGGGTTTCCTGCATAAAAACTATATCAGGGGCATGACGCTTAAGGTACTGTAGGACTATCCCTCTCTTAAGCTTGTCACCTAGTCCGTTTACATTCCAGGTAAAAATTTTGAGTGTGATCTCAGTTTGTGTCGTAGTGGTCATTCAGGTAGAAATGTCCAGTAATCTCCCATTTCTATCATGTCTGTTTTTTGACAATTGGGTGTGGCACCGATATTGTTACTTTGGTAGCAGAAGCGATGCCTCCCACTAGGCCCTCCTCTTTCCCCCGATGTAAGAGCTGCATAATCCTTAAAGTGCCTGTGTGACCGTCTTAGTGAAGTTGATTGTGTCTGGCCTGTGACCTGCCTAAACTTAAAACATTCCCTCCCAACCCTGAACTTATCCCCCCTCCCTGCAGCCCTGCTCGGCGGGCTGTGAACTACCCGCCTCCCCAACATTGCAGAGTGCCCGTCGCCCACCCCAAGAAGGAAACACAGGGGTCCATAGTCTCACCGAACCCTCACCCATCCCTTAGATACCCTGTTTAAGGTAATAATGCAAATTACTTTTTGGTCTTCTCCACCGGATCACCTTCTCCCGGTGTAACATCGAACTGTTGGTTTCATATCTGCTCGGCGCGGTTTACTAGAAATTCGGCTGCCGGTTTATAGCACGTCTGGCAGATAGCTGTGTAGGATAACTCCGAGATATCATGGCATCGGGATGTTTGTACTCTTGGTGGAGCTGTCCCTACTCTTGATTCTGGAGTTACAAAGTCTCTTTTCATTTCGGTTCCGGGTCTGTTATCCCTTGGAGTGAGTCTTTGAGAGACGTATGTGATTGTTTCGGCTAATTCCATTTCTCCCTTGATCGACCTTCATTGTTTAAGGCCCCCACCTGGCGCCAGCCGTCCAGCCAGTCCCAAGCCTCATCTGGAGTGGAGAAGAAACATGTTTTGCCTTCTGCTTCGATCCTCAGTTTTGCTGGGAAGAGCATTGCATATTTAAGATCCCTTTCCCTGAGTGCTTTCTTCACTTCTAAGAAGCTTCTCCGTTGTTTCTGTACTCTCATCGTGAAGTCAGGGAAAAAGTGATTGTGCCGTTTTCGAATTTAATCGGAGGAGCTCATGGGGCCGTTTGTAGAATGGCGTCTCTATCTCGAAAATTGAAGACTCTGGCTAATATTGGTCTGGGGGGTGGGGCGCCCGGCTTGGGTCTTTCACCTAGGACTCTAAGCGCCCTTTTGATTGAAAAATAGTGTGAGAGGCCATTCGGTTGTAGATGCTTCGCAATAAGGTCTTCTACGAAGAGGTCCATGGCTGGCCCTTCTGCCCGCTCCGGCACGCCAAGGATGCGCACATTGTTTCAGCGTGCCCTACCTTCATAATCATCTAGTTGTGCCTCCATCAACTCGTGTTTAGATTGGAGCAGTTGTACTTGTTGCTTAAGGAGGGATGTGTCGGTGGATATTGTATTGGTCGCTTCTTCTACATCTTTGACTCTAGCATCCATATTGCGTAGGTCTGCTCTCGCCAATGAGATTTCGATATTCACTGTATCCAGTTTCGACTCCAGGTAAGTCCTTACATTGTTAATCGCGGCCATTATATCTTGGAGTGTGCGTGTGGATTGTTCAGTGGGAGTCTGAGCTTGTGGTTGTGCTTGTGCTCCTGAGCTTACAGTCTCTGGTTCTTCACCACTTTTGGCCCAATTGTATTTATCAAGATTGGTCTGGAGTGCGGCTTTGCCGCCTTTTCCACCCGCCATCTTATTGCTTACGGCTTGTGGCTGTTTGTGTACGGCAGTAATGCGGTAATCCCCGCCCCCTGCTTTAGGGTGAATGCGCCCTATACGGCCTGTCGGATTTCCCTGATTGTATCACTCAAGCCGTATAGCCGCTGGATAGTAGAGAAGTTTATCCCCAAATTTAAAGCTGTCCTTCACTTTCTTTGTTCAAGGTTGGAGTCGTATTGGTTGTCCGAAGATTCTTATTGGGGGAGGGGAGGGAGGCTCTTGAGAGGACTACAGAAGTCAAACGTTGCTTGATGTGCGAGTGATACCTTGCTTGCTTTTTTATCTATGTGATTACCTCCAGTGCTGGCGGCCTGGGGGTCTCAGCTTCTCTAGTTTTGCACCTTCTTCGTTTGGTGCCTGCTTATGGCCGTGCATTCCATTTCCTGCCCCCTAAGTGCACCTCACTTGCCTCTGCTGTATGCACGATGAGTCACTTTTAACCGGGGTGTAGTTGGCCCCTTCCGATCTTGCTGTCCTCTCGCACTTTCCTGCTTTTGTTCCCCCCCCCCTTGCCCTACTTAATGTCCTGGCGGGCGGCGGCGGCGGATGTGCGACCTCCGAGGCCGCCTCTATTGTGATATTACTCTGGGGGCTTGTGATGTGTTTTCCGACCGGGGCCAGAGACACTCCTTCCCCGGTGTGACCGCCGAATGTGCCCTGTGCAGCCCCCGCTGTGTAGCTGCACAATTTTGTCCGTCACTGCTCACCGGCAGCGCGTCCCCTCGCTTACCGCCCATGCTCCGAGCGGGTCGCTGTCTCCGGCGTCTGCTGACGGCCCTCTCGTCGTCTTCCTCCTGGGCCCCAGCTTCCCGCACTGCCGTTGGTGACTCCGGGCGTTTCTTGATTGCGCGGCGTGTTGAGCACCGCCGGTGGGTTCTGGCGTCGAGTTCTGGCCCGCACCCTGCCTCTTCACTTGTCCCTGCTGTCCCGCGCCGCCACTGGACACCGCACTCAAATCCCTGGTTCGCGGCTAGCGGGCGGCTGCTTGTAGGCTCCGGCGCTAGCCTCTTGCGCTTTCTCCTCCCTGGCCCTTGGTGTTCCGAACCTCCGCTAACTGCTCCGAGTAGTTTTCTATCCACTCCAGCCTCCACTTGTTGGCCTCTGTGTGCTCAGAACATCCTCATGGGCTCCGCCCACGCCGCTCAGGACTCCTCTCCTCCTCGCCACAGCCCGGGCGGTGCTCCGGGCACTGCCATTTTCTTCCTCACCTGTGCTGCTGCGGGGCCTGTTTCTCTGCGCCCTGCCCTGGAGATCCGGCGGTTCCGACACGTGTACCTAGTAGCCCATGATGTCGGAGGGCTATTAACTTCAGGTATGTGCCTTTTAGGCCGGATAATTTGCGGATTGTAGCTGGATTTTGGGTGATGGTATCGGAGCCGCGCTAGAGTGCGGCCATTTCCTCCGGCTGCAGGCCATACCCCCGGTATTCATTTTTAACAAAAACAAAAGAGCCCATCCATACTTAATGAACTGACCCTCCACGGAACAAAGAAAACACTTGGCTTTCTTATATAACCACAACATCCGGAATACCGGAATTAGAAACCTAACCATAGGAAGAACAGGGATTCCACTGAGCATGTGTGAAAAAACCCTCTTTCCAGAAAGAAAAATTATTTTCTAGAGTCTCCTCACTCACCAGGGTTACCCCTAGGTGGCATGCTTCATCATTGGGGTCCTCTCAATCCGCTGCGGATTGAGGCGTGCTGCGACTTGCGAACTACATAGGAGCACTAAGTTTTTGGAAAATATGTGTGGTGCAGTGATGTGGCGTGGGAAAAGTAGATTAAAAATACCTAGCTAGTGAGCTAATATTTTATTCCTGCTCCTAGTCGGTATGTTTTAAAATCAGGGGTTAATACTAGGGAAAGACCGAACTGTAATGAGTATGGAGTCCCTAGTACTGGGTCGACATGTTTCGAGCTTTCCCCTAAAGCTCTTTTTCAGGACCACACGAGGGCCAGCCCGGTGCGTACCACTCTTAAAGAATCCTGTGAGTAGGAAACAATGGGGTACACTCCTAATGTGCGTTCACCTGATACTTAATGCATACGGTTGTACACTGACACACTGTATCTGTAGGAAATAAAGCAAAATGAAATTCAAAAGGCCTGCCTACCAGCCAAGCTGGCAGGCCCTATATGCGGCGCCGTATCTCGATCAATGTACTCCTCTATAGTGGGTGTACTTAACAGCTATTTTGTGCGATCATCTGTGGTGGAAGAAATCAATCGCACACGATGTCTTTGTGAAGAAAAGTGGTTATGTACAAATTGCAGTTTAAAAGCACTCGTGAAAAAGACACCACGTGACATACAACATATAACAAAAAATTGTATTAGATATCAATGACACATACTTTTGTGTAGGTTGAAATATGCCTCATGATCTGCAGGGGTAGAGGGGCTTGTAGTCACACCCTAAAATGGTAATGGGGACATAGAGATGGTCATTGGAGTTTCCTAAAGGTAATGAGATAGGGACCGGGAGAAAATTCCCGGTGCCTTAGCTTATCCTGGAAGGAAAATAGAAACCTTATTATTTCTTTGGAAAATTGCAATAAGGTCAACAGGGTCTGGCTGGACTTACTTCGCCAAAGCACTCTCTCGGAAAATGACCTGATGGCACCCCTGGAGACTGCATCTTACCGCGTCTGTCTTCCCGGTGGCCATTAAATAGACCCGGAATAGCTTAGTCAGTGCTTACTTTAAAAAAACTAGACCGTGTCTCTCACAAAATGACCGCTGTGACTGGCAATGGAGCGTGGCCATATTGGGCGAATGAAATAGACCCGGATCAGCCTAGTCATGCTAAATTCAAACACTAGACCGTGTCATTCACAAAATGGCCGCTGTGACTGACAATGGAGCAGGCCATCTTAGGCGAATGATCAAATTGTCAGGTATTGGGGACAAAAATGGAATAGAACTAACAAGGGGGATACATTTATAAGGGATAAATTTAGACACTCAAGTACGATGTAAAGTAGTGATTATAGTTATGAGCGCAACAATACATCTGATTGAAGCGCAAGACCTTTAGACATAACAGTTCATCTGTTTTAAGAATAGCTTGTATGTACTATCATGAAATGACTAAACCTCACGCCGCGTTAGGGAAGTCATAAAAATGCCAGATTCCTGGCTAATGCGGTACATCAGACTGATGCGCAAGACCCTAAGGCTTAACAGTTGGACTGCGCTCTTCTCAGAATAGCTTGTATGTACATCATGCAATGACTAAACCTTGTGTCTTGTTAGGTGGAAGTCATAATAATGCCCGATTACTGGCTAATGTAAGATATCATGTATGGAATAGTAGACTCGTAGTTGTCAGCTGGAGACTGAATTTCACCGCTAGGTTGTCTGCTGTTCACAAGAGTCGCTGCCAGTGGAATCGTAATGGGGCCTTCCTGCAATTGGGCATACTCAAACAATCTACTAGGTCCGGCAGAAGATATATCTCGATTCATTTAGCGAACTGCCCTCACGGGATATCATCATTCAATCCTTCAGTGTCCATGTGCAACTTCTACACCTATCGCTGCTCTTCTTAGCAATCTTTTTCTAGATTGTCAATGTGTTTGAGATGTTCTAACACTACCCAGTGTAGATCGTTAGAGGTGTGTTTCACTTCATTGAAATGTGACGCCATTTTTGTGGTGACTCGGTGACACCTGATGTTGCTGCGTGTGCCTATCCTGGTGCTGACCTTTCTGGTGGTCATACCCACATAATGTAGGTTACATGTGCATGTGATCAAGTATACAACCCCTGTGGTATTGCAGTTAGTGAATTTCCGTAACTCCCAACTCATCTTGTTGTTAAAAGTTACTTTCTTTGTAGTGGAGGTCAAGTGACACACACTGCAGTTCCCGCAAGGGTGGTGGCCCATCGGTAGGGTACTCAGTACTTGTTGGGTCTTATCCTTCTGGTTTGGGGCGGGTGTGTACCAAGATGTCTCTTAGGTTTTTCCTTTTCTGTGTGAGAACATGGGTGTGGGGATGTTCAGATTCCCACTGTTAAGGGTGCACCAGTGCTTTTTGACTATTTTTGTAACACGGTCGGACGCTATGTTGAAGGTTGTGATGCATATAGGTCTTTTTCTTCTCACATTTGTTTTTGATATGTCTCCAGGAGCGCTTCTCTTGTTGTTTTCAGCTCTCTTTTGGCTTTGGATATCAGGTCTTTGGGGTATTTCCTTGTGAGAAGTTCTCAGATAGCCCTTTGGCTTGTGCTTTGAAGTCCTTAGTCTCAGAGCAGTTTCTCCTAAGTCTGAGCAACTGTCCGAAAGGGAGTTCTCCCTCAGATGTCTCGGATGGAAGCTGTCGTATAGGAGTAGACAGTTTTTTGCAATGGGTTTTACGTGTGTGGTTGTCTTTAGTAAGATAAACAGCATAGATGTTAAGGTCCAGAAATACCAGTTGGGATCTACTCATGGTATGTGTGAACTTTAGGAAAGGGTCCTGTTGGTTCAGCCACTCGATGAACTCATTGGCGTTGGACTCGTCACCCTCCCAAATCAGTAGAACATCGTCGATATATCTCTTCCAAAGTTGAATATGTTGGCGGTGTGGGCGTATCTGACGGAAGAAGTTTTCCGTCAGAGCCCACTTGCAGCACTCTAATACCAGATGTCTAGGTGTATGATAGGTCCATTCTTCTTCAATCATTGGGTTGGATGTGGAGAGCCTTTATACCAGCCTACCCCACAAGGAGACCCTGGACATCATTGAAGAGGTCCCTTATGAAGAAGAATGGACCTATCATACACCTAGACATCTGGTATTAGAGTGCTGCAAGTGGGCCCTGACGGAAAACTTCTTCCGTTTTGAAGATATCCAGTATGGGCAGTACTTTAGCTCCGAGTGTGGCGGGATTATACGTGCACCACCTCGAAAAGCACAAAATCCTGTCGGGTACGAACCCACACAGCCAACATATTCAACTTTAGAAGAGATACATCGACGATGTTCTACTGATTTGGGAGGGTGACGAGTCCAACGCCAATGAGTTCATCGAGTGGCTGAACCAACAGGACCCTTTCCTAAAGTTCACACATACCATGAGTAGATCCCAACTGGTATTTCTGGACCTTAACATCTATGCTGTTGATGGCTTACTAAAGACAACCACACACGTAAAACCCACTCCAAAAACTGTCTACTCCCTATACGACAGCTTCCATCCGAGACATCTGAAGGAGAACCTCCTTTCGGACAGTTGCTCAGACTTAGGAGAAACTGCTCTGAGACTAAGGACTTCAAAGCACAAGCCAAAGGGCTATCTGAGAAACTTCTCACAAGGAAATACCCCAAAAACCTGATATCCAAAGCCAAAAAGAGAGCTGAAAGCAACAACAGAGAAGCGCTCCTGGAGACATATCAAAAACAAATCACTGAGAAAGAAAAAAGACCTATATGCATCACAACCTTCAACATCGCGTCCGACCGTGTTACAAAAATAGTCCAAAAACACTGGTGCACCCTTAACAGTGGGAATCTGAACATCCCCACACCCATGTTCTCTCACAGAAAAGGAAAAAACCTAAGAGACATCTTGGTACACACCCGCCCCAAACCAGAAACGATAAGACCCAACAAGTACTGAGTACCCTACCGATGGGCCACCACCCTTGCGGGAACTGCAGTGTGTGTCACTTGACCTCCACTACAAAGAAAGTAACTTTTAACAACAAGATGAGTTGGGAGTTACGGAAATTCACTAACTGCAATACCACAGGGGTTGTGTACTTGATCACATGCACATGTAACCTACATTATGTGGGTATGACCACCAGAAAGGTCAGCACCAGGATAGGAGAACACCGCAGCAACATCAGGTGCCACCGGGTCACCACAAAAATGGCGTCACATTTCAATGAAGTGAAACACACCCCTAACGATCTACACTGGGTAGTGTTAGAACACCTCAAACACATTGACAATCTAGAAAAAAGATTGCTAGAGAAAGAGCAGCGGTGGGTGTATAAATTGCACACGGACACTGAAGGATTGAATGATGATATCCCGTGGGGGCAGTTCGCTAAATGAATCAGGAATACATCTTCTGCCAGACTTAGTAGATTGTTTGAGTATGCCCAATTACCCAGGAAGGCCCCATCATGATTCCACTAGCAGCGGCTCTTTTGTGAACAGCAGACAACCTAACGGTGGCATTCAGTCTCCAACTGACAACTACGAGTCTACTATTCCATACATGATATCTTACATTAGCCAGTAATCGGGCATTATTTATGACTTCCACCTAACAAGACACGAGGTTTAGTCATTACATGATGTACATACAAGCTATTCTGAGAAGAGCGCAGTCCAGCTGTTAAGCCTTAGGGTCTTGCACATCAGTCTGATGTACCGCATTATCCAGGAATCTGGCATTTTTTATGACTTCCCCTAACACGACGTGAGGTTTAGTCATTTCATGATGTACATACAAGCTATTCTGAAAAAGATGAACTGTTATGTCTAAGGGTCTTGCACTTCAATCAGATGTATTGTTGCGCTCGCAACACAATCACTACTTTACATCGTACTTGAGTGTCTAAATTTATCCCCTTTGTAAATTTATCCCCCTTGTTAGTTTTATTCCATTTTTGTCCACAATACCCGACAATTTGATCAATCGCCTAAGACGGCCCCGCTCCATTGCCAGTCACAGCGGCCATTTTGTGAAAGACATGGTCTAGTGTTTGAATTTAGCATGACTAGGCTGATCCGGGTCTATTTCATTCGCCCAATATGGCCACGCTCCATTGCCAGTCACAGCGGCCATTTTGTGAGAGACACGGTCTAGTTTTTTGAAGTTAGCATGACTAAGCTGTTCCGGGTCTATTTAATGGCCACCGGGAGACAGACGCGGTAAGATGCGGTCTCCAGGGGTGCTATCAGGTAATTTTCCGAGAGGAGTGCTTTGACGAAGTAAGTCCAGCCAGACCCTTTTTGACCTTATTTCGCAATTTTCCAAAGAAATAATAAGGTTTCTATTTTCCTTCCAGGATAAGCTAAGGCACCGGGAATTTTCTCCCCGGTCCCCATCTCATTTACCTTTAGGAAACTCTAATGACCATCTCTATGTCCCCATTACCATTTTAGGGTGTGACTACAAGCCCCTCTACCCCTGCAGATCATGAGGCATATTTCTACCTAAACAAAAGTATGTGTCATTGATATGTAATACTATATTTTTTTGTTATATGTTGTATGTCACGTGGTGTCTTTTTTCACGAGTGCTTTTAAACTGCAATTTGTACATAACCACTTTTCTTCACAAAGACATCGTGTGTGATTGATTTCTTCCACCACAGATGATCACACAAAATAGCTGTTAAGTACACCCACTATAGAGGAGTACATTGATCGAGATACGACGCCGCATATAGGGCCTGCCAGCTTGGCTGGTAGGCAGGCCTTTTTAATTTTCCTTTTGCTTTATTTCCTACAGATACAGCGTGTCCGTGTACAACCGTATGCATTAAGTATCAGGTGAACACACATTAGGAGTGCACCCCATTGTTTCCTACTCACAGGATTCTTTAGGAGTGGTACGCACCGGGCTGGCCCTCGTGTGGTCCTAAAGAGCTTTAGGGGAAAGCTCGAAACATGACGACCCAGTACTAGGGACTCCATACTCATTACAGTTAGGTCTTTCCCTAGTATTAACCCCTCATTTTAAAATATACCGACTAGGAGCAGGAATAAAATATTAGCTCACTACCTAGGTATTTTTAATCTACTTTTCCCACGCCACATCACTGCACCACACATATTTTCCAAAAACAAAGTGCTCCTACGTAGTTCGCAAGTCGCAGCACGCCTCAATCCGCAGCGGATTGAGGACCCCAATGATTAAGCATGCCACCTAGGGGTAACCCTTGTGGATGAGGGGACTCTAGAAAAGAATTTTTCTTTCTGGAAAGAGGGTTTTTTCACACATGTTCAGTGGAATCCCTGTTATTCCTATGGTTAGGTTTCTAATTGTGGTATTCCGGATGTTGTGGAACTGCATTGAGTAAGGAGGGTGAACCTAACCTTAACCTCTACCTCTCCCCGTTTTTTGTTTGTGTTTCTTACATAACCCTCACCCACCAGGTTTACCCCTTTGTGGCATGCGTCATCATAGGGTTCCACCCATTCCGCTGCAGAATGGGGCGTGCTGCGACCTACGAGTTACGTGGGAGAACTTCTAGATCTGTTCTAAATGATGAAAGAAAATAGGAATGGGAGGGGTCTTATATGGAAGGTTAAAAATACCTGCCTGGTAAATGGATGCTACTTTAATCAGACCCCTGGGAGGTATGGTTAAAAATAGGGAAAAGGTAGAAAGTGTAGGTGATAATGTACCTGCCACTCATTTTTAACCTACATAAACTCCCAAAGTGAGAGTGAGTTCGAGCAAAAGAAACAAAATGTGACCCTGATATGTTATTGACCCTGATGTGTTATTTTTTCTCCCTGTGAGTGGTGTTCATGGTAAGTTTTACCTGCCCGCCTCGTAGGCAGACTCGAACAGAAACAAGCAATGGCAAGCAATTAGGTTTGGTCTTGCGAAAAGTGCTATTTTTTTGCAAGCGTATCAAAAATTTTAAAGTAAACATTCTGTTGTTGAAAGGTGGCAGGCATAAGTTTGCAAAGAAAAATAAGCTAAACAGTGCACTACTTTTCAGGCAGCCATGCACGTGATGAAGCAAAATGCTGTCACTCACAGTGCAAGATAGCCAATGGATGAAGTGGGCTGCCCCTTGCTGTGGTGGGTGGAAGTAAAATATGAATGACACTTGAACAAACCAGTGGATGAAGAGGGCTGACTGATAGCCCCTCTATTTAGGTATGTATTTTAATATGCTTTTTTTGAAACCATGAGGCTTCCAAGTAGTTAAAGCCTCTAGGCTAGACCTAAAAATCACTGACAGTCGGCTGTCCTAAATAGCGTGGGGTATCCGTTACATTGACCTGGCGGCACAGTGGTAGATGTGCCTCCGAGTCAGAGGTTTCCGCTAGCAGAGCCAGCTATGGCTTCACCGGTGGAATCCTGATCATCCCCCAGCTTTAAATGGTGAATCACCAGATTGGCATATGGCGCATCTGATTTATTTTAGCAGATTCCACGCATTTGCCAGCCTCTAGATGAAGCCCAAAGTCTTTCCCTGCCAATAGAGAATATGCATTTTCTACACTCCTATTCCGTTCTCAAATTGCCAATCAAAATGCAGTGTCCTGCAGGAGTTTGCAATGTCCACACTGTTCTTCAGTGTTCCTCTCCTCCCTTTGAGTCAGCTATTTGGAGTACAGTTCATAAACCTTCTAGGACAATGCAAGAGATACTCAAATACTACTCTAGTTGGCTATTTTGCTGTCTACCTTACAAGAGGATTTATCCAATTGTTTAATTGCTGTTGATCACTGGATGCTACAGAAAACCTGATGCGCAATGCTCCATAGACAGATGTCATAGTAGTTTGATCAAAAGATACAACTAGATCCACTGAAGTCTGACCAGAAGCACCTCTTGACCTATATCTGCTCCAGTCACCGTGGTCAATGGGTTCAGTTCTTCGTGACTCATACAGTCAGAGCAACTAAAACAGGCTTATTTTTTCTTTCATCTACCGTTGAGGATGTTTCCTTTGCTTCAGCTCTATGCACAAAAGAAAAACATTGTTGCACTAATTATTTCATGGCTGTATTGTCAGTAGAATTAGATCTTCAAGTGTATTTGCTGCTCCTTTTACACTATGTCCAGAAGTCAAAAACTTGAAGGATCTGCTGTTTGGGTTTAAGGGACTGTGTGCCCCCAGACTTAAAATCACAGAACAGGTTGCCGGCGCATCAGCGAGTGATTTGTACAGGACTGTGTATTGTTCATCAAGATTTTCATGGTTTAGGCCTCTCCCTTTTTAAGTAAGAAGTTTCCCCTTTTTGGGTTAAGGTGAACCATGCATTCGTTGAATAAGATTTGGAGTGAGTCGTCGGAGGCAGATTATATACTGCACAGGCAGTGAGGCTAAACACTGTGCTGTGCAGTGTCTGGCAGGATCTGAGACCTTTCTGCGTTGGTGCTGTATTGATCCGCTCGCAGTGTTTGTACAGAGGCTGAACTTGCAGCCCTTTTTGAGGCCCTTTTTCTTTGGTTCTTTATTGTAACCTCTTTACCCTTTCCCCACAGGGTTGGAGGTCTGTGATCCAACTCACCGCCTGATGTTCACCATGGTTGGAGGTTTCTTCTGGGTCGCTGGAGAGCTGCTGTTGCCAGGGCTGGCCGTGCTGTGCAGAGATTGGTGGATTCTGCAGGCTGTTGGGACTGTGTCCTTGGGATTGCTCTTTGGGTACTGGTGGTAAGTGTAACTTCTTGTGCTGTTTCTCCCAAGATGGCCTGCTGTATCCAAACCTTACCCGTCCATCATCTCGCCAGAGAGTGTTTGTATGCCTAACTCATGCTGTAAGCTACCTTTGTCCAAGACATTGACCAAGTGATTCAGTTTGACGGAGGCAGTTGACGTTATGGGCAGCTACATCTTCTCATAATGTGACCAGTGCCTGTCCCTGCCCTCTTCCACCATGATGACCAAGTCAGATGTGTTAGTTGATCTGCTTGGTTTCTATTCAGGAGCCAGACTAAAGTGGACCATGACAACACCTCCCCTTAGTTGAAACCACTACTGATGGCCCATCATGGACTTTGTATTCTTATATTCATGTGTTTTGGTCCTCTTTGGGAATCCTAACAAAATCACATAGCCAAATTATTGTTTCAGCAGAAAATATTTGAGCACTTGGCTAGAGCCCATAATTTCTCAAGAATGCTTCTTGATTTTATGATGAAAAAGAGTGTACTAGAATCTAGTCTTGGTAATGAAATGCTTGAGCTTAACGATCTGTGAAAATGGGGATTTTTTCACTTTGGGTGTCGGCCAAAAGTCCCCAGCAATCCTCTCTCGAATCCGACACGTTTATGTTGCTATTGCTTCCCTTCATCGCTGCATAAATTTAATTTCCTCTTATTTATATCTACAAGATCAAGCACCAGGCCTTCCACCTCACACAGTGGCATAATGTCACTTGATATCCACTTCCTTCACACACTCACCCAATGAGGAGCCAACATTACACATAATTAACTGGAAACTGCTGAAGAGAGCAGGTATCCAGCTAATTGTTTGGAGCCTCTGAGCAGCCGATGTCCATCCCAGGGTGTGAAACCTCACAAGATTTCGACAGCCGCCTGAAAAGCTTTGTTTTTTTTGGTGGGGGAGTTGTGAGCTAAAGTGCCTCAGGCAGGACTCCTCACTAAGCCCTGCCCTCTTTTCACACTGTGAAAAATGTTAGGAAGTTGTCAGGCCTGAAACACAACTTAATGTAAAACAAAGCATGACACCCGTTGGAGACTACACCCGAGAGACTGTATTACATGCACTGGGGTGCTCGGGGAAGGAGACTAAGGCTTTCCAATTGCCACATAAGCTCAACAAATAGCCTATGCCGCCGCCAGCGATCTCTCCCTTCGACCTCTGGGAGCTCTGAGACCCGGGTCCTGGTGGAGGCAAGGAGGCTTTAACCGCGGCCTACCTCTTTACCGGTTGCGGCTTCACTATTTGACCCTGAGGCGCCTAGGGTCCCCCTATCACTGAGATCCTGCTCTAATGCCCAATACTCACTACTGCTGCTGGGAATGGGGAAGATCTGCAGACTTTGGAACTGTCCCTTCCACCCCCCTCTCACCACTCTTGACCTGGGGGCGAGCTGGAGGATGAGGCGGACGGCGCTTCCCAGTAACTCCATGACCGGTGCTCTCGATGGAACTTTGACGATGCCCCCGGGCGGAAACCATAACTGTCTGTACTTACCGCGGTACCCGAGCAACTTTGGCCGATGCCCGGTGGAGCTGTCCTATGCAGCTGTAGAGGAGTTTGGCTCTGGTTCACCCCTCGGCCGTCACCTACCCAACCGGACATTGTTTTCCTCGTCTCCCCGTTGTGTCTTCCACCTGCATTCCTTACCCCCGTTTACCATTCCCCCTCTACCTTTCACTCCCCTTAAGACGTGTGTACGCACTAATAACTCATATTATTGTGTAATCTCATGTTTTTCTCCTATGTCTATACTTGGCTATGTAATTATGTAACCTGTAACTCACTGATCCTCATGTAAAGCGCTCTGATACCTCCGGGTCTAGCCAGCGCTATATAAAACTTTGCAAAATAAATAAATAAACAAAGTAAAGCAAGAGATTGGTGCAGTTGATCACTGTTAGAAATTGGATCACTAGGTTAGAAAAATAGAGCTTAATTTAATGAACAAAACAAGACCAAAATGACAAAAATCCATAATAAGTAGAACCGAAGTTAGGAATTTTGAAAGATTAAATTGAAACATAGTGCTGAAAAGCATAAAGCGCCAACTGGGGACATCTGGTCACGCTTGAGTGAATCCAAAAGCTCAGGCCGACCACGATGGAGCACAGGTCGGATACAGGGAAAAACCTTGTCCCGCTGAAAAAGAACCTTTGGATGAAGGATGCATCATCATAGAAGACCCGATGCAAGGAGCAGAGGAGGCAATGCATCATCGTCGATCTGGCTGGATGTGTCGGATCTGAGCCGCGCAGTCGGAAATGCGTCATCAGCAAACCCTTTACGATGAAGGCCATGCGTCGTCGTTGTCGAGCCACGCATCCGGCGATGAGATGTCTTTGTCCTCAGCGACAGCGGCGAAGCACCGAGGCTAGATGCGTCGGTTCCGACTGGCGCAAAGACGGCAATGCTTGGTTTTTGTAGCAAACAGCCAGAAAACCCGCTCAAGGGCCCATAACTGGGTTGGCACCTCTTGGTAGGGCAGGACTCACAGTTGGCAGAGTCCAGAGGCTGCAGAAGGATTGTTGGAAGTCATTGATGTCCCTGAGACTTCAGAATCGGAGGCAAGCCCTTGGAGACACTTTGGTTTTGGGGATGTAGAGATGCAGGTCCAGTGCTTCTCACTCCCAGGCAAGGAGGGCAGCAGGCAGCGTGGCAGGCACAGCAAAGTAGGAGTCCAGCAGAGTGACAGTCCTTTCAGCAGCACAGCAGTCATTCCTTCTGGCAGAATGCCCTCAGGTCCAGAAGTGTACTGAGTTGGTGGTGTCAGGGGTCCAGTACTTATAACCAGTTGGGCCTTTGAAGTGGGGAAGACTTATAAGAGAGGCCTTTGAAGTGCACAAGGTCCCTGCCCTAGCTCCAGACTCACTACAGGGGGGTATGCAGCTCTTTGTGTGGGGACGAGCACAGCCCATTTAGGTGCTAGTGTCAGCTCCTCTCCCATCCTGGGGAGGATGACCCATCAGAATGTTAATGGCCCATCAGGAGTTGAGTGGCCCATCAGGCACAACTAAGCTCCCTTTGTGTGTGGCTGTCTAGAGGGAAAGCACAAAGCTCAGCTGTCACCCACCCCAGACGTGTATTCAGAGGCACAAATGATAAAAGTACAAAAAAATCCAACCTTCTAAAAGTGGCATTTTCAGACTTACAACTTAAAATCTGACTTTACCATAAGTTGTGATTTTAAATTGCAAGTCCAAAGACACCAAACATGAAATATCTCTCTTTTCCCTATTGGAAATTGCACTTATAAAATGTAATACAATAAACCCAATGTTAACCTATGGGAGAGATAGACCTTGCACTAGGGAAAAACAAATGTAATAGTTTTTCACTACCAGGACATGTAAAACTTAAAAGTACATGTCCTACTTTTTAAATACACTGCACCCTGCCCATGGGGCTGTCTAGTGCCTACTTTAGGGGTGATGTATATGTATTAGAAAGTAAGGTTTGGGCCTGGCAAGAGGATTAACTTGCCAGGTCAACATGGCAGTTTAAAACTGCACACACAGGCTCTGCAATGGCAGGCCTGAGACAGGTTTAAAGGGCTAATAAAGTGGGTGGCACAATTAGTGCTGCAGGCCCACTAGTAGCATTTAATTTACAGTCCCTGGGCACACGTAGTGCACTTTACTCAGGTATTATAGAGCACATGCACTTTAGCACTGATCAGCAGTGGTAAAGTGCCCAGAAGCCTAAAGCCAGCGAAAAGGAAGTCAGCAAAACAAGAGGTCAGAGAGCAAAAAGTCTGGGAAAACCATGCCAAGGATGCCAGGTTTAGCACATGCCTCTCCTTAGCTGAAAGAGGGAAGAGCTACCCAACCCTTTGGGAGTTCTCTTCACTAAGGTGGAAAAACCTGGAGAGACCATCAGCATTAGCGTGGTCTGTTCCAGGACGGTTTTCCACCGTAATGTCCATTCCCTGTAGGGAGATGACCACCTCTACAGTTTGGGATTCTCACCTCTCATTCGCATTAATCATCTGAGGGGTCTGTGGTCTGTCTGAACCCGAAAGTGAGTCCCAAACAGGTATGCCTTAGCTTATTCAGCGCCCAGACCACAGCAAAGGCTTTCCTTTCTACTGCGCTCCAGCTCTGTTCCCTGGGAAGTAGCCTCCTACCGATGAAGGCTGCAGGTTGATCCAGGCCCTCTTCATTTAGCTGTGAGAGCACGGCCCCTACACCATGCTCTGTGGTGTCTGTTTGAACAATAAATTTATGGTAGAAGTCAGGGGCATTGAGCACGAGTGCTGTGCACATGGCCTCCTTCAGGGTGTTTAAAGCTTTCTGACATGCCTCCATCCAAATCACCTGACGTGGCTGCTTCCTGAAAGTCAGCTCTGTCAAGAAAGCAACAATGGTACCATACCCCTTGATGATTTTCCTGTAATAACCAGTGAGGCCTAAGAAGGATCTCAATTCTGTCTGGATCTTGGGAGGGTGCAGGGGTGGGGGGGAAGAGGGTCCCAATCCAGAATGGTCTCCATTTTGGCCTGGAGGGGCTGCATCCTTCCACTTCTCACTTGGTGAACCAAGTAGACGACAGAATCCTGCCCTATCTGGCACTTGCTAGCATTGAAAGTCAGGCCTGCACTCTGCAGAGCCTGAAGCACTTCTCTGAGATGGCACAGGTGGTCTTCCTAGCTAGAGCTGAAGATCCCAATGTTGTCTAGATAGGCGGCTTTGAAGTTCTCCAACCCAGCCAGGACTTGGTTGACCAACCTCTGGAAGGTGGCAGGGGTGTTCTTCAACCCGAAGGGCATGACCGGGAACTGGAAGTGCCCTTCTGGTGAGGAGAGTGCAGAGCTCTCTTTCGCCCCCTTGGTCAAGGCAATCTGCCAGTACCCAGACGTTAAGTCAAACGTGCTGAGAAACTTGGCAGCTCCAAGTCATTCGTCAGCTCTGGGGATGGTGTGCGTGCCAGTCTTGGTGACCAGATTGAGCCCACGGTAGTCCACACAGAACCTAAGTTCAGGGGCGACACCTGGAGGCGCAGCTTTGGGGACCAACACCACTGGGCTGGTCCATAAGCTCTTTGAGGGCTCAATAACCCCTAACACCAGCATCTTGGAGATCTCCTCCTTAATGCTAAATCTCACCTTATCAGACAACCTGTACATTTTATTCTTCACAGGTGTTCTGTCCCCAGTATCAATATCATGGGTACACCATGTAGTGAGTCCTGGTGTGAGGGAAAATAAAGAGGCAAACTGCCCCATCAACTGGCGGCAGTCTCTGTTGGTCTAGGGTCAGTGCAGGGGAGAGGCTAACACCCTCCACTGACCCATTCTGCTCCTTGGAAGATAGGAAGTCAGGGAGAGGTTCACTCTCCTCTTCCACCCAATCATCAATGACCAAGTGAATCGTAAATTTAGACCTCTCAAAGTGGGGCTTGACGCGATTAACTTGCAGGACCCTCAGTGGCGTAGCTAGAGCTTCTGGCGCCCGGGGCTATCCCCCCGATTGCCGCCCATGGCAGGTAGCGGTGGGGAGGAGGGGGGGGGGGGTCTGGGGAAAAATGACGGCGAGCAGCAGGGGTGGATTGGCAGGGTTTAAGTTACGACGCCACTCTCCACTCCACTGCATAAGAAAAGGCGTGAAAGTGCGGCATAAGCATAGAGCAAACCTCGAAGGTCAAGTCTCAGTTGATGAAGGCCCACCAGCACTAAAATGGTAGCTAAACGCATAAGTAAATGTATCCCTTCCTCCTCTTTACACCACTCAATACTTAACTGCTGCTACAAGACCACAGCAGTAAAACCACCCGCTAGACATCAAGCACAACACCAAAACAACTCCCACATAGGTCACACTCTACACCCACACTCTACCAAACAACGACAGTATTTAGAAACATAAGCAAAGCTATAGCTATCTCCTTTTTGCTCCACTCCATGCATGTTATTTAAGAAACACCCCTCAGGTCCTTATGCATGAAACCAATGTCACATAGGCCACACTATACACATTCATTCTCGAGAAGGCCACTGAAGTTGCACCGCGAGATAGTGCTCGTGAGAAGGCCGCTGGAGTTGCACCGCTAGATAGCAGTGCTTGAAGTGCAGGGCTCCCAGGCCTCCCTGCTCCGTGGGTAGTTTCAATTTGGAAAGGAAAGTGCTACTCTGCACCATTCATTATTTCAAATTAGATCCCCTAGCATGGCATCCAGCATCTGGAAGAGGCTCTTGGATCTGGGAATTGGTAAGTTTGAGAAATAGTACAGTGATCTTGACAGCATCACCATTTTAGTCCGGTATGCAACAGACCTATTATGTCTGCTGTTAGTGCAGAATTAACCTCCCTCCTCCTATCATCAATGATAGCATTCCTGCTGTCTCCTGCTGGTACCTCAGTTCATGCAGCATGTCACACTGGTACTTATGCTCCTGTTGCATCTACTGCTGGTATAGCTGTTTTATAGCATCTCACACTCACCCCAATGTCATTTCTGCATCTCCCACTAAAGTAACTGGTCCTGGTGTCCTTGGTTTTAACTATCCTTCACCCACAGTAGCAACTGCAGTTCAAGCACACTGAACAATGTTGAAGGCTATCCTTATGCCTCTCTTAGGTTTCAGCATCATTCCCTTCTTCTATAGTACCTGCCTTTAACTACGGCTGGGTGGTGGGATGTGTGGTTGTTATTGTGGTCACGGCCTCTTTCTTTCTTTTTTTTTTTTTTTAGTTTTATATAGCACAAACTCGACCCGAAGGTATTAGGGCGCTTTACATGAGCACCAGTTGCCTTACAGAGTGACACATTATTTTGTTAGGAAGGGGAGATTTAGTAATTTGCTCAGAACCACAGGATGTTGACCGTCCCTGCCGAGACTCGAACCCGGTTCCCCACCTTCGAGGTCGACGCTCTAGCCATTAGGCCATATCCTCTCCCCTAGCCATGCAGCTCTCATTGCTTATCAACTATGGCTCAGACTCCCTAAACAAACCCAAGAATGGAAAAAAAAAAGTATAACAAAGATAAGCAAGCTAAAACAAAAGGAAAGGTTGGTGGTACCAAAGTAGACATCAAAACAATATCCAGGTAAGCCGGAAAAAGATCAAGGAGAGTGAAAGGAAGGGTACAAAGAGGATTAAGAGAGAAGAAAAGAGAAAAATTAAAAGATTACGAAGATGGGAAAGGGGAGAAAAAATAAAAAGGGACTTAGAGAAAAAGTAAATCAAGAGCATGTAATTTTGTAAATAGGGAATATTGATTTGAGAAGAATAAAATGAAAATGAGTGATTTGAGACAGCGGGAGCAAAAGGGAGCAAAAGATGAAAGAGAACAAAATCAGTGAGTAAGTAGCAGAAAAGGGAGATTAGAGGGAAATACAATGGAATAGAGAAATGAGGGTGAGGGTGAAAGCAAAGTAAAACAAGTAGGGAAAAAGAGTGGGAAAACTGAAATAAGGAGAGAATGAATAAGTAAGAGAGAAATGAAACTCAAAAACTAAGTAAATGGGGTTTCTCTGAACAGGTTGTTCTGGCACTATCTGTCGGTGGTAGTGGCCCCTCCAAGCTCCACTTTCAGACATTGTTAGTGACAGAATTCAAGAGCTGATAGAATATTTAAATGCACACATTCTGCTGTGCTGCACAAGTTAGGTTGGATAACTGAGGGAGAGATAGCAGGTGTCCCACAGACTTGAGTTACCCTGCAAGAGTTGCGACTCGGGCACATCCTTTGCGAGCACCCCCTCGGCCATTTCCATTACCATTTTGCAGATCCTGTACCAGATGTCCCAAGATTCCTGCCAGAAGCTGAGGTGACAGTCAGCATGAAATCCTGAGGACATTCAATTGCTGCTCTAGATCCAAGAAGAGTTTGCTGATCACGCTTGAAAATTGGGATTTAAGTAGGAGTACCTCAAAATACATCTTGTGGACCCAACACACACACACCCACATACAGATCCATGCGCATTGTCTCTTAATGCGGTGCACTGTTCTACCACGTCGTCTTCAGCAGGCAGGATATGCTCCAGAATGAGGAGGCAAAGTTCTATGACCTCATGGTGATCCTTCAGAAATTTGAGCCACTTACCAGTCTGGCTGGCAGGTATCATTGGGTCCTTGTGTGTATACATGGCTGTCTGGTCCTAAGTATAGGTGCTGGAAATCTGACTGCTGATAGCAATTGGAGTATATGAGCAGAGTCAACATCATTCAATATCTATAATGCAATCTACTTATACACATACTGAGCAGATGGTAAATGCCAATGCAGAACCCTGATTGGCTGGTGTGCTTGACAGTGGAGAGCTGTAGGAAATAAAAACTTGTGTAGGAAGATGGCATCTACAGACATGTGCAATTTGGCCCCACATGAGGCAAGATCATACAAGGCAATCGGGGGCGGCTCCTCCATTTGAGCGGAGGAGCGTCGCCCCACAAGTCCCAGAGCTGAAAAATAAAATGTAATAAAGCTTATTTATTATCGTTTTCTTTTTCAGCAACCCGTCCCTAACTAAATGTCAGGATCAGGTGAGGCTAGTGCTGCTGAGTGTCAGCAGCAGGGAGCTGTGCGCTTTAAAATGTGCATGTCTGTTTGACTGGCTGTCTTGGTACGGCCAGCCAGACATGCACATTTTAAAGATCTCTAACCTAGATGTTTTAGACAGCTGGGTTAGAGAAAGTGCAGGCCTTCAGTGCTCTTAGGAATGCTGAGAGAGCCTGCTCTATCCAATCCTGGTGCTGCTTTCATGCTGTGAAATCAGCGCCAGGATTGGGTAGTGCAATTTCCTGCATCAGGAGCTTCCTGGAAGACACCCAAGGGAGGAGGGACGTCGCACTGCGGAGGTAAGTGTATTTCTTTTATTTATTTGTTTGTTTTTGTGACCCCCACCACCCTCAGTACAAGCCAGCCGCCACTGGAATCAATGGTAGGAATATGCAAAGAAGGAGTCATCATTAAACAAATTCCAGAAAAGAGACCAAGGCTGAGGAGTCCAATAGAAAAGAAAATGTCCTGAAAAAAAGAACAAGCCCATTGACCGTTCAGATAGAAGTTATAGCGCTCAGAGTGGACCATCCTACTTTAGGTGGAAACGTACCATGCAGACTGGTAAGCCAAATGGCAAACTTGATAAAAACAGGTCGAAGAATAAAACTACCTGACAAAATGTTTTAAGAGGTAACTGCGCTGGAAGAAAATGGTCTACCCACTTGGACACTCTGCCATATGTCTGCGGTCGTTTAGTGAATTGCATAACTCTTTTCATTCACAAATAGACTAAAAACATAGGAGCATCTATTGAAAATCTCAGGTGTCTCTTCCGCTATTACAGGGCTCTTCGACCTCCAATAGCCTCAAGAGATGAGGAAGGCTTCTTAAAAAGGATCAAAAATTACAAGGGTTCTATAGGGTATGTTTAGGGATGAGTGTATCCGAACAGCAATGGAAGAACTTGAACTTTCAATAAGAAATTAAGCATATCCTAATCAGTTGACTCACTGCTGCTCTAATAAAGATATCACTGGTTTCCTGGATGCAGTGGCAGCTGGTTGTCTTTGAAAGTGATGGGGTAAAATACTTACCCTGAACTCCAGCGAGCGAGTCTGACTTCTTGTGGGGACTTTGTGGTAGGGTTTTTCACCCTGAAAATGGTTTTAAAAAGGGGTTAAATAGTGCATTTTAAAGCAAAAAAAAAAAACATAGGTTCTATAGGGGCGATGATGAAATATTCCAGTACTTTCAGGGTCTGCCTCAGCCCCCTCAGTCATCCTACTGTCAGCTTCAGAGGAAGCTGGTGATCTGAAGCAGACACTGGTGGCCTGACATGCGCACTGCAGTGTTTCTGAAAAAAATCATAGTGCCACGAACACTGATAATGAAAATGTAGAGAAAATATGAGCAGTGGCCAGGGACAAAATGTGGCGATTTATAGGTGGCAGGCATTGACATTAATTGGTCCTAACAATTGCTTTTGCAGAAAATTAAAGTAGCTTCTACTTTGAATTAAAGCGCTGATGCCTCCAAGCAATCAAAGCAAGTGAGCCGAACCCTCAATAGAACAGCTTCCTTGTCTCTTCCATCCATGCATCTATCTATTCATTCTTTCACCCTTCCATCCACCTACTGGTATCCACTATTTCACCTTTAGATTCTGTCATCCATTCATTCTTTCATCCATCATTCAATATTTCCCCATTCTATCCATTTATCCATCCATCCATCCAATTTGCCATCCATCTATTATGCCATCCATCTGCCCATCCATACAGTCTAAAAACCAACCATCCACTCTGCCACCCATTGATCCATTCACTCTGCCATCCATTCTCTTTGCCATCCATCCTCCACTCTATCTTACCATCACCTCTGCCATTCATCGATCAACTGCCATCCTTTCATCAATTCATTAACTCTTCCATTCATCCACACGGCCATCCACCAGCCTACTCTGCCATCCATCCTCCTATCCTCTCTTCCATCCATCCATAAATCCACTCTGTCATTCACCCTCTCTGCCATCTACTCTGCCACCCATTCACCATCCATCCACTCATCAACTCTTCTATCTATCCATTCAACCACCCATCCACTCTGCCATTCATTCATCCATCAATCCATCCACACTGCTATTCAACCACCCATTCATCCACTCTGCCATGCATCAATCCCCTCTGCCATCCATCCATTCTGCCATCCATCCGCTCATCCATCCATCCATTCATCCACTCTGCCATCCATCCTGCCATTCATTCATCAATCCATCCACTCTGCTATCCAATCATGCATTCAGTCACTTTGCCTTTAATCCATTCACGCTGCCACGCATCCATCCATTTACTTTGCCATCCATCCAATCTGCCATCCACCCATACATTCATTCACTTTGCCATCCATCTATTCACCCTGCCATCCATTCATCATCCATCCACTATGACTTCCATTCACAGATCTTTTCGCCCACTCATCCATCCCTTTACTCTATCCTCCTTTCAGCTGTCCCTCCACCTATTCATTCACTCGATTCATCCCTTTGATCTCCATTCTTTCCTTGTGCATCTGCCTATCCATTCACTCACTCGCCCATCCACCCATCCCTTTACTTTACTATCCTTTCATGTGTCCATCCATCATCATTCACTTCTTCTTTCACCCACTCATTCATCCACATATACATTCATCCTCCTACTCATTCATCCCTACTTCCTTTTTTCACCCTTTTCTTCCAACATTCCTTCTTTCTTTCCCTGTTCTATTTACCCAGCTGTCGGTTTTCGTCGCCCCTGCTTGCTCTTCTATTCAGGCTGTATCCAGCATTAAGGATGAGCTTTTGACTGCCGAGTTGTAGACAGAAGTTGCCCATAAAGAACGCCCCTGCCCCACCCAACGCTGTAGCTGCTAAAGCGGGGGTTCACGACGCCCCTGGCAGCAAGCAGTTGTTATAACAAAAATGTTCTTCTGCATGGAAAACCAACTGATTCGCCTCTCCAACAAATAAAGCAGTATGTGCTGACTATTGAAAAGAGAAGTAGCACTCACTTTAAATTAAAAAAAAATCTGGGTACCTTTGTCGTGATACATTCTGCCCTGATTGCAAAGCGCCACAAAGGTGTCGTCCCAGAATATCGTTGTAAATATATCGTTTGATACATATATTGTATCCTATATACTGTCTATAAAATATTGCAAAATTTGGATTTAATAATAGAAAATGTACAACCAGTGGCACAATAGTGTTGGAAACAATATTTAGGACACCATATTTATGCCAGACAATTTTTTTGTATATATTATTGCATACAACCACCACAGTCTCTTCAGTTCTCTTACGATGCACAGGTTTAAAATACTAACCGGATCTGTTTTGGGATTACAATCCAACCCTAGGATGTACTTCTTACTTTATTTCATGATTTGATGTTATGTTACAAATTTTATATAGCGCACCAGTGCCATTGGTATGGCTTTGCAGCACTTTGCTGGTTAGGTAGGGCCCCTCTATGCCCTGACGGGTTTGACTACGGAAAGGAGGCATGGGTATCAAGTGGATGGGTGGAGTTAAGCTGGTGGTGGATGGTACCTGGTGAGTACCTCAATGTGTCACAGACAGTGGAAGGGCTTTGGTGGGATGCAGAGTGACGTAGGTTGAAGGATGAATGGGGGTGTATCTGGACCGTGCTCTGATTCTATTCCATTCGTAGGGTTTTATAAAGCGCGTAGCTATCCAAGTAGGCCTCCCAGCGCTAAGTTAGCAACAGATAAGGCTCTTATGTACCGTGTACTGGACCAAAGGCAGGTTTTTTTTTTTTTTACAACGGATACATCTCGCGCAAGTTGCCGTCCCCTGGAAATGGGGCTGTGGGGGTGCTTCCGGTTTCCACGTCAGACATGTTTGGTGTCCTTCTTGCTAGTCCACAAAATGTAATGAACTGACTTTTTGCATATTGCGGTGCTGGGAGTGAGCCTCGCATACCAGAGCACACGAGGAGACGAGAGCAGAGAGACGGGCGGGGCGAACATAGGAGCCGTGCGGATATTCAGCACTTTCTTATACTACAGTGAGTGCCTTTCTGTTTATTTGACTTTTTGGGAGCGGTCAGTGTCGCACATGGGGCATGGGAACGCTTAAAAGAAACCGAACTAACAAGTGCAGTCCTATCCTAACTAAAGCTTACCTGAGAATTCTGTGCTATTTCACTCTGGCCGATTCAAATCGCTAGGGCCTCCTTATGTAGGCGGCTTGGAGCGGTGGTGGTCGGTCTCAAACTAAGTGAGACTGCTGCTGTTCTTAATCTAGCTGGACTGTCTGCAGAAAATCGCCCAGCAGCACTGCCGAGACTCCGAGAGCGCGTAGTGGTGGCGCGTGCGCGCATCACTGCTGCATTTTAACAGCACAGTGCGGGGGCTGGCCCAAAATGATGCCCAGGGCCTTCAATGGTAGCACTTTTGCGCGCTACAAGATTGACGGCCCTGGGACCAGGTGCGCTTGCACTTACATACACGTGACGTGTGCAGTGCTGCTCAGCGACAGCCGTACGTGTGGGGGTGGTGGGTGTAGATCACATTCAGTGACTATGTGCCCAAATAAATCCTGGGCTGGCCACCAGTGCCATGCAGCTGCCGCCGGCCGCCCCCAAATTAGTGCCGCCTGGGGTGGACCGCCCCCATTGCCCCCCCCCTAGCTACGCCAGTGAGGACCCTCAAAGGGGGTAGGTGACATTGCACTTGCACTCCTTAACCTCATAGGGCCCAGACCAGCGGTCTTGCAGAGCTCGGGGCTCTACGGGTTCCATCACCTACACTTTTTGGCCAGGCTGAAACTCAACCAGAGTGGCATTCTGGTCATACAAGTGTTTCATGTCCTCCTGGCTGACTTCTGGATTCTCCTGGGTGAGTTTCCAGAACCGGGCTGTTTAGTTGCGAACACATCCTGGGGGGCTCTCCCGGGAGCTTGCGCCCAGCCCTCCTTTACCAAACTGAGAGGCCCTCTCACAGGGTGTCCATACGTACCAAGGGGCTTAAGCCAACCCCCTTCTGCGGTATCTCCCTGTATGCAAACAAGACATGGCAGGAGGACGCCCCACTTACGCCTGATGGGTTCTGGTAGACCCATAATCCTGCCTTTTAGGGTTCGGTTCAACCTTTCAATCAACCCATTGGTTTGGGGGTGGTAAGAAGTGGAGAACATGTAGGTTACCCCACACTCTTTCCACATGGACTTCATGTAATTAGACATGAAGTTGGTACCCTGGTCAACCACTTCCTTGGGGATACCCACGCTGGTAAAGATCCCCATCAGTGCCCTGGCCATGGTGGAGTCAGTCACTGTCCTCAGAGGGATAGTTTCTGGGTACCAGGTGGCATGGTCCTACAAGACCAGAAAAAATCTATTGCTCATGGCTGTCTTGGGGCCCAGAAGCCCAATGATGCCTATGTCTACCCTTTCAAAGGGAGTGCCATCGACAGGAAAAGGTTGCAGGGTGGCCTTGCATTTCCCCTCTGACTTGCCTGGCTGGTAGGACATGACCTACAGTACACATCTGAGGCCTTTTTCTTTTGAGGCCAATAGAAGTGGGTGACAAGCCTGTCAAAGGTCTTGTCTTGCCTCAAATGACCTGCCAGCGGCACATCATGAGCAGTAGCGGCTGCTGTGCGGGTGTAGTGGGGGGGGGCAACGGATGACTGGGAGGTGGGGGTAGGGAGGCAAAACGGATAACAAACATTTTTAAGAAAGAATAAAAACAACTTACCTTCCGCCTGCCTCCCGATGCTCTTATCCGTGTCCTCGCTGCAGCACAGGCTCCCAGCCTCCTCTGCGGCCAATCCTGATGCTGCTTTCATGTTGGAAAGCAGCGTCCGGATTGGCCTGATTGCTGGGAATGTGCGCTCCCAGAGAGACAGGGAGCATGTGCTTTGCTGTCTCCAAACCAGCATCGCAGCTGACGCAGAACCACAAGACGAGGGCATTCCCTTTGCACCCTGCAGAACTCCTCCCTGGTGCGACCCCCTTCCTGCTGTCAGTTGGACAGCTCAGGCAGGTTCCCCAGTTTGGCCACATCCTTCCCTGTAGGTACGGGGAAGTCCCCCTCAGGGTCAGTCTCCTCCCGGACCGTGGGAGTTTCAGAAGCGGGTTTCCCATGCCCCTTGCCCTTCCTGTTCTTAGGCACCTGGGCCATTCTTCCAGGCCCTCTTGACCACCCTTACGGGCTGCCATGGACCGTGTGGTCAGGCACACCCATTCAGACAACCCTAACATCTCCAAGTGTGACCTGAGCTCCACCTTCTTCCAGGCGCTATTCTCCAGGTCATTGCCAAGCAGACAATCCACAGGCACGGACGGACACACAGCTACCCTCAAGGAACCTGAGACCCTCCATTCAAAGTGAACCAGAGCCACTGGTTAGTGGCTCTCACGGTTGTCAGCTGCAACAACTTGGTGGAACACATTAGGGACTACCTGCTCTGAAAACACCAGATGACACCTGACTATTGTCATGGTGGCTCCTGTGTCTCTCAGTCTCCACTCTCCATGATGGTGGGGGGCGGTGCTCGCTTGGGACACTTGGCATCTCCCTTGAAGTGCCCTTCCTGCTTACTGTCAACAAGGTGTTGGCACAGATCTGGAAAACAAAGACTGAGCATGTGCTCTTTTGCAAACAAATTATACAGCGCCTGGTAATCCTATACCTCACTGCCCATCACCCAACCATCCAGTGCCTTGCAAACAGAATCTACACAATCTACCCAGGTCTGTTGGGGAAGCTTCTGACTGTCCCTGAACTTCTGTCTGTACTTATCTGGGGTCAGACCAAAGTTCCTGATCAGGCTTCCTTCATGGGGGATACCTCATCCTGCCAGCCCCATCTAGGGTGAGTAGAGTGTCCCTCCCCTCACTAGGGATATGCCTCCATAGACTAGCCCCCAATCTTCCTCAGTGACCCTGTGCATCTGTAGGTCAATTTCATAAGCCTCAAACCATCTATCTCTGTCGTCTCCCACCATTAAGTCAGACACCAGACCCTTGTGTATGTGGACTCTCCTGTCAGAGGACACTGAAGAAATGCTGCCACCATCTTGGCTGGACTCGGCCCTCCTGGCCTTTATGTCCATCTCTTTCAGGCTCAGCTCCCGAGCCAACATCATTTTCCTTTCGTCTATGGACAATTTTATTTCCTCCAAAGCTTTCTCCTTCTCCAATTTGCGCTTGGTCAGCTCCTATTTCAACTTTCTCCCCTCCTGTCCTCAAGCTCCTTTGGGGACAGACCTCTGGATGACACACTGCTCCCTGGCATGGTGGGAACCACTACCCCTGGCAGGACATTGGCCCCCTATTCCACATGCAGACCTTGATTCTCCAGTGAATCCTGGTCCAGCTCTTCATCCTGTATCTCAACCTCCTCCTCTGGGGTCACAGGTACTGCATCCCGAGCTTCTATTTAGGCCCTCGGCTCCTTTCGCAGCTCCACCTTCCTGGTGAAGCCGTTGGTAAAAAGCTCAAACCCCTTGCAGAAATCCTTGAGCTGGGCCACAGTGTAACTCTTAAGTTTGGCCAATTCAAAATCCATTTTTGCAGGTGCAGGTGTAGAACCTCCAGTCAGAGACATGATTTTAGGAAAAAGCAAAAATGCTAATCAGGGACAATAGAAAAATCAAAATTGCCAATCAGAAAGGGTAGGAAAAAAAATGCCAATCAGGAAGAATTGATTTGAATTGGTCTTGGGTATGGATTGGTTGTGTACACTAAATTACTGTAAGGCACTGTACAAACACAAGTCCTATCCTCACTGCTGATCACCAATGTTAGAAATTGGGTCTCTAGTTGCCAGAGCTCTGCACCCTGTCCAAGTAGGGACAACAATCAATCCTGGTAAGGGTAAGTCAGATACACACCCTAAATTAACCTGTGCTCGCCCTCTGGTAGCTTGGCACAGAGCAGTCAAGCTTAATGTGAGAGTCAATGTGTAAAGTATTTGTGCAACACGTAAAACAGTGAAAACACCACGCAAAATAATCCACACCAGGTTAAAAAATACAGCTTAATTTAATGAACAAAAGAAGACCAAAATGACAAAAATCCAATTAGTAGACCCAGAGTTACGAATTTTTAAAGATTAAATTGAAATATAGTGCTTAAATGCATAAAGTGCCAACCGGAGACATCTGGTCACGCTTGACCGGGGTAAATCTAAAAGGTCATGCTGACTGCGATGGAGCGCGGGTCAGGTACAAGGACCAACCTTGTCCTGCTGAAAAGGTACCTTTGGAGGATGATGCGTCATTGCCGAAGACCTGATGTAAGGAGCAGAGGAGGCAATACATTGTTGTTGATCCGACTGGATGTGAGCTATGCATCGGTTCTGATCCACACAGTTGGAAATGCGTCATTGGCAAACCCTTTTTTTCTCCAAATATTTTTATTGACAGATTGTTTGTTGTTAGACACGGATTGTCAGTGGTACTCCTGACACATAATTCCAGTGCTACAACATCAGAATCTATTAGTAACAGGCTGGAGTGGCAATATCAATATCCGTCAAAAAAGCGCTGCGAGTTCTGAGTAACAAAGGTGGCATAGTACTCAATCGGCAAACCGTCAGTACCTGCGGTCTTCCCACGCACAATCTGGGCCATGCGGATCTCCTCCAATTGTAGCGGCTTCTCCAGTTCAGCCCTCTGTAGGGCGTTCAGTCGTACTAGCTGAAGGGGGCCAAAGAAATTGCAAGCACAGGATGGAGATGGTGGGGCAGGGGCTGCGTATAGTTCCCGGTAGTAATTACGGAAAGCCCCATTTATGTCTACCTGTGTGGTGTGCAACCTGCCAGTGACCATGCGTACCCCACCTATGGGGGTGCGTTGCTGATCCTCCTGTACTAGCCAGGCAAATAGTCATCCCTAGAGATCACCCTTCGCGTGCTGTAAAGCTACACAACGTCTAAAATCATGCTTGCTAAAAGGGCCCTCCGCCTCGTTACGCTGCTTCCGTAATAGGTGAAGCTGCGCAGTTGTGGCTGCCCAATCGGCTACTTGGTTCTCCAGGGAGCAGAGATCGAGCTCTATATTCGAGAGGTCGTTCAACAGTCTTTTACGTATTCCCCAGGAGGCTGCCAAGCAGTGGCCCCGCACCACCACTTTGTGGGCATCCCATTCAACCGCTCGAGACGTGGCATTGCCTGCATTAAGGGTAAAATATTGATCAATACAGTGGGCGAGATACGCTCGGAAGGGGGGGGTCAGACAAAGCCTCCGACTGTAGCTGCCATGTGGGAAAGATTGGGCGTTGTTGTCCTCACTGCAGGGTCAGCTGTAGGGGACAATGGTCAGATAGGGTGCGTGCAACATATTCCATCCCAGATAATCGTGCTCCTAGCTGGGTTGCACATAGAGATAGGTCAATTCTGGTGTGGACGTCGTGGACCTGCGAGTAGAAGGAATACTCCCGATCTAGGGGGTGCAGGTGTCGGCATGCATCCAAAAGGTTTGTTTGTGACATCCGTTGACCAAGGTGTTGTGTGGACCATCGCGTGGCAGCTGCTTTGAGTGTGGGGGAGGGGGGGGGGAGTTGAACGATCAAGCATCACATCTGGGACACAATTAAAATCCCCGCCCCAGAGTCCGGGTGAAGATGGGTGTCTGAGGAGGGCCGATGTGAGGGTGTCTAACAATCCGCCTTGTTGAGTGTTGGGGGCGTAGATTGCGGCTGGTGTGAGTTGTTCAACATCTAATTGGCCTTCTAGGATCACAAATCGACCCCACGTGTCCACCCTCTGAGTGTCCACCATGTAGGGTACCCCTAGTCCCACCCAAATTAAGACCCCTCGAGCGAAGGAGGATTCCAAAGTGCCATATACCACCCCTGCATTTAGCACAAAGTCTATGTAATTCAGTGGAATTGAGGTGTTTTTCTTGGAGCATGTCTATATGTATCTGGTTCCGTTTAAGAGAGGTATAAATGCGATACCCTTTAGACGGCTTGGCCATACTACGTACATTCCAGGTAATTATATGATATTGAGGGACACGGGTTTCTGGTAACTTTCTCATCATGTCATGCATTGTGTTAAACCCAGATCTGTGACTGTGGGTGAATGTTTGAAAATGTCCAACATTCCGTCCATCTTTTTGTGTTGCATGCATTGTGTATAGTCTGGGGACCCTATGCACCCACCACCCCCCTCGCTATGGCACGTGCGAGTCAGGTACACACTGCATATGTCCATGGCACACAGGGTTGCAACAATTACCGTGTGCCTCATTAGTAGAGCATCTCGGTTAACCATGATAACAATAAACAACAGAATCCCCCCTGGGACAGTAGCCATGAGAAAGCCAGTCCATAGAAAAATCCTCAAATGCGAAAAAAAGAGAAGCACAAAAGAGAAAACAACAATCAATGCTAGAGTCCACTTGGAAACATGAGGGTTGCATGGCACCAAAATCAAATTGGGTGTACCTGTGGCCCTAATGAGATGGCAACATTTCTCAGGTAGAACTCGGTGCAGGCCCTGATTATAAGTGCCCCACAATCCCATACATACCATCTCTTACCTGCCGGCTAACGTCCTAGGTAGCGAAGTGCACATACAGTTCGGCATCAGAGAAGTGGCAGTTCCAGGAGGTACAGTCACAAGTCATCAGCCGATCTGGGAGTGACCTTTGGACCCTGACTGTCCCTGTTGATGGAAGGGAGTGAGCCGCCCTAGTCTGATCCAGATTTCGATGGGCGTTCAGCTCGGAGAAGTGTGAAGGAGTTTGTGCTGTGGAAGGAGGCTTCCGCCACCGCTCAGGCTCATTCTTCAGCGGCGTGGGTCTTGGATGGACGCCCAACTCTGGGTGCGGCACCCACATCTTCTCTGTTTGGGTAATAACCATTTGTTTTCATGTTGAACCAAAGAAGGGGAAGGTAGCATATCCTTCGCTTGGAGCCATGTCCACACATCCTCTGGCGAGTAGAAAATGTGAGTCCTGTTGCCATCAAGGACGCGTAGCCTGGCAGGAAATAAAAGAGCGTATTTCGGGTCCAGTTCTCGGATGTGTTTTTTAACGCTGGAGTACAACCCCCGCCAGCGCTGCACCTCCATGGTGAAGTCTGGATACGCAGTGATGTGAGTGTTTTCATGGGCTATGGGACCCTTGGTGTAGAAACATTGTAAGAGCAGGTCGCAATCACAATAGTTAAGGAGCCGTGCTATGATGGGGCGTGGCAGAGCCCCCGGTCGAGGGGGCCGTCACGGCATGCGATGAGCCCTTTCAACTGAGAAGAAGGCAGGCACCTTGCCGTCCAGGACGTTCTTCACCAACCATTCCTCCAAGAACAGCTCCACACTGGGGTTCTCCGTGCACTCAGGAAATCCCAACAGGCAGATATTATTACGCCTTGATCTGCCCTCTGCGTCCTGTGCTCTGCGATACAGGGTGAGAACTTCAGCTTCCACCTTCTTCAGGCGTTCATGCACGTCCTGCAGTGAGGCCCCGCCGTTGCCAGTGTGGACTCAGCCTCCTCCACTTGCTCTGCAAGTTTGCGATGATCAACCCACAGTAAATTGACTTCCACTGTGACAGTCTATACGGGCCTCCAGTGAGGCTTTAGTGTCCATGATGGCCTGAAGGACCTTATCAAATTGGGCAGAGTGGGCAAGGAGCGTCTTCTCTAGTTGCTGCAGGCTGCCAATGTCTTGTCTGCTGGTGTGGAGTCCGCTTCAGGGTCTGGGCCACCCGGCGGCAGTGGTTTATTGGGCTTTGGTTTTGCCATCATTAGAGGGCACCACAGTGAGTTCATGGAGAAAGTATGGAAACAAGCAGTCTGGGCTCTCGACCAGGTATATTGCTGGGATTAGCAGGCAGCAATTCCGTTGAATACAGAACAATGAGTGATCACATGGAGTGAAGAATCCAGTGACGGCTCATCTCCAGCGGAGCGAAACCCCACTGCCGTTCTGCCAAATAGCGCAATGCGTATCACACAATAGCTGGGATGCAATGTGTGGTTCGCCCCTTTGGAAGATGGTCACTCATAAGCCGCATAAGTCCGGGGGGAAGCACCTCGGGAGCAATAAGGAGTCACGACGTCAGTCACTGAAGGGGCTCCCATACAGCTGGCAGTGCCCACTGGGGAGCCCTGAAATGATATGCGCGGGCTGGTGCTCTGCGGCGCAGCAAAGAGAAAGTCAGCCGAGCAACCAGGGTACAGGCTCTCAAATACCTGCTGAGTCAGTGTACTGCAGCCCACGTTCGTAGGTGCGAGGTGTCGCCTTTCGCGCAGCGAATGAATGGCAGAGGGAAAGATTCCAACCGCACCCCAGAGCCAGCAGCTGTCCCCTCAGCAGTCTCAGCGCCGCCAGGTCCCCTGTAGTGGTAGCCTCAGCGTCACAATCACTGGTTTTGCAAGGCAGTGGTCATACTAGGGCATGCTGGGTAAGTGGACAGCCAGACAAAAGGGAAGTAACACTTGACTGCAGGCAGATCGGGTTCCTCTGTCCCTCCTGTTCACTCCATTTGTCGCTTTTATGCTCGGTATCTCATTTGCTTTGATCTTGTTGACCCTGCGTGGTCCCCTCCAGTTTCAATGATGGACCCAGGAAGGTGCACGGCTCTGTTTGCGGAACTGTGGACCATTCTCACCAGCTGGGCCTTCAAGCGGGCAATCCAGGGCTGACACGCTCGTCAGAGACCCGCAGCCCGGTTCCCCACTAGGGCAGCGGCCACAGTAAGCGGCACCAGAAAAGGCCCAAGGGCCTAGCGGCAGGCCAGCGCAAAGCGGCGCGGCTGCTCGGGCCACCACAGGTCTCTGTCACCAAGTTGGGCAGGGGATGGAGGGGTACAGTCAGTCCACTCACCCCACCACTCAAGTCCAAAGCGGACGATCAGTGAAGGGGAAGGGTTCAGCAAGGCCGCGCCTCGCAAACTCTGTCTTGGGCCCTCTGGTGCACTGCCTCGGTTTTCCCAGCACCCCTGGGCCTTGCGACTCGGCGTCCGGTAGTTGCCGGGCGGGTCCAGCCCACCCCGCTCTCACCACCTCCGGCGACCGCAGCTCCGAGCCAAATGCAACCCGAGCCGCAGGTCAAGAGGCGTTCGCAGCCCTTGGTAGCTCCGGGGCCCTAGGGTCAATCGTCAATGCGGTGCATTCCAAGGGGTTTCCGCCGAAGAGCCACCACAGCCCGACCCTGTTCGTCACTGGAGTGTCACCGGCAGGGAGCACTCACTCTCAGCGAAAAAGCATTCCACCATGCCCACCAATTCCAGATTTCATGCAGGCGGCAGTGGGATTCGGCGACACCTGGGATGTGGGGGATTAAAACAGGATAGATATCGGGCCTGGTGCGGAGCTTCAAATTAGACGTCCGCCATGGACGCCATCTTGGCCACGCTACCATCGGCGAACCCTTTATGGTAAAAGAGATGCGTCGATTCGAGCCGCGAAACCGGTGATGCACTGTCGTCCTCAGCAGTGATGCGTCAGTATTGAGGGGAGATGCAAAGCTTCCGACTGTTGTGCTTCAGGTTTGAAACCTGACACCCTTACCCATGCATGTCTTCTTATTAGGACACTGGTATTTATACTTCTAGCAGCAGTGTTGGCTGCATCTAATGCACACTTAATAGAGTTGTTGGTGATAAGTTTGCCTTCATTAACAATCTCTTGACCTCTTTTTCTGTGCTTCTCTGGGAGCTGTTGGAGAAGGCCCTTCATTTCGTCCCCGTGAGCCCTGTCATATCTTGCTAGTAATGCTTGGCTATTGGCTATTTGCCAATGATTAGCTTCTTGTGCCGCAACTCTTTTACCAGAGGCATCCATAAGTTTGGATTCCATTTCTGGTGGTGGTGCTCCTCCACTTGTTTGGGAGTTAACCCTTTTTCTAGCACTGGATACCACTAAAGAGGTAGGAGTTAATTGACCTATAAAAAAAATGGGGTCTGATGGTCGTGGTTTGTATTTTTTATCAATGCAAGGAGTTATTATTCTGGCTTTGACAGGTTGTTTAAAAATGTCATCTTCATGAAGTGTCATACCTTTTAAAAGTGGTAAGTATTGTGCCCGTCTTTGTGTAGTAGATAAAGTCTCAAAGAGGAAATCATCTTCTATTGAGACCTTATATAAAGGCACCTGATGAAAAGTGGCTGCTCTGGCTATGAGATCCTGAAAAGCTGATGCATCATCAAATGGTGATGGACGGCTAGGATATAAATCAGGATCAGTGTCAACATGAGGGTCAATATTTTAATCTTCCCAAGGATCCCCTGGTTGTGTGTCATCTGGAATGTCTTGATCCTCATCTATTGTTGACTGAGGAGACATATTACCTGCCTCATATAATTGTGGGGAGTGAGGTGGTGGAGTGGGTGGTGGAGGTGTTGATTGTGGTACAAGTGCAGTAGGAATGGGAATGTGCAATGGATTAGTTGCAGCATCCTATCTTTTCTTCTTTAGGGGTTGAACAGGAACGTCCGAAGCCTCCTTAAAACTCAACTGCTTCTTAGGAGTATGTTGTTTTCGTGGCTGAACCATAATTTTCTTTGTTCCAGGCTGAATTTGAAGTGTTTTCTGTTTCGGATCGAGCTTTTGGTGAAATTACTCGAGGATTGGCTCTGGATTAGATTTCGGACCGAAAACAAAGCATTTCGGTGGAGGAAGCTCTGTCTTTGATGGAGGAAGGTTAGATTCCAAAAGAATAAGTCTTTTTTCGGTGCCGAGACCGAAGAGTGAGGTGTTCTGGTCTCGGATGGAAGGTATAGAGAGGCCCCTTCTGTAGGCTGAACTTTCGAAGCCGACCTGGAGGGCGAGGCTTCCGAGTCATGTTTTCGGTGCACACTAAGGCTTGTGGACAGTGTCAGCCCGTGAGCATTTTTCTCATTGGAGGCTGAGGATTTTGTTTTCGGAGCAGGGGTAGAAGTACTCACGGTATGCTGTTTTTGTGCTGGCTGAACAGTAGCCTAGTCTTCTTCTGATAGACTCGGAGTCATTTATGGAAAGGGATTCTTCTTGTGCCGCTGAAGCCTCTTCTTCCTCCTCTTGTCGACCGAAGATGTCGGAGACATCCATTTGTTTGCGCTGCATTTCTTGTCATCTAGCCCTTCGATCTCGAAGAATCTTTTTTGACCGAAAAGACTTACAGGCCTCACAGGTGTCCTTTTGATGTTCAGGCAAGAGACGCGAGTTGCAAATGGGATTTTGGTCAGTGTGAGGGTATTTGGAGAGGCACTTCGGACAGAAACAGAACGAAGTGCATTCCATTAGGTCATTCTCGATCTCGTTCAAAATGGAGAAGTGTTGCCTGGACGGGCGTGACCAGTAGTCCAAAGGGACGAGTCGAAAACCCGCTGCGATATCTAATATGAGTTGTAAACTATACCGATTGAGACAATACCGTTGAGATATATAACGGACCGAAAGGGGACCGAAGGAGACTCAAACCAAGATACTAATCCAAACCCGTCGGCGGGAAAAAAAAATCTGAAAATGGCGTCGATGATCATGCGCAGTATTCCCAAGAGGAGTCACACAGCCTCTTGACTCGAAGAAAACGTCTTGGAACAAAAACTACTTATAATCATATGAGCCCAACACTAGATGGCGATCTTATGCAAAGCATGTGTATCTACTGCACACATGCCTCGAACGACTTCTTTCCACCTTTGCTAATGAGTGCGACCCCTTGCTTTTCTATCTCAGCCACCAGCTCACAGAAACTCTGGGTGGCTGGATCAGTGAGTCTCTGTCAGACACGTATTCATTCTTTTAGGCTCTGGGCTAGAGTCCTTGCACTCCTGTCATCTTTCCTCTCAGGGTTGTACGGAGGTTTCACTGTTTTAATGGAAATATCAGACTCCACAGGCTTAAGAAACCTGCATGGACATTGCCGAGACCCGTAATGATACTTTTGAAGTATTATCCTTCCAATTCAATCAGGGTATCTGTTTCCATAAGAGAGTATAAAGACTTCCCAATCCAAGATGGTGGAGGAGTACTTACAGGTTAAGTCGGGAACAGATCATGTTTAACCCAGCACAATTGAGAACATCTTGCTTTCCAGCTGTGCATTTTGTTGTGCATCCCTTCGTATGTTCAGTTTCCCTCTTAGGATATTCTGCTTAACCTCTGTACTTCACTGTTCCAGTTCCTTCCGCTACGAACCAGCACCTGGCGCCTGCTGCTCCCATCTTCTCTCCTCTCAATGCATTGTTGGAGTGTTTACTCCCGCTGTGCGTGATGCTTTACACTTAGCCTACAGTGTTGAGTACCACCAATTAACTAGGCACTTACCAGTAACAATGTTCTTCTAATTGATGTCCTCTCATAATAATATGCATCTCGTCATAATTGTTTTTCATTCTTTATTTTGATTTTCTTTTTAAGTACATATGTTGCGTAATAAAACCAAGAAATACTCTTTAATACATGGTCAGGTTCAGCGGTATTACATGGTTACTACATATAACAAACTTGTTATGTTAATTACAGAATACCATATTTAATCACAGCAATCACCTATATGTCACGCACCCCTTGGTGGTCACTGGAAAGTGTACGCATTTTTTTTGAGTCTCATCATGTTGAGGGTGTATCTCCCTCTGTCATAGATGGTGGACAACTACAGAGCGAAGGTAGCAGTCCTAAAAAGTATGCATGGTCATTCCAGTATTTCTCTGTTACCTTATCCTTCTACCCTGTTTCCACCCCCTAAGGTCCCTTCTATCTTACTCTTAGTTCTTGTTGTACTAAGCCCTTCCAGTTAGACTCAAGGGGAGGCACGGGATCTGCATCGACATCCAGTGGTGGCTGGTGACATTTGAAAGTGGTGGGGCGTAAAATTATTGGCATACTGCACCGCAGCGAGCGAGCGTAGCGAGCGAGCCCGAACAACCTAAGGGGGGCTCGGGGGGGTTCTCCCCCTGAGAAAATTTTGAAAAAGAGTGGACAAATGGTGCATTTTCAAGCAAATTTGAGAAAGCAGGAAGGTTAATAAAGCAATTGTGAAAGTGCAGTTATTACATTAATAAAGAGATGTCATATAACATAGGTAGCTGCTTATTCAAGCTTTCTTTCACCCCATAGTCCAGCAGGGTCTTGATACAAGACAGATAAGAGAAAAAGCAGAAGACTATTCTCTAGGTATCACGCAGCGCCACCACCCTGTCTTTGTACAGCTGTTCTCACACTTAAAGTGTCTGCCACGCAACCGTGTTTGGCTTGTCGAAACCAAACCAAACAGTTGTTTAGCAGCAATGACCGAGCTCACGCAATAGCTGTCCCCCCGTCTTTTATGTTTATTGATCGCATACAATGTGTTATGACTAGGCATGGATTAGTTGAGCATCACTCCAATTTCGAGGCTCCCTGGTCGCCGATCTAATGACACTCAATACTTCTCCAACGATCAATGCTTAACTTTATGCGCCCAACGATCCCTTTACTAAAGAAACAGGGGACTTCAGAAATATCAGCACACTCGCCACCACAATTCCACCCATTAAACCAGCACCTTTTCGCCAACGACCTAATGATGAGCCTCAATACAGCGATATAGAGAAGATCACATATCCACGCTGAAACCAACACAAAAATAGGGTACGGCACGCAATTCCCAGCACCGTTTTAACGACCGAGTTGCAAGCACTCAGGGTATTAGTCCTGCTGGTTTACCTGTAGGTGCTCTGGCTGGATGCTGTATCTCTCTCCCTTTCACTCCTCCACAGGCTCGTATGTTGGATTGCCATCCTTCCAGGCATTTCCGGTTTGAATCGAAAGCCGAAGGCACGCACGCAACCCAAACAAGGTGGATCACCGAGCTATCGAACGTCTATAGCTGCAGAACTATCATATCGCGAAGCTGGCGTGATAACTTAGTTGCAGAATCTGTATGCTGTGCGCTACGTACTGCAAGACAAACAGCTTTAGAACCCGTCGCATCCCATATTCTCACGATGGTGGTAAAGACTTTTTAGAAAACTATAATTTAGCTCGTGGTCAAAGGCAAGCTCAAAAATATCATGGTTGTGTCGAGAGAAATAAAACACACCCGCTTTGAACTATATTACTCACTCTCCAGGAGTGAGCGAAACATACGAGTCCAACATTTTTCACAAGCATTGGCAAAGTCAATACGTCTCGTCTGTGCAAGAGCTATTGGCTTTGGCAAATGGGGAATTGTCAAAGTGTTTATTTTTTACCAATTGTTAGAAGAGAGCCTTGCAAAGGCTTCACAGGGTGCATTTATGGCATGGGGCTGTTATTTCAGAAGGATAAAGCGGATGTTGGTCCCAAACTGTTAGTCAGAACACCCTTTCTAAATACCGTTGCCTTAGGATTATAATCAGCTGCATTATTGCACTGTGTAGCCAATTATTTCTATCCCTCAATTACACCCCCCCCATTTAATTATATCAAATTACAAATATATCACGTCCCCCAAGCTAACTGTACTGATGAAGATGCCACAATCCGCTCCACGCAGTCCCGCTTTCCATAAAAGAAGTGGCCATTACACACTTATCAATCATCTCAGACTGGACGATTTCAAGAGCCCCTGGTAATGCACATCTCACCAATGCCTCCAACCCCTTAATAGGCTCCTCTTGTGATAAATAATGAATGTGTGTAATCCTCCACTTAAATCCAGCCGTCAAGGACTCTGCGAGCCACCCAGCGCGTTTCTGGGCTTTATGTCTGATTCATCAAGACTGAGGCTGAGTCTTGGCCCGTGGTCGCTGCTACCAGTTTTACCAACAGTTGTAGCTCATTTTTTCTCTAACCTTAAATCTGGAGGTAATAATGAGGTAATGCGGGCATGATGCTATTACTCTGATTGAGTGTTACCACCAGGTTTTGCAAGAATCTCTAAATAAACCCCTTGGTGTCTATTTGAAGGTGTGCACTAATCTGATGAGCACATGCTTGACTTTCACAGCAATCCGCACTGCATTATATATATATACAGACGCGGCTCGCGGGGGGCTTGCGGGGGTGGGGGGGGTTGTGCCGGGGGCCCGGGGGATTTTTGAAATAAAAAAGAAAATCCTACCTGACTCTGAGGAGGTCCGCCGTCCGCGCCGCCTCGGGTCTGCCTCCGTTTGTCCCTGCCTACAGCCCCTCTCAGCCAATCCTGGCGCTGCTGGCAGCGCCAGGATTGGCTTAGGGCACGGTTACCTCTCGCCCGCCTGCCCATTAGGAGACACAAGTGCGCATGACTGGGCACGGCGCGAAAATTCGGTGCCCTTCCCCACTCATGCGCACTTGTGCTGCAGTGCTGCCTGCTGCCCCTGGTCCCTCTGACAATCATGTCAGTCAACATGACGCAGGACCGCCCACCCCCTTCAGACTCTGAAGGGGGTGGGCGGTCCGACGTCATGCTGACTGACATGATTGTCAGTTCTCCCTCGGCTCTTTGAACTTAAGTAAACTGATTGTTTACTTAGGTTCAAAGACGCCGAGGGAGCTGCGGGCGGGGGGGGGCTACGCCCCAACGCCCCCAATGGACGCACCGCCACTGTCGACATCCAAACTAAAGAATCCTGACAGTTTGCCAGAGCCCACATGGATCCCAGCGCCTGTCTCATAAGAGCTATCTAGAATTCAGAGAAAGAAATGGAATCGGCAAAAGCTGAGCAGAATTTCTCCTAGACAAACTCAATTGCAGAGTTAAACCACAGCTTCACCGGAACCCATTCATCTTTTTCCAACGGTTTCCCTGATATCTATTCGGGGTTCACAAGATAATAGGATAGAATCATCACCAGTTATATCCCAACCAGCAATTAATCATTGTGAGAAATCGAGTTGTTGGTTCAGGTGGGTATGAGCCCTTCTCAAGCAACAGCCACAATCCTTATCAGAGTGAACCACAAAAGTCACTAAATTAACCTGTGCTTAACCCTCTAGTAGCTTGGCACAAAAGCAGTCAGGCTTAACTTAGCACAAAAAACTGTAATAAACTAAAAACACAGCACAAGCAAAATGTCACACCAACTTAAAAAATAGGGTAAAATTTAATAAATAAAATGACACCAAAACGACAGAAATCCTAAAAATAGCGCCTAAAAGCAAAAAGCGCCAACTGTGGTTATCTGGTAGTTCCGGACTGGGACAAATAAGTCCAGGCTGAACGCTGTGGAGCACATGCTTGATAAAGGCACAAGGTTAGTCCCGCTGAGAATTGTACATGATGTCCTTGTTGTGGGGTGCTGCAACGCACTGCGTTAGTTTCGATGAGGAGCTGTGAGGGCTGCCATGTGTGGTCCTGCATCGAGTTGCACCACGCTGCGTTGATTCCAATGAGGAGCAATTTGAGCTGAGGTCCTGCGGCGAGTTGTGTCGTGCTGAGGTGCTGCGTCTGTTCCGATGAGGGGCTGTGAGTTCCTGTGCAGAGTTGCATGGTGCTGCGTCATATCTGATGAGGAGTTGTGGGGGCTGCGACTTCTTGTGTCGAGTTGCGTCCTGTCAGTTTAGAAGAGGAGCTGTGAGGGCTGCGAGGTCCTGCTTCAATTTGCATTGCGCTGCGTCGCTTTTGATGGAGACCACATTTAGGTTGGCACAGCACCTCTAGCCTCATTTCCAAGGATCCAGGACTAGGGGGCACCACCTGGCGGGGGTGTCAGGACTTACTGGTGGCAGAGTCCAGGTGCAGGGTTCAAGGGTGTAGCAGCTTCCTATGCCCCTGTAGCTCAGAACAGGGGGCCAACCAACTAGCCCCTGGACTCACTCTGGTGGTCCTGGGTTTAAGGTGCAGGTCCAGTCCTCCTTCCTCAGGCAGTATGGTAGTCCTCCCAGTAGCAGGGCAGCACAGCAGTCCTTCTTCTGAGTCTTCCACAGGTCCATAAGTGATCTGAAGAGTGGGTCTGAGGGTCCTAGATTTATACCTGGTGCCCCCTTTGAAATGGGAGAAGCTTACAGAGTTTTCCCCCCACAAAGGTGTCTAGAATTTCCTTCATCCCTGCCCCGACTCCAGATTGCCTGGGGTCACAATAGACGAGTGTGAAACCCTTTGTGAATGTGCTGAGGCCCATCCTGCCACCACCTAGTCCCCCTTGGTGATACTGTCTGGGAGGAATACACAAAGGCCAACTGCCATCTACACCTAGTCATGGGACCCGGGAATCCGGCTGCAGGCACCAAATGGTCAGGACAAGAAAATGACAACTTTTTAAAAGTGTAATTTTAAGAATTGTGACTTAAAATCTGACGTTACCATACAATTCTTTAAAGAAGAAACTCGACATTTCTACCTCATTTCTATGACATTTATACTACTCCCAATTAAACATTATCACTTATTAAATGTAATAAGGTAACCCAGTGTTATCTATCCTATGGGAGAGGTATGCCTTGCAGTAGTGAAAAATGAATTTAGGAGTTTTTCACTACTACGACGTGTAAAACTTAAAACTAAATGTCCAGTTTTTAAAATACAGTGCACCCTCGCCCTGTGGGCTGTTTAGGGTGACTTGTTTGTATTAAAAAAGAACGGTGAGGCCTAGCAAAAGGTTTATTTTGCGCGGTCGAAATTGCAGTTTAAAACTGTACACACAGCTTGCAATGGCAGGTCTGAGACAGGTTTAAAAGGCTACTTACATGGGTGGCACGATCAATGCTACAAGCCCACTAGTGGCCTTTAGTTCACAGGCCCTTGGTACATATAGTACCACTTTACTTGGGACATATAAGTAAATTAAATGTGCCAATTGGGTGTAAGCCAATTTCACCATGTTTAAAGGAGAGAGCACTTTAGCATTGGTTAGCATTGGTAGGGTGCACAGAGTCCTAAGGCCAGTAAAACCAAATTCAGTAAAACAGGAGGTGTGAAGGAAAAAAGACTACCCTAAGGCTGACGGGTCTAACAATCATGGGCTGGCCTCTTTTGAAAAATAAACAGGAGATCGAAGAACCTTCTCTGCCTTTTTAGTACTATGCCAGCTGCACTTAATGAATCGATTTCTCTTACTCAATAATGATACGGCCAAGGTAGCTTTCAGTTTTTCCTCCCTGACCAAGGATTCTTGATGTGGGCTACACCCCTGATACTTAAGACCCTTGTTTTTCTCAGTTTGGTACTTTTTAAGGCAAATTCAAGCAGTTTTTGAATGCCACCATACTAAACAAGACGCTCTTATGGCACTCATTTGGTTGAAACGGGGTTCCCTAGACTCAACCTATATTGCTAATTTTCAGTGGCTTGTTTCCAAAGCGGCTTGGACTCTTGAACTGCAATAGATTACATGAAGAGATTAAAGATACCTTATCCATGGTTGCTGAGTGACTAACTTCTACAGTATAATGAATTTATTTAAGCTTAAAAATGGAGCAACAACTAAAAGGGAGAAAGAGAGACCCCCTTATTTGGACAAACCCACCTGACTGGTGGATTCGAATTCCTCTGTTTTTGAGATGCAGATTGAGTCATCCAGGAATAATGTAACTAATGAGAAGAGGGGACAAAGACATAAAGAGTGTCTATGCATGTACTGTGGTACATCGGCCCACTTTTAAAAGAATTGCCCACAACTGTTGAAAAAACGACAAAAAATAAAGTCCTGTGCAAGCTCAGTCACTGTAATTCCTGCTGAAAATAGAGCTTGCTTCTTTTTGGGCATATTTCCCTCCTTGCCACAGGTTCGCATTAGTAGATTCAGGAGCATCCAGCTCTTTCATTGATCATAAATGTATCTGTGAAATTGCCATTCCGTTAGTGATAAAGGAAAAGGCAGAACCAAATAAGGGCCATTGACTCCAGGGACGTCGTCAAGGAGATTGTATGATCACCATAGTGTCACTTGTCATCTGGAAGAGATCATTTTCAATGTTATTGACACAGCCATATTTACCATCATCTACTATTTACTACCCAATGCCCATTATTTCACAAAACGTGACCTCCGTTGGGCCTACAATTTGGTGCATATTTGTCAAGGAGGTGAGTGAAGATGACTTTTAACATAAATTATGGGCTCGACAAATACTTGGTGATGCAACTTGTCCATGTCAATGCCCCAACAGTATTTCAACATTTTATAAAAGATGTATTAAGGGACCTATCGGATCAATACGAAGTAGTCTACTAAGATGGTATACTGATATTTTCCTGCAGTCTCCAGGAATATCACGTTAGGAATGTTCTACACCAATTATGACAACACCGGTTGTATGCTAACCTCTCAAAATATAGTTTCATTTTACTAAAATCAGCTTCCTGGAATATTCCATCTCTGTACATGGAGTTAGTTGGATCAAGCAAAGTTACTAGCAGTTTTTCCAGTGGCCCCACACCATAGACTGTTAAAGACATTCAGGGATTTGTTGGCTTTTCCAGTTTCTGTTGTCAGTTTATCCCTTACTTGATTGCATGAATCATTCATCTTGCCCACAAATGGGTGCCCTTCAAATGGGATACAGATTAAGGGCAATCCTTCTCAGCCCTTAAAAATAGGTTTACCTCTCCACCCATTCTGAGGCATCCTAATCTTTATCTTCCTTTTACTTTTGAAACCAAAGCATCATCCACAGCTATCAGTCATCTTATCCCTGAGAGGTGAGTCCAGAGAAGCATTACATCCAGTTGCCTATTATTCCAGAACATTAACAGAATCTAGCAGACACTACCCTATTTACGATTAAGACCTGTGGGCCATAAAAGGTGCATTCAGTCTTTGATGTCACTACTTTGAAGGAGCCAACCATAAAGTAATAGTGTGGACCGACCATAAGAATCTAGGACTTTTAAAATCTGTGAGGTATGAAAACCATCGATATGCCGGCTGGATTGTGGTATTCACTCGTCTCTCTCTTCAAATCAACTACCATCCAGGAGATCGCCAAATGATGGCAGATACACTGTTGAGAAACAGCACTGTTATTGAAGAAACTGAACCCCACTCATCCTTTTGGTAAGTCAAAAGAAAACGTCAACACTAGAGGTATTTTCACATGACTTGAAGATGGCAATTAAATCGATTGACATATAATAAAGGATACAAGAGCAAGCTCCGAAGAGAAGATACAAGGTTCTGTTACACTTTCATCAAGGAAAACTTTGTTTCCACAACACATTTATAAAATCAACTATTACAGTGTCATCATGATATCACCGTGCCTGGGCATCATCCTGGTATTAGAAACACTGAGGAATTATTAACTCTCAATTTCTGGTGGCCTAAGCTCCATGAATCAGTCTTTTACTATGTGTCCACCTGTGTCACCTGTCCACAAGCAATGAGCAGTCATACTAAATCTCTGGGGTTATTACAACCTTTACTTATATCACAAAAGCCCTGAAGAATCAGATCAATGGACTTTATTATTAATGTGAATATGCAAAATGTGAAGGGCTAAGAGGTGTTGACGGTCCCTCACATACTCTTCCCCTCCTGAATACGAAATTGTGAAATGTGACGTTCCATAGAGATCAGCGATTATCTTTTTAGTTCCGTACTCCAAATGTATATAGTATGATCTACGGTGTGATCGGTCCCACAGGAAAGCAAGGTGAAATTCTTTCAAGGACAAGAATATCTTCATTGCTTTCCTATGGGACCGATCACACCGTAGATCATACTATACATATTTGGAGTATCGAACTAATACGTTCGTCTATAGTCTCCCCACACCGTCACATTTTACAGTCTTTATTTTTAATCTGCTGTCATCTGACTCTTGCGTCTTCCTGGGGATGGTGGTTGATCTGTTCACTAAAATAGGAAATGTTCTCGTTTACCCTCACATGAACTCGCTAAGTATGTCATGGAGGAAATAGTTTGATTGCATAGTCTTCCTGCCACCATCATTTCAAATCAAGGCTGTCCATTCAGATCTGACATGGATCTGTACTTATGTCATCTAAACTCATGTTTTGTGTCCCCCTCACCTCATGTTATTTCATCTGGAAGACCCTTGTTGCTCATATCATGGTCTCTCACCAACATCTTGTGATTCCTAACATCATATCACTACACCTTCTGTTTCAAATTGCCTTACGAGTGTCTCATGTTCCTTCTCCTTGGTTCCTATTTTCTTCACCTCATGTTCCTTCACCTTCCATCTCCTTACTTTGCGTGCCATGTTCCGTCGCCTTTGGTAGCTCAACTTCCATACCTCCTCCTCTCTCCTGGTCCTTTACCCAATCATGTCTTTTTAACACCTCCTGATACTCCTTCTCACTAGCATAGTGTTCCGCCATCTCATCTCTCATACTGTCTTAGTTCCAGTGAGAAATTGCACGGAATTGTTTTGAAATCACCATAGTAGTGGACACAATGTTGATTATGTTTGCCCCTGTTGCATATAGCCCTTGCTGCTTTCTTGCTTCTGACATATTCAGCCTCATTCTTGTCCTTGGCACTGCTAAGCAAGGATTCACAAACACCAGCTCAGCAGCTCGAAGTTTACATTTCTTGTTTCTTTTCAAGGTCCTTTATCTTTTTTCTCATGAGAAACATGTGCACCTGTTATCAGTTTCAGTTTCTGTCACGTGCATTCTCACTTGAATTATCTATAAAGAAAACCTAGAAAAAATCAAGTAAATTGGGGAGGGATTACCATTAGTTGCTCACTAGCTAATGAAGTGTAAACGCTGCTGCTTTGCATAGCTATATCACACTTTGCTTGTTTTGCACACTTAACTTGTGCAGACTTCGAGTAGGTGTATGAGTAGTTTGTCTATGTTTGATAGTATGGTGCAGCAGAAAGGAAATGACTACACTTTTCTAAGGTGGGGTGAAAGCTGCACTAAACTCCATGCAACTACCCCAGGTGGCAAAGGAAAAGAAGAGATTACTCCTGGGGAACAAGGGTGGAGCATAGCCCAGCACTCTACCCGCTGAGCAGGTCAGACAGCCTTAATGCAGTTAAACTGATGAAATGTGAGTCTGTGTGCTCTTAGGGACGCTAAAGGAAATGTGAAGTATTGTCCCTTCATTCCTACCTACCTCAGTCCAAGGGTGGGTCAGACTGGGTTGGGTAGGTAGGTAGGTAGATGGGAAGGGAATCCCAGGATTTAGGAAGTGTGAATGGACTCCACAGTATGGAGCATGTGGGCTCTATTAGTAGCACAGAAATGGGGAATGCCAGGATTCCGTGGATTGGAAGGCAATGCCAAACCTGTGCCCCATATAAGTCTGACAATAAGTACTCTAAGAGCAAAAACTATGCAAAAGACTTTGGATGAAAAAGTGAAGACAAAAAAGGGAAGGGAGAAACACTGGAATGACCCGCCGACTACTTAGGACTGCAACCCTCACTCTGAAGTTGTCCTTTGCCTATGGGAGACACAATGTACTATTATGTGTGGACATGAATTGGGAAAGCAGTATTACTGGTATGTGCCAAGTTAATTGGTAGTACTGACTGCTGTAGGGTAAAGTGTCACCCACAGCATGAGTGAACACTCCAACAGTGCACTAAGGGGAGAGGAGGGGACGGTAGCAGCAGGCCTATGATGCTAGTTCATAGCAGTAGGGAACTGGAACGATGAAGTGCAGAAGTTAAGCAGGATATCATCATAGGGAATCTGAAGGGAGTGACTAAAACAACAAAGGTGCATACGAAGGGAAGGCCAGGTGTGGTATGCTATAGTGAAGAAACCCAGCAAAACACAGTTGGTAGGCAAGATGTCCTCACTTGTGCTGGGTTAAATACTGCCTCTTCCCCACTTAACCTGGAAGTACTCCTCCGCCATCTTGGAGTCTTTTTACTTTCCAATGGAAACAGGTACCCTGAATGAATGGGAAGGACACTAACATTGCCAGCACTTCTAAAGTCACATTCTGGGTCTCCACGTCCTTTTCTTATGTCTGTTGAGTCTGAAATTTCCATGAAAATGGTGAGTCCTCCTTACAGCACCGACCGTACCCCACCACCCCACTCCAGAAACTCCCACTGGTTTGTAGGGGAAACATTGAATGGAATTTATGACCAATGTGGAGCATTCATAATGGATGCAATTTCCCATGAGCGATCTGCTGGACCATACCCCTTCCAGTTAATCAGATATTGTAGTTGACCTCCGAATTCAAGAGTCAAGGATTGCTTTTAACTCATAATCTGTATCTTCCCTTTGGACCATATAAGGTGCAGGAGGTGTTGTATGTAACGGCCTCTTAGTTACTGGTTTCGATAAGGATACTTGGAATACTGGGTGGATGCTCCAGTTTGAGCGTAATACTAATTGAAAAATTACTGGGTTGACTACCTTGGAGATAGAAAAAAGACCTACGAATCGAGTCTTTAATTTTCCGTGATATCTGGGCAAATGAAGGAAATGTGTAACTAGCTAAACGGAGTCTTCTGTTTTGTAGCAAGGAGCAGGGGAACGATGTAGATCCGAAAACCTGTTATAGGTGACTTTTGTTTTCTGTAAGAGCTAAAACAACATCCTCACAAATTTGCATAATGCAGGTGAGGAAGGCTTTGTCTGAGGGAACTTGGATTTAAGGCATTTGTAGTAGAGGCATTTGAATATGAAATCTATCAGTACAGAGCTGTCACATTTTTAGAGAACTGTGTAAGGAATTGTTCTACATGAATTCAGCCTGTGGAATCCAAAGGACCTAGTCATCTAGGTATTGCTCGCCAAAATTTCTGAGATTTTGATTGATGGATTGATTTGCCCTTTCTTTCTGTCCCTCAGTCTAAGGATGGTAATTATTCGAAATGTTGTATGACCTAATAGTGTCATTAAAGCTGCCTGCGACCATAGACTGGGTCGTATGACGTCACACGCGACGCAACGTAATCTCGTAGCGTTACAAGTCACGCTGATGCTGGGGGTATATCAAAAGGGAAACCAGCACAGTACACACCAAGAGGCAGGGGCACCAATGGTAATACAGGTGACATCGCAGACCGGAACTCTTGTGGCACAACTTTTGCTTTCTCACTTCATCCCGGACGGCTGGGCCATTACCGGCTGTCACTATTTCTTTTTTACACTCATTCTGGTGTTCACTTCTGCATTTCACACAGAGTGTGACTGCTGAACTGGTCCCTCCACACGCATGGTAACATGTAGACCGCAACACATAATGTATATGACTTTCTCCTCAGACGTGCATCAAAGTACTACCATAGTACTGATTGTTTTCAATCTAATCAGCATGACCATCATTTAATAATGTATACATGGTCACATCCTAGATAATTTTATCCCCCCTAATCCCTAAGTCACTCATCGGGTGAGGGTCCAATGGTGAAGCATACCAGGAAGTTTCATGGATGAGGACCCTTTTATAACCTCACTGGTTATGAATGCAGGGTTTCTGAACTTGAGTCTTTTGACTCCTTTCACTTAGGAAGACCTTACCTTGTTTAACTAATGATTGTAACTGGGAAATGGTAAGGCTCTTCCATACTATCTCCTACTACCCTCCTCCTTTGAAGGTGATATTGACAATATCCACAAAGATCTGTTTACATACAGTGCCTCTAAATGGAGCTAGCTTACATAATCCATGTTTATTCTGAGACTTTGGCATAGGACGATCCCTCGCAGACCTAGGTTATGCACTCTTGCTTTTTTTTATTTTCCGTGCAGTAACTCATAGGAATTATGAGGATAAATAAATACATTTTATTACATTATTACAAGAATGGTTCCTAGAACAGGATGTTACCAGACGTTTCATTTTCTGCTTACTCGTTAAAACTGTTTCTTCTGCTTTGCATAATGTTACAGTACATGTTGCTGTAAGCATATCTTGCTGATCCCTTCAGATGCAAATCACAGCTAAACAAATGAAAGCTTTATGCTGGTACTCTTGTGGCATAAAAATCTAACATGAAATGGAAAGACTGAAAATACTGATTGTCATCCCATAACAAACACAACACAAGTGTGTAAGTAAACTTCATTTGTAATGTAAAATTTAAAAAACATGCACACAAAAGCAGAAGAGGGGTTCCTTCATATTGTCACTGAAGCCACTATCAATCAGTCAGCATTTGTATAGCGCAGCACTGTCACCCCTAGGGGTATCTGGGCGCTGTGGATGAGAAGTCTCAGTCAAAGAGCCAGGTCAGAAAGGAGCAGAAAGAGGAAAAATAAAGTTCAGAGACGAGCAGAAAGAGGAAAAATAAAGATCAGAAGCGAGGAAAAATAAGGGTCAGAAACATGCAGAAAGAGGAACAATTATGGCAGAAACTAGCAGAAAGAGGCAAAATAACGGGCTGAATGGGCAGAGAGGCAAAAATTGAAGGTAGAAGTGGGCAGAAAAACGAGCAGAAAGCAAGCAGAAAAGAAGGCAGAAAACGAGCAGAGGAGGCACAAACCTAAGGCAGCAGGGGGTAGTGGAATGCGGGCAAGCTGGACAGGAGAACTGTTGCAGGGTGAGCTGGCACGAGGACCTGAGAAGTGTCTGAAAGCTGACAGGGAGAAGGAGTTTTTGCACTTAGTCTCGTCTGGATTCACATGCTGTGCATTGTTCCGCTGTCTAGTGTTTGGGTCTGGAAAGTACCTTATTTTTTTATTAGGACTGGCCTTGAGGCAGCTGTAACGGTTTTGCCAGACTCATATTTTCCAGAAAATATCTATCTATCTAACCCCACTTTTCATCTAATCCTACCTACTTACCTAACCCTTTTCATTTATTGGTCTGTCACCTGTCATTCACATTATGCTTCTGCCCACCACATCATGTGGCAGAGGGTCAGCCCACTTCCGTCTTTGGCTTTTTTCACAGTGAGTGACAACATTTTACTCTTGCACATGTGAATCTTCGCCTAGAAAGAAGTACTCTTCCGAGCCAGTAGTACTAGGCTATTCTAAGCTTTTATTTTTACTTTAATTTCATATTCTTTATAAATTTTTGCAGAGCAGCATTTTTAACTTGTTTTTTTGCAAACATAAACATCAGTTAGACTTTTTATTACTTTTTCATTGTAATGCCCATTGCATATGTATTTAAAAAAAAAAATACAAACTACAGTCAAGGCTGGACCTATTGCTTTGCCAATGCTTGTTTTCTTTTGTGGGCTTCGTTAAAGGTGAGTCACTTGTTTATTATTCTTGCCAGTGTCAAAATGTGAATGATGTACAACAGAGATAAATAAGGGTGTCTTTCCAGCATATTTAAAACCTGTCTATCAAACTGCTGCTTCTACACAGAGCTGCTTCTGTTTCTCCCTTAGTTATAGACTATCGTTTTTAATAATGTATGTGGAAAATGTGGTGCTTTTTATTCCTTGTTGTTTTGATGAGTCACTTAAAATGTGTAATCACTAGATTCGAGTCGCTTGTTGTATGCATCAACAGTGCACACGCACCACTCCAACTTCAGTTAGCTTTTGGGGTCTGTGATGGCCACATCTCCATTAAATAAATTATGAATGCTCAGCTTGTTTGTGTAGTGCTTAATAAGCGCTCGGCGTTTTGGCATTGAAGGCATCTGAGGTGCACAAAGATAATGTGATGTGCCCCAGATCACACAATGTGGACAGGTATGCCGGCCGGGAATATAGTCATCGACTCAATCACTAGACGACATCTGCGAAGCAGAGGCTTGAAGGTCTCCTGTAAATAGATTTCCCTACATACAAGCACATCTGAAATGCAAGCAGAGCTGGAGTTAGCCGGCCTCATTTGCTTGCTTGACACGTGACTATGTCCCAGCCCAGTTCACTTTTAATGATTATCCGCCTTTGCCTAAATGAGTGAGTGCCAGCGGTCCATATTTTTGCCTATCGTATTTGGGTGTTTTGGTCACATGTAGAGCACCGAGCTGTTTAATATAAATAAAACATGACGAACACAGCTACAATCATTCATCAATTCTGCACCTCAAATTGTATTAGTTGCCATTTGTTGATGTATGCCTTGAGGACCTTCCCTCCCCTCTTTTTCCTTCTTTAGACCTGCATGACTGCAGTTAGGCCTTTTCTAAGCTTCCCAAAGCTGGCAGATAAGGGAAACTGGTCGTTTGCCGAGGATTACACGGTGTAGCAACTGTGGGAGTCAGGGTTGAACCAAGGTCACCCGAGACCAGTTTAGCTACTTGACCTCCTCACTCAATTTGAGGCCTACTGTTCTAAGTGAAACAGAATATTTCCCCACTTATTGGTGCCTTTTGTGGTTGGAAGGGCTGGGCCAGAGACAGTCACGCCTGTTTGCTCTGAATGTTCACCAGCCTTTCGGCTTCTCTACCTGGTCATCAGCTGATGTCTAATTTAGAGAGCTTCCTGGGAACACCTCTCAGCTTGTTACGAGGGTTCGCTCTTGTTTCTCATACAGTACGTAGGCTTTATGTAGCACTGTTTCAGATGAACATAGGCTAGTCCATGATGTAGCCCTGTAAGGTAGAAAGTTGTTTTTTGAGATCTTTCTGTGTTAGGTGCATGTTACAAGTTTGGGCCTCTACGGGGCCAACTCAGCCTTTCATCTTTCTGAAGTGCATTAATAAGTAACATGCTTCATGACAAAACTGCAAAACTGCAGTAGTGATTGCTGTATAAATACATTCCTCCCTTTTGCCTCCGTGATGCACATGGAGGCAAAGACTGCTCACCGGCCCCCAACCCCGCATTGCTGTTCCTCGGAGCTGAAAGCCCATTGAGTGCTGCTGCCGGTGAGTAAAACATTATCTAGCATTTGCGACAAGAAGTTTCAACTCTATTAAGGACACGGAGGCAAGGATTATGCTTCTTTTTCTTCACTCTTCAAATTTCAGCAGCCAATCATATTAAAACTTTTAACAACACTACATTTCCCATGACCACCTAGTAGTCACCTGATCAACCATAGAGTCCCTCTTACAGCAATACAGATTCCTCTTTCTTTTCTCCAGTTCAAGGAAAAAAAAGTCAAACAGTCCAAAACCCTGTAACAACAGGATCTTTAACCAACTGAGAACATCACCATCAGCCCCAACGGGAGCCTAACTCAAAGATTCTGGTTTTGCCAGACCCGAAATCCTCCATCTGAAACATCAGAAACAATCATCCGAAAGCTAACTCCAGAAACAGGGAGGCCAACTTCCAAAATTTCGGAATGCTGTAGAAAGACGACTCACTTGTCACTAGTTTCTAGCAAGCAAGTAAAAACACCAAAGCCGTAAACACTGGTCTCATGAGAGACATACCATAGTCAATATAGAATGTCATCAGGGAGGAAAAAGGAACAATCTCATATCAAGCATTACGTCATAATACATGTGTATGCCAATAACTGTATGCAGGCAAAGGCCAATAAATGGGCGGGACAATCCTCACCTCCGTGTCCTTAATAGAATTGAAAATTCTTGTTGTAAGTGCTAGTACATTTTTTATTCTTGTCCATACTGGAGACTCTGATTATGCTTGTTTAAAGCTGAGCCGCCACCACAGAAGCAACATCAACAATAGGCTTATAATAAAAAGACTTAAATGTAGATTCTGCCGACCATTCTACCGCTTTTAGAATATCATTCAAACTAGAACCGAAAGCAAATGATTAGGAATCCATCGCCTTTAAAGCTGAATGGGCGCCAAACACAGAGGTATCAATACCGCCCTCAATCATCAGCCATCGCTTCCATCTGGCAAGAGTGGGAGAAGCCACCTGACGAAAAGGCTTTTGCAAGGCAATTAACACTTGACCCCCATATCTGTACGAAATTCAGCAGTACTCCCCTCATAGGCGATGTGTGCCACGCAAAGCTTAGCATTATCCTAAAAAGCTGGGTAAGATACTGACCTGGAATTACATTTGGTCTGCCGAGAAATCGAGAAAGTAACACCCTCAGGAGAAAAAACTCTCCCGCCAGATCTAAAGCTCGTACATCAGACACCAATTTACAAGAAATCAGACACCAGAGCATGGCCAATTTGGCTGACATTTGTTTCCGCGATAGATATTTATTGTCTGGCCAAGAATCTAAAACTTTCAGGACTAACGTCCCATAAAACAGAATCCTATGGAAGATGGGGCCTTACCATACGGATACCTCTTAATAACAAACACACTATTGGGTGCTCGCCTACCGGTTAACGATCAACTGTCAAATGGGCCGCTGAAATGGCGGACCTAAAGTTGTTCACTGAGTGGTATGATATGCCAGTGGAGGCCAGGGAGGACAAAAAACGTATGCCCAAACTACAATCTGCTCCAACGGTATCTGCACCCCGTTCACGGCACCAGCCACACCAGCGTCTCCAAGAGGACGCATAACACTTGTGTGTGCTCGAAGACCAGGCTTGACAGATGAAAGCATTAACCTCTTGTAAAAGTCCTGGGAGACTCCATCTTTCCCGAAAAAACCCTTCATGCTACTAGTGAGAAAGGTGTTGTGATAGGATAAAGGATGCGGAAGGCCCATTGGATCCAGAAATAGGTTTCAATGGAAAGGAATCAGAATCCTTTTGTGCTTGGCATACCCAAAGCGGAGTTACCAAGAGCAGCTAGGCTTTTTGGCACTTCAACTGTGTCAAACCTCTGGGAATCATCATGAATGGGGGAAAGGCATAGCCCAGGAAGGGGGACCAGTCCTTTAGAAATGCATCTGTGGGCTAGGCTTTCGGGTCTGGGCACCAACTGAAAAATCTCGGAAGCTGCCGGTTGCAGCGAGATGCGAAGAGGTCCACCAAACAGTGTCCCCAAAGGCAGTGAAGCGCATGGAATACTTTTGGGTGGAGTCTCCAGTTGCTGAAGTCCTGAAAATGTCATGACTGCCAGTCCGCGATGGTATTGCTCTGGCCCAGGAGATACTCCTCTAACACCAATATCCGATTTTGGGGACAAAAATGCCCCAAATCTTTGGCTATCTCTGCCAGAAGGCTAATTTTGCCCTGCCCAATTTGTTCACATAATGCACTGCCGAGATATTGTCCATAGGTAGAAGTCTGCAAGAATCTGAACTCTCCTGGGAGAGGCTGTGAATCGCAAACGATCCCCCCAGGAGTTCCAAGCAATTGATATGGATATCCAGCTCTGCTTTGGACCAATGACCCCCCTCATCGAGATCGGACAGCAATGAGCCCCCTAACCCCACCGGCTGGCATCGAACTTGATGATTATCTCTGGAGTTGAGCCAAAAATTGCCCTGCTATTCCAGTCCTCCATGTGGTCCAACCACCATGACATCCTTGTCCTTGCCTCCTCTGAAAGAAGAATCTGCTCAGAGTAACTGAGGCCCTTTCAGAGATGTTGAATTTTGAGTCTCTGAAGGGCGCGATAGTGGAAATGGCCTGGATTGATGAGGCCAATCGGCCCACAATATGAGCTATTGACCTCAAGGATGCAGTCTGCTTGCTAATTGTCGACCTCAACTCTTTCTTGATACCCCGGACTTTCGGGGTGGGGGGGGGGAGAAATAGTTGGGACAGGAGGGAGTCTACTTGAGAACCCAAGAACTCAAATCTCTGGGAGGGAGTAAGAATCGACTTCTGAGCATTTATGATGAAGCTGAGATCCTGAAGGAGGAGAATCGGTTAGGATAAACTGAGGACATTGGGCTGTGATAATGATGTCGTCCAGGTAGATAACTAGATGAACACCTCGGGCTCTCGGGGATTTCACCACTGGTCTCATGATCTTCGTGAAGCACAAAGGGGGGGAGGAGAGGCCAAAAGGAAGGACTTTGTACTTGTAACAACAACCTTGCCAGAGGAACTGAAGAAAACGCCTTTGAGGCGGAAAAATAGGGGGCGTTGAGGTAGGTGTCTTTTAAATCTAACCAGACTATCCAATTTCAATACTGAAGAATATCCCTTAAAAGATGGATCCCTTCCATCTTGAAATGGCAGTAAACGATCCAACCATTAAAATCCTTCAGATTCAGCACCAGGTAAGACCTGCTTCCCTTCTTCTCTACCAAGAAGAAGCAAGTGAGAAACCCGCTTGGGTGAGGGGACGACACCTCTATGGCACCTTTCTGCAGAAGAGCTTGAACCTCTGAGGTGATGAAGTCTCGCTCTTGATGGGAAAAATACATCGTGGGAGGAGTGGAGGACTGCATTGGGGAGCTGTAGAACTCCAACTTGTAACCTTGAACGGCCTCTAGAACCCATGGGTCCTGCGTTATACACTGCCAGTTATGTAGGAATAACCTGGTCCTGCCCCCCGCAGCATCTCTGAAAGTGGAATGATTCTCACCTGTGGCGCCAGACTCCTGGGAAGAGCCCTGCGAGCCAACGTATTGTCCCTTCTGTAAATGGTTCCTGTTGCCTCGCGGGTGAGAGGGGTAGAATCTTGTTATCACCCTCTACCTTGTTGATAAAAACCTCTTTGTAGACCTTGATGGCCACGGCCGAACGACCGCCCTTAGAAGTGTCCGGCCCTGCCAAAAATTGGACAGAAGACCTTTTTGAGAGACCCTTGAGCTTTATCCAGATTACTGAAGGTTGCTACGAATGTTGACAATTTTTTCAGAAAGGATTTTTCAAGCAGCAGCCCTTGGGCTGTAGGTCCTGACTCAGATAATGCGAGCTCAGTGAGCTTCGAGTGGAGTTTGAGAAGGATGGCCTGCCGCTTTTCGGTGGATATGGCGCAGTTTGCATTCCTCAGTTGACATATAGCTCTTTGGGCCCAGCCAACCAAGGTGTCGAGGGTCAATGGGGGTTGCCGACTCCTTGGCGTGGTATCCCAGCTCAATTATTTTGGTTGGGGGCCCTGATACATCTAGTAGCTTATCTTGGCACCCGCGCCAAGCCCTATCAATCCCTTTCTTTGGATCCACAGAGTATTTTTTCAGGTAAGCAACTAGAGTGAGGTCCACCTCCGGTGTATCGGTGACCTTTCCTGGGATGTCAGCTCTGGGGCACTCGGATTGTAGCCGTGCCCTTGCATCTTTGTTGAAACCCTGCCTGATATGGGATTGAACATAGTCCACCCCTTCCTGTGGTGGGAGCCACACAGTAGACTTCAGGTGGATGATTTCGTTAGGCTCAAAGGTGAGTACCTTAGCTTGATGTGTTACGTTAGTGTGGTGTGACTTGCGTTTGTGCTTACTAGGGCCTGGTTTGTTTCCATCATCTGAGCTCTGAGATGAAGTAGAGCTGGAGTCATCTGCCTCTGGTCGGGGGCCCCGTTGGTTTGAGGAGCGCTATATGCGTGATATTTCACTAGAGAACTCGCAAACTTTTCTAAATCTGCAGTGTGGGGCCCTTGGGGGTTTTTGCGCTGGACTTGGCCTGAGAGGTCGATTGACCACCTCCAAACTTCAAAGGGGGGGTTGGCAGCCAACCTTGCTGAAAAGCGTACCCACAAAGGTGTTGCTTTAAAGGTTCAGTGGCCCTCACTAGGGCTTTGTTTACAGACTGCTTCACTCCGCCGTCAAGTGCATCCACTAGGTCTTGCTTCAAAGACACTTCAGGGTCATCATAATAATATCCCTCCGTATTATCGTCGTAGTACTCCGACATTCTCAAAACATGTGTAGCAGCGCTATAAGAGCCTCAGGAGGGGATAGGACCAAGGGCGGGAGGAGGAGACGGGCAATCCTCCAGTCAGGAGCCAATCATGGGGAGTAATCAAACCGAACCGAACTGCACGTCAAGTCTAACCACTGGTGTGGCTGTAAAACACTTAAAATGTGGAGGGTGGACCTGCTACCAACACTCTGACAATTGTCCAACCCTGTGGATAAGGCAAGCCACCAGGGCGTAAATGGGGAGCCAAAACGAAGGGCTGAGGCAAGAGAGGAAGAAAAACACGTCTCACTGCGTTTACAAATTGCTTTCGAGTGTTAGAACGGTGCAAAATGTCAGCCGCATATGCACGCAGGCTGCCTAAACGTTTTCATAAAAAGAGAACCGCGCGACAATACGCTGTGCGTCCTCGCTCCCCTTCTCCTACTCTACACAGTTAATGAGGCGGGGGCGGCACACTTCCCTTCCGGGAGGATGAACGCTCCCATTTGCCACCCGCAATAAACACAGCGCGTAAACAGCTCGTACAGCTCCTCACGCCTCAGCGACTAGAAGGAAAACCGCATTGTAAACACAATAAAGCAGTTGGGTATCGCAGAAACAAGCACACGTGACATGCAAAACAAGCACGCAGCAGACAATGTCAATAAACAATAAAAGTAATCAATACTAAGAATGCACTTAACTGGCTGTGAAGCAGCAAAGAAAGAGGAAGTTGTATTGCTGCAAGAGGATTATATAGGGCTGGGACTGTATGGTTGATCAGGTGACTACTAGGTGGTCATGGGAAATGTAGTTTTGTTAAAAGTATTAATTTGATTGATTGCTGAAATCTGAAGAGTAAAGAAAGAGAAGTATAATCGGAGCCTCTGGTCCTGACATAAAATCCGAGAATCTTGCCTCCCCGACTACACCTTGTGCTGAGTGGACCTCTGGTTTCTATTTCTTCCTCCGGGTCAAATCTAGGCCATGACGCGAGGTCTTCCGCTCTGTACCCTAGTGACCTTTTGTTTTGTACACACTCCCTACCCCCTGCTTCTGACTCCACTGTAACCGCATTTCCTAGACTGAACAGAGTGCCACTCGCAGGTTGTGCCTACACCTTGCCCGGGCATAGGGTGACCAACTGTCCGTAAATTTCACAGACTGTCCGTAATTTGGACCTCACGTCCGTTGTCCTTGAGGATCCCTTTTACGGGCGCCTTTTGTCCGTAATTATGGCCTTTACAAGGAGCAGCACTCCTCCCCTGCCAGAAGCCTCAGCTCCCTGATGGGGCCCTCGCACTCCTCCTAGAGCACAAGAGCAGCCCCACCCCGCCCATTGTCATTCTGTATGCCGGCTAATTGCCACATACAGAATGACAATGGGGCAGTCTGGGCTGTTAAAGCATGTGGCGGCCTCCTCCTGCCTTAGTGTACAGCAGGGCATTCTGTTAGATGGATAAAAGGTAAAACGCCCATGCTGCAACGTGAGAAAACGGTTTATATAAAGAAGCCTGTGAAACAAGTTAAAAAGAACGGGTTATTGTTCTTTCACTGTCTCATCATTTTAGAACTGACGCATTTTCAATATTATATTCAACAAAGCCATGGTTGCTGCTTTTTTATTTTAAGCAACTAACAACCATTGACAAAGCCAATAGTCCTGTCTTGTTGTTGGTGTAATGATACTTGCTGTATTATATATCTGGATGCGATGACAGAAACAACATAATACCAGTCGGGCGGAACACAATGCTAAGCATAGATTTTTAGCCTAGGTGTTTTAAGCCATGCCCTTAATTACATCGAACACCCCCTTTGAAGAGACCCCCCAGTTTTTTTACCCCACTTAAAGCCCTGGAAACAAGACGTCACGTCCTGGCACTGTGCATCATGCATGACTCATGACTTCTAAGTTTTCAGATTGCCTGTGTGCAGGGGCATAGTGAACCCTCCCCACCCCACCCCTTGCTTTAGGAACTACAGCGAGGTGAAGTTCTTGATGGGCCTCTTCTGTCTGCAACTCTGCAGACAAAGGCTCAGCTCTTAATGTGAAAAGGTGGGTGAGTAAATAAGTGAAGGAATGTGTGAATGGCTGGATTGATTAGTGAAAGGATGAATGGATGAATGAAAGGGTGAATGGATAGATAATGAAAGAAAGGATGGATGAGTGAGTGGAAGGATGGATGAGAGAAAAGGTAAATAGATGGATGTATGGGTGGAAGGGTAGATGGATGGGTAAAAGGGTGGATGGGTGAGTGAAAGGATGGATGGATGAGTGAAAGGGTAGATGATGGGCGAGTGAATGGATGGATGAGTGAAAGGATGGATTGATGAATTGATAAGTGAAAGGGTGAATGGATGGATGAGTGAAAGGGTGGATGTAAGGATTGATGAGTGAGTGAAAGGGGGTAGATGGACAAAAGGATGGATAGATGAGTGAAGAAGTGAGAGGGTGGATGGATGAGAGAACGGATAGATGGATGAGTGAAAGGATGGATGAGTAATAGGGTCAATGGATGGATTCATGAATGGATGAGTAGATGAGTGGGTAGGTGAAAGGATGGATGGATAAGTGAAAGGAGGATGGAGAGAGAAAGGGAGGATGAATGACTGAAAGGGTGAATGGGTGGAAGGGTAAGTGACTGGGTGGATGGATGAGTAAGTGAAAGGTTGGCTGGATGGGTGAAAGGGTAAATGGCTGGATGAGTGTACGGATGGATGGGGTGAAAGGGTGGATGGATGAATAATGGATGGGTGAGTGAAAGGGTGGATGGAGGGATGGATGAGTGAAATGATGGATGGAAGGATACATGGTGGATAGGTTCGCAAATGGTTGAATATGTTTGGATATAGATGGGCACACAGATGGAAGGACAGAATGAATGGTGAAAGACTGAATGATAGATAAAAGAATGATTACACCTTGTAGCACCCATTATCTTAAGTAATATTTCCTATACATTGACTTTCACGTTTATATGAGTCATTGTCTCTATATAATGTGTGTGTAATGTAGCGCACTCTGACACCCTGCCCTACATACTTGGGGTGAGTAACACTATTAAAGAAATTAAATACACATGAAAGCCGGTCTATGTGAAGATGAGGGGCACCATTGGGTGGTAGCAAGGCCGGACTGGCCGGACTGGGCACCAGGTGTTTCCCTGATAGGCTGGAAAGGGGGGGCGGTTTTGTTACTGGGGGCTGGCACTGCAAAGTTCCCTGTATATTCAGTAGTTTTCAATCAACAATAAAAGCGGCCTCACTTATATTCAGGTGTGGTTCACCATTGTCTAGTGACTAATGTACCTGCTGGAGCGAGATGCGAGTTTTGAATCGTCTAGGGTAGCAAGCTGCGCGCATACTGAAAAACTAAAGTGCACGATTGTCTCAACCTAATATAAACGTATTTTGACTTGTACTTAAGTGGTTGTCTATTTACTTACTCATAAACTATTGCGCGACCTCCTCTGATGTGTCTGTAAAACTTACCTTTTGTCCCGAAGTTTTGTCCTGAATTTTGAGCTCCTGTCCTGAATTTTGACCCCCTGTCCTGAATTTTGACCCTTTGTCCTGAATTTTTACACTCACCGTCCTAAATTTGCACCCATGCCAGTTGGTCACCCTACCCGGGCATGATAGGCGGTGCTCAACACACCTCGGGAACTGGGAAGGAAATGCTTCTGTTTTACTCAGTAAAACTCTCTGATGCCCCTGGAATAAAGTAGTGCTAATAAAAACAAAAACATAAATATTTACCATGCACTCAATCCAAGAAGGCAATCTGGGACCCTATAAATCTCACGAGTAAAAGCTAATTGGAATCAGAGAACTGAAAGCAGTGCATGAAAATAGGCGTATTTAAAATAGGCACTTATTCATTTCACGATTACTTCAGTTTGTGAAAGTAAGTAGGAAATGGGGTACTACACTGGAGAGCCGGCCCGTAAATGCTGCAGCAGCGCCGTCCCATGGAGGGATAGAGTACATCAAGGTTAATTTTTATTCACTAATTCGGGTACACTGAAGCACAAGGGAGTTTTTATTAGGTCGCATCTACGCAACGGACAGCTTTAGCTGAATTTTGTCAAAGACTATTTGTCAACAGTACAGTATAAACAACACAAATGAAGGATGTGGCTTAGCGGACAGAGCTGCCGACTTTGGAAATGGGGAATCGGGGCCGGCTCCAGGATTCTGGATCTGGGAGGACCATGGGTGGCCAAGATGATGGATATTGTAAGGGAAAAAATCAACTAGGGGTTTCAGATATTCTGCTGTTTTAGACACTAGTAACATAGGTCCAATTTTGACAAGCCTAAGAAGTGAGAGTTGCATATCTTTACTATTGATCAGTCTAATTGAAGCAAACATTGGCACAGAGCTAATTCGCCGGGGGCAGTGTGGTCCTGGGCAGAATACCTGCACATCATGATCCATACTTACTGCACTGTCAGCACAGCTGTGGGATGTGCCCATTGGGGCACTGGGAGCATCTTCCTGGTTAGAGGGCAAGGGTACTGCCCATGCTCCGCCCAGTGCTCACTGAGCATAGCTATGCCCAGATATTACTGCAGGTAAGAGTATTTTTACTACAGGGCTTGCATAAAGCATATGGACTGTGGAGTGGAAGGTGCACCCATAACTCGCCATAAATTGTGAAAAGGCAATTTTAAAAAGTTTAAGATAACAAGTAGAACGTCCTTTATGCAGTAGTTTCTCAACTGAAGTTTCACATGAATTATGACATACTGATGAAATATTTATTTTGCAGTATTTGTGAAAATTACATTATCACCTAACAATAACACCAGAGAGTAGTGTAATACCCTATACTACAGCATACAGCTGTGATATGTAGTGCTGGTTTCAAAACACTTGTTCATGTTTCAGAAAATTTGAAATAAACAGTACATAACGTAATGTTATGGAGTTCTGGTGACATTTACGCATCACTAACTCATAGTTTACAATCATGTCAAAAGAACCACTCGTTCTATGTATAGAATGAAGGCAAGGCAAATTATAAGCGTGCCCATTCTCATTACATGCCTTCCATCCTATTGCTTGAAGCCTTGCAGGATATCCAACTGCAGGAAATTGTTTTCTCTGGGGTCATTCCACCTCGAGGGTCAGCTGGGGGACTCATAGCATACTTCCCCTTGCCTGCTGCCAGAATACCTTCCTCCGGACCTTTAGTACTGGAGAAAGGGGGGGGGGGGGTGAGCATCTCGTCTGAGTCAGTAAGATAGGGTTGCCTGGTGGTGTGATTATGGTCTTGTATAACAGAAGGGGCATTTTTAAATACTTTGCCAGCTTCAAACTTCAGAAAATTGGGGAGGTTTAAAAAATATATGCAAAGTTTTAAGCTTCACAACTTTGCAGACACGTATATGGAACCATAATGCACAGTTGCCCAATATTTCTCAAAGGTACTGATATATATCAGATGTAGCATTTTTGACAAAATAATACACACACAGCTATACAAAATTCAGAACAACTTCTGAATGATCATCAGTAAGCCAACACTCCCTGCAATATTCACAAATAGTTAAGGTAATTGTAACACAGAACGATGTGTATTTTATTTTTTAATAAAGGCATCTTAATTGATGTAGTTACCAGCTTTTGAGATTTGTTTGGTTTTATGTGCTGCATTCTACATTCCATTGTACGTTTAACCGTTGCAACCTTGTTTTTTCATTAAAGAAATATACTCAAATGTGTGTTTTATGCAGGACTTCATATATTATGTAGAGTTCTAAATAGAAGGAATTCTTATAGGTCAATCCAGTGTATCCCATTTTATTAGTTTCAGAAAGCTGAAAAGCCCATGCTGGCATTCAAAACAGTGCCATTCAGGTTACACGTGACTCCGGCAGAAGTCACAAAACTGGCACAGATACCTATCTAAATACACATGCACATCACGTGAACTCAGTGGAATAATCCAAACAATATTCTTGAATTAATGTCTTAGGGGATCTTCCATTCTTTGTTGTAGTGGGAGCTTAATAAATACCCTTCTGTTTCTTTGTGTTTCGAAGCAGGGCTTTAAGTGGGCCGGGTCCTGCCGGTGCTCAGCACCGTCAGTTCTAAAAAGCAGGTGCTGAGACGGGTCTCTATCGGGCTCTCCGTTTTTGCCCTCACCCTCAGGGTGAAAATTAAATCTGAACTCTGCAGCAGTACCACCCTTCACTGCCTCTAATGTAGCTTCAAAGAGACTTGTTATAGTTCTTTCACAGTCTCATCATTTCAGAACTGAAGCATTTTCAATATTTTATACCCCAAATCCATAGTTGTTACTTATTTATCTTTCGCAACTAACAACCATTGACAAAGCCAACAGTCCTGGCTTGTTGTAGGTGTAATGTTACTTGTATTATATATCTGGATGCAATGACAGAAGCAGCAACATACCAGTCGGGCAGCACACTGTGCTAAGCACAGATTTTTAGTTCTTGTTTTTAAGCCACGCCCTTAATTACATCGACCACGCCCCTTTGGGAGACCCCCCCCCCCCCAGTTTTTTCATCCCACTTAAAGCCCTGTATTGAAGGGAACAACAGTATCTATTCCTCCTGACTTTCACACCTATTCATACAGACAGTTTTAGGAGCGTCTTTCATTACATACTAATGAGGTGATTTAGCAGCATTTAATAGCACACACACTTGAAACTCAAAAAAAAAAAAAGCAAATGATGGGCGCTTCTATGTTGAGGATGGACCCTGGGAGGGCCAGGGGGCTCTCTTGGGAGGACCTAGCCTTCCTAATTCCCATTCAGTGGCGGCTCCTCCACAATGGCGGAGGAGCGTCGTCCCACTGCCTGGCTCAGAGCCAGCAAATGTAAAATTAAACGATGTTCTTGCATCGTTTTATTTTGCATTTGCCGGCTCTTTGCCAGTGGTGTTGAGAGGGGCGGGGCCGAGGCATGGGAGAGGGGAGGAGGAGTGCTACGTGCACTCCACTTCCTAAGTGCTCATGTGTGTTTGGACGGCCATCTCAGGCTGACCAAAACACACATGCGCACTTAGGTTTTCTCCAGCCCAGCTTCATTGAGCATCCGGGCTGGAGAAACCCCCACAGACTCCTTGGTCTGAGCAGGGTGTCTTTCCTGCCCACTCAGACCAATCCCCGCGCTGCTCTGCAGCACGGGTATTGGATGGGAGTCTGTCTCACGGGCTGCTGGGACTCAGTAAGTGGAGCGGCGGCGAACGTGACACTGGAGGCGGCCGGCAGCAAAAAGTATGTTTTTTAAAAATATTGTATTTGTAACCCTCCCCCCGTGCGACCCCACCCACCCCACCAACCTTTGTTTATGGGGGCTGACGCTGCTCTCATTCAACTGATCCCTGCCCCTCTGCCCAGAACTGGGCCTGTGGGGAATCCGGTTTTATTCCGCCATCGACTCAACATCCCGTGATTCTGGGTAAAAAATGCAATCTCCCCAGGCCTAAAAAGAAAAAAGTGTAATGAAATCTGGTGCTCATGTAAAGCACGCTAATGCCCGTAGGCCAAGTTCACATTGTATGAAACTGCAAAAAAAGAAAGTAAATAGAAAGAGTGGGCTGTGGGTCAGCTCCCTTGCGCATGACTGGATGGCTTTCTTGTCTATCTCAGACCCATCCTCTTAATTGAGCGGCTGCCTCCCTTTGTGTTTTTTCCTGCTCTCGGATCCCTACCTCTTCACCATTCTTTTGATTGGGTGAATTTTATCCTTCCACTGCTTATACGAGGGAACTACTTTTCCGCTTTTCATTTAGCACGCCTTGAGTGCGTATGGCTTTTCTTGCTCTTTCTCTAATCTGTTCGTTCCCCATCACATTACCGTCCATGACACTCTTAAGACTTCCTGCGCCGCTGCTCGTCCTCATCTAGGGCATTTACGTGGAAGGAGTTTATCATCTTTTTATGTTTCTTTTTTTTTTATCTTAACTTAGACCACCCTAATAGTAATAAAACTAAAATCTAACCACAAATATAGCTTGACAATTTCAAACTATTTTGCTTTGCCAAAGGTTATTTGTTCTTGCTCACCCTTTCTTCTGCTCTTACCTTTTTGCGGTTGTATTTGGTAATAAGTTGGTAATAGTCACCTCTGAGACAGATTAACTCGGCGGCCAGTTTGGTCCAACTGGTAGTTTTGGTTAGTAATTTAAAACTCAAAAATGCTTTTAGATTTTACTAAAAAAAATACTTACTTTCAGATATGATGGGCAAAAACCTCACGAGCTCGTTCGGTCATCCAGAAGAAGTCCCTCTCAGGTCGCCTGAGGTCGAGCGAGACCCAGCTAGAGTGTTGAGTGTTGGTTAAGGGCCAGGTGGGTGATGGGACTTTTGCAGTTTCCACGGACTTCGCTGGCTTCTTACTGATACCTCGACCTGATCTGCCACATGACGATAAAGCACATTTAGGCCTTCATTATGAGTTGTGCTGAATGGTGTTTTCGCACTTTTTTTCTGTGGAAATTGCACTCTCTGCACGATAACACGTTTTTCTGGGTGAGGTTCCACACCCGGTAATACAGCACCTGGTAATACCTCCTGCTTTTTCGACCTGTAATGGGATGGTGATACGAGTTGCTTCGGTAATACCGGGTTTGGTATTACCATCCCATTTTTTACCGGGTGACTCGTAATACGGACGTAAAGTGAATTTTCCACCTGGCAGAATACATTTAACTTAGGTACTTCGATTTGTGTGAGAAGTCAAGTTTATGCATGTCTTAGTTAATTAAAACCATCCATGGGGGAAATTCATGCATTCATCTTATACAGTCATAGTTTGGTAAGAACGGTATCAAAAGAGAATAAAACAATTGACTCAAAACTTCTTCGCGAGCTAAAGATATTTCTCCAAATCATCATTAAAAGGGTAAAAGATTCCTTACTGAGAGTTCAAGCAATCGATAGAGCCGCCAAAACAGTCGTCTAAACATCTGAACCAGTCAGTGGTCCTCCAGTTGATCACTAGTGGTGTTGAAAGAACATACAGTGTGTAGTGCCGGCTTGTTAGTTGTAGATAGATAGATAGATAGATAGATAGATAGATAGATAGTTTGTTGTGTGAGCTGTGAATCTGTGAAAGCATCATACCTAAACGGGATATTTAGGGGAAAGCATAATCTATTCCTTTTACTGCGTGGCGGAGCACATCCGAACGGATGGGCTCCATACCTGGCCAAAGAGTTTGATATCAGCTAGTTTGAGATTTTCAGCACAGGATTCCCCAGCTGCATAAAACCTGATCTTGAAACTGGCCCCTCTTGGGCCCTAGATTCTTGTCCCTAGCTTTACAGGAAAAACACACTGCTCCATTTCTGAGCAATGATTGTTAAAACCTTTAAGGTAACCCCTGTAATTGATGTAGTTCCTGTGAACATGTATCTTATTTTGCTTAATCTTGCATTCCCTAACAGTGTTTGCTTTTTCCAAGATGTTGTGTTTCTGTATTTTTTTCATACAGCATATAGTCACCTCTAGGTGTCTGTGTGTCTTCAGGTTGTGTTGGTATTTATAACAGGCCGCAATTGAGAGCTCTGGGGTTGAGGCTGAAGGCAGTGCAAGTTTCACACAGTGCCTGTCAATGGGTCGTAAAGGTGTTCAAAACACACGCTCATCCAAACCTTGGCCTCTCTGCAGAGTGCATAGGACAATAGTTACATGTAGCAATTGGAATTGTGAATCTATGCACAATTGTGTGAAGGGGGTATACAGCTTTCAAAATATGGAGAAGGCAAAGTAAAAGAAAGCGCAGTGCTTATAGGTGAGTGGGTGTTTTGTGTGTGTGTGAGGGGGTGCTTCAAAGAATTAAACACGAAGAACTAGTCTTTGAAGTAAAACGGGTCATGGATACCAATCTAGTGGTTGATGTGCACATTTTGGAACCAGGAAATCTGTGATCAATTACAGTTTCCTCACTTGATCAAATTGTGTGATCCTAGGTATTTACTTGAAATACATCAGTTAATGGTGCGCTCTATACAAAATACTTTCTTGTAGGCGGTTTCACAGTCTAAATTTTGCACACCTTATAATAACACCCTAGGCCAAATATAGGGGGCGCTTGACCCCTGACTTGCTATTCATTGTTCTCTAATAGCACCATCGTTAGGGCAGAAGTGGTTTGTTTCTAAGTTCTTCTCTAGAAGCTCACTTCTAATAATTGCCACTGAGTGCACTGATACAATCTAATGCACTAAAGTGACGCTCCCACCACTCTTACCCTCTGTTTGTATGATTTACATGCCAAGCATATTTATGTCTCGGCTCCTGCACGGGCTCTTAGGGCCAGGCCATTGCCTCTGCTCTGAGGCATCTCTCGCCACCGCTAGTGAGTGCACACTGTACCTTAACGTGTCTGTCTGGCACGCACAGTGCCTTCCCTTGTGCGGTGCACAGTATGCCTTCACACGTCTGTCTGGCACGCACCTTCTTGCCTCGCCGTGTGTGCCTGGCACGCACCGTGCCTTCCCGTATGTGGTGCACAATATGCCTTCACACGTCTGTCTGGCACGCACCTTGCCTCGCCGTGTGTGCCTGGCACGCACCGTGTGTGGTGCACAGTATGCTTTCACGTGTCTGTCTCGCACGCACCGTGCCTTCCGGTGTGTGCCTGGCACGCACAGTGCCTTCACGTGTCTGTCTGGCACGCACCACGCCCCCCCTCCCCCCCATTCCAGTCAGGTACACAGGGCGGAGAGTGAAACAGTTTCAGAGATTGCTAAACTATGCTACATTTGGCAGATGTTTACCTTTCCAGTAGAAGACTCTTATCTGCGTTTACATTTTTTGGAACATTCTAGTAATTTTATGTGTGGAATTTTTCGGATGTGGAGACTTCTGCCAAATAATCCTGTCACCGCCTCCTTTTCTCCACTCCTCCTCCGTGCCATACCCCTTGGCCATGTCTCTTCACTATCAACCTTTGGTACCCCTAACATTTTCACTTATAAACTCGACTCACGCCATAACTTTTCTTAGGCCAGGTCCATCTGCTGCTCCATCAGCTGCAGCTTCCCTGATTTGTGCTCTGAACCTCTTTTCTTTTTAACCGAGCAGCACTCTATCCCGTACCTGCTTCCCTTGTCGCGGAGTGCTGTCCTCTTCACCCTCATTTCTTCCTCCTATTTGTAATCCTTCTCTTCTGTGTGGTTCCTTTCCCCTTGCTTTCAAATTCTCGTTAAATCTCTGCTCCCTCGAGTCTCCCTTGATCTCCATGTGCCCTCTAATGTCTGATCTATGTCTCTTCTTCCCTTTATTTCCAAAATTTCTGGAACACGCTCTGCATCATCAGCTTTCTGTTCTACTGTAATCCCACTCTGTGCTTTCCCAGATTCACTGCTTCCTCCTTCGTAGTCCAGTGTCCAGCCGGCCAGTTCATTGGAGGAAGCAAATCCTGCCCCCTAAATCTATTTCCAATCCGCTCTCCATTCTACACTGGCCCCCTCCTTTATTCGCCTACACTTGTCCGCCGCTTTTGATTCAGTAGTAAACTCGACTGTGCTTTCCACCCTCTCTTCCTTTGGCATCTCTGACACAGTTCTCTCTTGGTTCTCTCCTGTAGTTTCTGATTGTACCTATTCTGTCTCAAGGGCCCATTCTTTTCTCGTTCTCTCTTGCCCCAGGGATCGGTCATCGTTGCCCATCTATACTTCATCTCTCTTTGGGATCATAACTTCTTCTTATGACCTCTAAACCGATGATCCCTAGGTCTTCATCTCTCCTCTTCATTTACTTCATCTATTGAATCAAGTATGTCTTCCTGTTGTTCAATGTCAGTTCATGGATGTCTTGGCGAGCACTCCACTTTGATCCATCCAAAAACGAAATCCCCTTCTTCCCTGCTGATTCTCCCATTCCATCTTAATTTATCTTTTTACCCTCTTCTCTGTCTTCGTCAACCTGCATTCTGGGCGTCTTTTTTAGGTCGAGCCTTGGCAGCGCATGCGCTACTCTGCGAGGCGTGCTGTTTTCAGGTATGGACTTGAAGCTCCGCCCATTTTCCAGCCCATCTTTTTAGTTGGCTCCTGTCACTGTCCTTTGTAAACTGTGGCTTTTCATTGGTCAATAGGCTTAGTAGTCTCTCCTTAGTACCGCCTTGTCTCATCTTGTAATCTCCCATAAGGACTGCCCTCTTAAGTGTGTTGTTACTCGGTAGGCTTTAATTACAGCCTCCAAACACTATTTTCTTTAATGACTTTCTCCTGCCTGCCGTTGCTGGAAGGATATGCTCTCAAATGCTTTTATTTTTTTTAACCAGTGCGCGCCTTGCTTTATGCATCCCTCGCCATATTAATGTTTTTGTTTTTAAAGCGCCGCAACGTCGCGCTTTAACTTTAAATATTATTAGTGAAAGCGTGGCATGGGGCGCTTTTACAAAAAAAAGCATTTGTTTGTTAACTTGACAAACAAATGTTTTTTTTTGTAACAGCGCCCCATGCCACGCTTTCACTTTAATGGCGGCCACGCCCCTTTCTTTAGACGCAGGTCGTCTAAAGAAAGGGGCGTGGCCGCCATTAAAGTGAAAGCGCGGCATGGGGCGCTTTTACAAACAACCATTTGCAATGCAATAGGTCTCGTGTTTGCGAGAGTTTAAGCTATTGGCATTGTAAATGACAATGCATTTTATTTATGTTTTAAAAACCAATACATAAGTAAAAGGTATTGTCATTTACAATGCCAATAGCTCAAACTCTCGCAAATGCGAGACCTATTGCATTGCAAATGCTTGTTTGATTCTAGCCTCTTGTTTTCTTTACACACCCACTTGTGTTTCTCAGTCCTGCCTTTACAGGTCTACAATTTTAGCAAAATCCACTCTTTTCTGAAATTTAGACCATCAAAATTCTCATGCTCGCTCTGATTTTCTCCTGACTTGATTATTGTTCTTTGTACTGTAATTCGTTCTTACCTATTGTCTCACTCCTCTAAACTCAGTCTTTAACTCTGCTATTCAAATTCTCTTAAACTCTCTCCCATTTTCCATCTCATTCTTTGCCTCATCCCTCCCCTGGCTTCTGTTCTTTCTTCGGCTACAATTCAGCTTTCTATGAATTGTCATCATATGCTTCCATGTTGTAGACCCTCCCAATTCTCTCTGGTTCAGATTTACATTCCCTCTTATCCCTTATAACCTGCCTTTCAATTCAGATTGGAATTCCCCTCTCCTCCACTATAGAGTCAAATCCTTTCCCCTTCTTGCTCCGAGGCTTTAGAATTCATAACCTTTTTCTGTATACTCAACTCTTGTTTGATGAAAGAACACCTTCTCTGTGAGGCATTCCCAGCTCTGCTAAGCATGGTGAAATAATTTTACGGTGCACCATGTAATTTCCACTTTATTTGTTAAATTTTTTTGTGATGTTTGTTATTTTCAGCACTTAAGCACGGGTGCTTGATAAGTACATTAAAATGAGATGAAATGAAGGTGCCAACTTAACATAACGGGAAACTAAAGTCCAGAGTTTGACTTCAGAGTATGTGCGGCGTATGATGCAGCGGTGAAAGAGCCCCTTGCACCTTCCCTCAGAACCTCTCACAACACACATCAACATTAAGGCTCCATCACTGTCTGCTTTGGTTGAGAAATGCCAAAGCTCTTGAGAGCATCAAGGTAGTTTTAGGCTTCTAAAGTAGAACTATTTAAACAAAAAGTAGACTGTTCCATGAATATCACTAGAAACTCGCACTGGAGTATATGTAGAGCCACTGGGAGCATGTGCTCTTAGGAACAATTGACCTCACACACCCAAGGGTGTCATGCTTCATCATCGGACTTTGCTCCACGTCGGGCTGTCACTGCAATGCCTTACAGGCCCCTCGAGGGGGCACTTTACCGGAGATCTTTTAGTCGCCAATAAAGAGACTGAGGGGCAGCGAGTGTGTGTCCAGTCAGTGAGTGAGAAGATTGGGACAAATTGGAAAAGAAAGGGTTGTGGCTTAAAATCAACTTAGGACTATGTAGGTCTATGTATTTAATAGGGTATCTGGTCAATGTTGAGGTTAAAAATTTAGAAGAGACTGTAGGATATCATGTTCCAAGTCTCTTAAGTCCGGAGAGTGTTGTTCGCATGTAGGTTCAAGTAAGTGTACTTGAATCTTAATTATCGGTCAGCATGTTTCATGCCTGGAGATGTTGAGAAGCGATCAAATGGTATTTCATCAGGACCTCTATTATATATACCTAATCTACTAAGAAGGGTGAGGAGCTCGTCAAATTAGCACACTCCTCAACCGTCAGTGTAAGAGGTGCAAACTTACACCTACCAACAGTCATAGAAACACACACAAAATAGTGTGGTATTCAGATTTCTATTGTGACTCTCCAAAATTTTGGTCGAGTCCTCCTGGATCATGAGGACGTAACTCACGGATAAAATACAAATTTGTGCATCGTGATATAAGGTAGTTTTAAGCCAGCTGGCACTTCATGTGAATGAGCTGGGTGCTGTGCTGGACGCCGTGATGGTTCAGGTGTGATGTATGTTTGCTGGACCCTGGGAAATTGACAGTTGCCATAAGATGGGACAAGTGACGTGCAGCTGGTGTGATCCTGACTCTAGTCAAGTGCCAGGTATAATGGTAACCCCATTGATGTGCCTTGTGTGATGCTCAGTGAACGTCAGAAGTAATACTACTTCTAATATTGTTCTCACTGTGGTGCAGTGGCGGCCGACGTGGGTGGTGGGGCGGGTGTGGGGGGCACGAGCTGCAATGTAAAAAAAAGAAACACTTGCCTTGCCGCCGGGTCCCGCGTCTCTGCTCCTGCTCTCCTGGGTCCGACTCCAGGAACAGGAAGCAGGCAGCCAGGCTCACTCCCCATAGCCAATCACAATGCTGCAATGTAGCGTTGTGATTGGTATGAGCGCCTTGACACGGTGCTCAGCCAGGGGCTGGATGGGTGGGCATGTTCTCCATGCAGGCTGTAATGTAGCCTGCATGGAGAACAGGGAAGTGCTCATGACTGTTTTGGGCGGCCTTAGCGGAGGAGCCGCCACTGCTGTGGTGAGGTTGGTACCAGTGGTGTGAGAAGCTGATCCGAATATTGTTCCTGTATGATGATGTACCCAGTGGCATGCCATGTATGACACTGGTCCTAGTGTTATCCCACGTGTGACAGTGCTTCTAGTGATGCGTGACACATGATGATGCACCCAGTCGGTGCCAGGTATGATGCTAGTCCCTAAGATCCTCTGGTTTGCAGTGAGCAACCAGGCTAGCTGATGGTACCAGTGATGTTACTGGTGCCGCAGTGTGCCAGTGGTGCTTCCAGTGAAGTGCCAAATGTGATAGTGGTATGCCAGGTAGAATGGATTGCACCCTTTTTGTGTGGTTCTGTGGGGGGCTTTGTAGGGGAATGCTAGTTGCTGTATTATGGTGGCCATTTAAGTGCCTGCCTTGGTGTAGGTTGGAGTCCCCATGAGCCTATGTTAGTTTCCGCTTTAGGAATGTTGGCTATATGAGGGCATGTTTGGGAAAACGTGAGAATATGCTGGTTGGTGTAAGTTCCTGCCTTGTTTGTGTGAACCTCTGTTTGGGTTCTAAGTGACAGCCGGTTTGTGCTATCTGGTGGACTTTGATGGTGCTGTTAGGATCCTTCGGAGCTTCTTGAGGATGTGCTGTATTTTTTGTGAGGATCAAATTTAGTTTATGTAAAGGTCTGACTATGTTCTGTCTGGGCTGTGTGATGGTGTGGTAGGTTCTATTTAATGATATTTAGTGGATATGTAGAGGTCCTTTGGGAGAAATTTCAGGTCTTTCATCTCTTTGTGAGATAGCTGTGTGAGTGGCTGTTGTGTGCTTAGTGAGAGTTTTTCCTCTGTGCGACAGTAGGGTTTGTTGGTTGTGTTTTGTAGGTGGGCTGGGTCTAAATGAGGGCTGTCAGTGGTTTTATGAGGGGCTAAATGAAGGTGTATTTTGGACAATAATTGTCTCTGAACAGGATGGGAGGGACTCTTAGGTCTATCGGCTTCTCTGCTGGGGCTTTTTCATACCCATTGGTGGCTATATGAGATTGTGTGTGGGTTATGTGGGTGTCTGCTGGGGCTGTTACAGTCCTTTGGAAATTATGGGAGATGTGTGTTTTTGGGGTGTACGCGAGGGTTTGTTGGTGGCTATTTGAAAGAGACTATCTGATGGTTAGTTGATAACTGTAACAAACAGTTGACAAACTGCTAATGTATCCTGAACATGGGAATGATTAGTTACTTGTGTACATCACAGATCAAGAGTGCCAGACGTCTTGTGTCTGTTGAAGCCCTGTCTTGTGAAACTTCTGCCCAACTCATGAGCCCCTTGTGTATTGTATACTCAGTTGTTGCATCTTCTGTGATCCTTGCCACACTAGTCATGTGGTATCTGAATTCTCCTTTCTTGCTGTTCCTAACGCTCAATGCCATCTCTCCATCTGCCACCAGCTGTCAATCTCTGTTTCCGGAATCACCGCGCTGGCTTCTGGCCACGCGGCAGCTCGACCGGTGCAAGAAGGCGCTGCGCATTTTTGCTGATGCCAACGGGATTAACGTGGATGATGAATTGTACAACCATGACAACCTGTTTGCAGGTAAAATGTGGGATGTTGTCAGTACGCCATCTTCAGTAATGCAGTATTATGAATTGCTTCTTTGAGCAAAAATGGCTAATGTGTTCTTCTTAATTGAAAAGCTGTGGTTCTCACCATGGAAAATGTCCAGATCGCTTGGGTCACCTTTTGTACGGGCCTTCTTAAATTGTGCTACCGCTGTGTTGGGGCTGCATCTCAAGTTGGAAACTAGGACTCCCAAGAGTCGATGGTGGCACATGAGGCAACGCATCACAACTCGTTAGGCGATAGACCCCCTAAACAAGCCGCTTTGGTGTGCACCGATGCATGTGCCTTCTTGGACCAGTTTGAGCGATGGAAGGGCTCGGCATTCTGCTCCAGCAGGTGCTTTAAGGATATAATCTGCTTATGGAAAAGAAAAGGTATGGAGTGATGGTTGACTTTGAAAGTCTAAGCACACATAGTTAGGGCTCTGTCACATTGAGTAGTCACCCAGACGAGTGCTGTCCTCGCTCCATGAGCGCCTTCACAATCGCCACCCCAGGGTAGTGCAAGTGATAGCAAAGAATATCAAACTAGACTGAACAGAAGAGTGTGAGAGAGAGTCTCTCCTCAGCCCAGATCAATACTAACTCCACACCTGGAGCTGGGCTAGACAAGTGTGTGGCAAAGAGAGCCTTGGCTACTGATTAGAGGAATAAATCGAGCATTAAGGTCATGAGTAGGACTAAAGAGGAACCTTCAAATATGCCAGAGGTGCTACAGGTGCACATAGAGGACTTAAAACATTACAATCCAGAGGTTCTAGCTTGAGATCTAACATCTCCATATATTAGTAGGTTAATCTTGGATGAAAGTGATGCACCAGTCCATCCCTTGCGCGAGAACATGTCATTGGTTAGAGGGAGGACTTTGTTGGTGGTTTTGAATGAGACATGTACGATCAAACAAACAGTAGGACAAAGACCAGTCTTGAGGGTTGAGCAGAAACCCAAAGAGCAGTGACTCGTTATGGTTTTCTCTTTAATAGAAGATTAGCAAAAAAGCACATTATTTAGCTGAACATAAGACTCTCTGAACCAGTAGGCAGATACCGATTGTGACGGGCAGATATGTGCTATCAGTGGGCATAAGGCCTGTAACCCCAACATAAACTCACTTGTTGATGCATCTAGCACTATATGGATCAACCACCTACAATTGACACCATCATCTAAAGTGAGTAGTGCATTAGTAATTGCACGTTTAGTAAATGCACACTGTGCTGCTATTGATGATCTATTGATTCATGAGCTTGATACTCATTCCAGGAACTTGGCTTGATGACCCTCCTGCTTTTGGCCATCCCATAGAGTTAGGGGGTAGTCAGGATGGACAGAGCTAGTGACCAGGGCTGTGGAGTAACAATGAGCAATCAGTTAATATCGCCCATTTATCAGGTTTCGACCAACATATCACCTGCTTATGAAAACTTAGGCCCCAATTTTGATCACTGCTATAATACCGAATTGATCACAAACCTCTGTTTACGTCCAACTTGGTGTTATAGTCCAAGTGCAGATGCGTTGTTTGTGAACCTCACAGAAGGGAATAACATGCCCATTTGTATATATCCTCCATTCTGGGGTGCACAAAGTAGAATGGGATGCAGATAGGGTACCTGTTAAATACAGAACTTTTCACAATTGAGTGGGCTTTTTGTAGTGAAACTCTTCCCTCCCCTCCCCCGAAACTCTTCTTATGTTAGTGTACTGCGCCTTTGAAAGAGAGGAGGGTTTTGAGTCAGAACTGGTGGAGATCATTTCATCCCTCATGTTACCAGCCCTGCAAGTCTTAGTTGATCTCAGTTTGTGGTTTCATGATAGCCAAGTGTTGCAGGCTGCCAGTGTTTGGCATACCCTACAAGATCTTGGTTTTGAGCCATTGGTCAGAGGTTACATTCATTGTACAGGACACAACCTGGAGTGAATACTGTCTTACCAGCTCACAGTTAAAAAAAAAACCCAACCTACTCCGAAAGACCTCCGTATGTCTAATCATAGCACTGTATTCTTTGCGATTCTGTGCATCTTGCTACCTATCGGAGCCAAACTTTGGAAAACCGAGCACTACAGGAGTGATGAGAATCTGACCCCGGAAAAAGCATAGAGGGCTAAAAAAAAAAAAAGTCAACCCTTTGTAAACCAAATCACCTACTAAAGACTAGATAGCTCATCTGATGGGCCCCCATATTGGGGCTGTAATCTTTTCCCCCAGTCTTTATGCCTCAGAGAAACAAGGTCTACAAAAAACACAAATAATATGAATACCTGGTTCCCTGAAGACCTGAGAACTGCAAAAGCTAACGTTGAACGGGCTCCACAGTCTTGGCAAAAAATCCAGAGAACAGAAACTTCATATTAGGAAGAAAGTAAGGACGAATTCAGAAAGTACACTCCAGGTATAGAAGAATTCTTTTACTGATAAAATCGAGAGGCCAGGTAACTCTGGACATTAACATGTTAAATCTCAATTGCAGGCTGCACTGTATCCCCTGTCCCCTCTCCCTCCAAAGAGGAATGGTGCCAGGTGATTTATGATGATTCTATGGAGAAACTTCTTAGTACTAGACAAATTATCACTAACAGTACCAGCACTGGGTACTGGAAGGTTCGGTGTGCCAGTTTTACCCAAACACAAGGATAGTCAAGGTTTTTTCTTGGAATTTTTCTTTCTTGGAAGCAACTCCCGGTGAAGTTAGCAATAGCGTAAACTTTTTATGCCCTGTGACCTATAAGAGGGCCCCCCTTGCTCCTTTGCGGTCATCAAGCTTTGCAACTCTAAAAGGCCGCTGGTTTCCCAGTTTGTGAACGAATCATTAAAAAGTGAATCCCATTCCAGTGATTTGAAAAAAATGTGTCTGTCAGCATCCCTAGTCTGAAGCAAAAACACATTCAAAGCAATTTCCAGCATCCCCTCCCTGCTGGAAAGCCTTGGAGAAGGCCAAAGCCTTAGAACTGAAGTCTAACTAGAGCATCAACATGGATTAGAAAAGCGGCAATCCTGGTGTAGGCCAATTAGAAGAATGGAAATGGCCCAGCTGGATGTTCAGATGAATGTTCTTAAGATCATGGATCAAGGCTCTGTTGTTACTTTCAGTCCCATCAGCAGCTTTTGTTATCCTCAACCACAATATATTGCTGCAGAGATTGTACACTGGGCTGGTGTATTTGAGTCAGCAGGCAGGTGGCTCTTATTCCTTTTTGATAGATGTGCAAAGGTAAACATTTTGGTGATATTGTCATCTGTAAAGTCAATTATGACCATGGTACCTCAGGCACATGTCTGCCCCCATTATTCAACATATCCAGCAAGTCACCACATTAATTACTTTCTCTGGGGTCAGGATAGGGAGGATTCTCATGATAAAAATGCTCGATGATAGCCCTAAATAGTTTAGAGAGGAGAGTGTGAGTGCTCCGGTTGTGCCATCACTATCAGAGTAATGGAATAAGGTAGGTTATCTGCTGGGGGCACAACAATTTGTATCATTGTCATGTTGTTACTCACTGCTACTGCTCTTCACCCACAGAGATCGATGCATTGGCCGAGGATGATCCACTTCCCCACTACTACACCATCTACGAGATCTTTCGTTCACGGGTGATCGGCAAAAATACTCTCATCTTGGGGTTCACAGCGTAAGCATGAGCCATACTCGCACTGGGAATTTTGTGAGGTGTTGCCTATTGTCTGCTCCACTTCCTCCTATTTTGTTTTTCATCAATGTTGCTCTTTTCCCCCGCTGCTCAGTCCACGTATCTGTGCCCTACTATGCCCATCATCTAATCAGGTTGCTTGTCCGTTTTATGCACATGGGGGTGCCAGCTGGGCTATTACCAGCTTTGTTTGAAAACAGGAAAACTCATAATGAGCCTTTCAAGGGGTACACAGAGTACCAGTGTAGAAATGGAGCTTGGACTTGTGCTTTATGTATACATTTCAAGCCAAACCACAGACCTTAAAACCTGCCCAATGGCAGCAGTTAAGAGGGATGAGGGTGTGACCTGGCAGAAGGGTGACTAGGCCAGTTCAAGGCAGAGAAAAGCTTTTACAAATCTGGGGAAAGGCAGATAGGGTGGCAGGGGAAACTAATCAGCCCAGGGGCATGCAGGAAGGTCGGATTTAAAAGGTGGATGGAGGGACAAGGAAAGGTTGGCGGGAATGGTGAAAGATGGATGGTGAGACTGGAGAATGATGTGCAGAGGAGCAGGAGAAAGGCAGAGGATCTTTTTAAGAGCAGATACAGCCTGACAGAAAGGTAGTTAAAGTGACTGGAGAAGAATTGCAGACATTGGATCTTGAATGTGAGAACCTGGAAACAAGGTATAATAGGTCGGAGGAAGCTGTGTAGGCAGATTTGAGAAAGATGATTGGATCTCCTGGAGATAATTAGAGCTACGGCCTATACAAAGAAGGGCAGGTAAAACCAGAAGGAGGCCTCTCGTGGAAGTTCGATACGGAGCTTCTCAAAATGCTTGTGGAGCTTTGTGAAAATTGAATGAGATGGTAGTATATGCTAGAGAAAGTTTTAAGGTGTGCTGAAATGTTGGAGGTTGCAATAAAGCAATGCATGTAAAAACCCTCTTAACACATCCTTCCTTCTCACCTGCACTACCTTTCCTTTCCTTTATTTTCTACTTTTTGCCTTCTTTATTTGCCCGTGTTTTGCTTCCATCCTCCTTCAGTTGAGATCCTTCATGGCTGGAGTTTCCACTCTTCAGATTTAAGCTAGACCCTTCAGCCTGGCTCTGTCACTCTGCTTTACTCACCCCACCTTAGTTTAAATACTCCCTAACCTGGTTCACTTCATTGTCATTCCTTTACTCTACATATGGTTGGCTCATTCTTTCACCTCTACTTTGGTTGATTCTCTCACTTTATTCTTTGGCTCAGTTAGTCTTCTTCACTCATGTTATGGCGCTCCCAGCTGTTTTCACTTCTCGGCCTTCCGCTTCTGTCTGCAGATTGATTGGTAGTGGCATCAGACAGTGCTTCTCACGGAACCTGATGGGCTATGGACCTCCCCTGTACTTCATGTACTTCCTGCTAGCCGGATCCGAGGCCTTGGCTTGCATCTTCCTGTGTGTAACTGTTGACCGCTTCGGCCGCCGCGGGATCCTTCTACTGTGTGCCATCCTCACCGGGATTTCCTCTCTGCTGCTTTTGGCATTAACGCAGTGTGAGTATGAAGCCCTTATGTGACCGGTATTAGCACAACTTCTCATCAAAAGATGCAAGATTCCAGTTTCCTGCATCATGTCCCTGTCTCAATTTACAAAAGACAGAGGTTTTGCCTATTATTATTATTGCCAACTCTCCAAGTTCAAGTGATTCCTGTGTTGTCTTTGTTGCTGTAGTGTTCCCGCTGTGTTGCGTTTACGTTTAATCTCTCTGTCACTCAATGTTTTTCTCTCCTTGTTACATTTTTGTTCACCGTGCTTGACGCCATAGGTTGTTCCCCTGCACAAGCAGAGAGTTTGTCTTGTGTCCCACCAGGGATTGTCCCTCCAATGTGTTTTTGTGGTTCTGCTCTTCTGTTGCATATGATATGTCTCAGTCACTTCCCTGAGCAGCGCTGTCTTTCAAGAACTAATGTACACTCTTTTTGATGTGATGGCAAATCAAGAGGACATCCTCCTCTTTGCAAAGACAGTTTATGAGGAGCATAATGTGATATTAGAGAGAGTTCTCAACGTCCTTCAAATTCACAGAATAATCATTAGAAAGTGTATGTATTTATCTGACAAAGTAGAGTACTTGAGGCGTTTGATAACGTCCAAAGGAATCAAGCCTATAAAGTTCAGTATGAGTGCTATTATACTACTTGGGGCATATGAATCATTCAGTCACAATTGTTTATTGTTTTAAGTTAATAAAAAACCATCACAATATTACCGTACACATAACATAAACATATAAAATTGGGCTGGTAAGTTGTTAGTTGCATTAAAAGGTGCCATTTTCAGCATTTTTCATAAAATACCCGTTAATATTCAACACTGCGACAAACCCAGGTGATCTAATACCGTAAACTACAAAAATAAATATGTTTCCTTGCATCGATTAGTGTAAAATGCTTGTCGTTAGAATCACGGCTGAAGAAATAAAGTGCCACACATACATATCATTCGATTAAGAAAAGGATCTGGGTTCTTGGTTGATAGAGTACCACAGTGTCACTAAAACATCCTTGTTTTATGCTGTTCCTAGGGAGACCTAGCAATATTTAAGTAGTTTACCGTGCAATGTCAGAAATTTCAGAAGTTTGTAATTGATCTGGGGGTCTGAAGGGTCAATGCTCTTTATTATGGCCATCCGACAAGTTCGTATCCCCCGTTCGTTGAAAGTGGATTTCATCAGTAAAGCACGTAATTTCTTTAAGGCTGGGCATATGCAAACCGAGTGTATGATGTCTTCCTTCTGAGCATCACATAATCTGCATGTAATAGGGCCTTTGTGTTTCCATGCTGGTTGGTCAGCCAAAGATGGCAAGTCCCCTGACCGAATGGCCAACAGCTTTCTCTTTAAATAGGCTGAATATGTCGTGCTGAGGTATGCTGCAGGTTCTAAAGTGTCATAGGATTGCAAAACCATCCAGGCGTGGGACCGAACCTTTAGTTTGTGCCTGTCGTTTAGCGACCTTGTTAATTGCATGGCTAAAAGCAGAATGCAGTAGCTTTATGTGCCATAAATTGGTTGTGTTGGTTGCTAGCTTGGGGCATATGATAACCTCCAAAACAATCCTGCCTGAAAATGACCTTTTTTGGTGCAATTAAGAATTATACTTTTCCCTCTTAAAAGGGGCAGATTAAGTTGTTTTTAGGCTTGTGCAAGGCTAGGCTTGATTTATTCCTGGCTGTGCTATAATAGCAGAACCATTTGAAAGGCTTCTTTGAAGGTGCACTGTGTTTGGTTGTGGTAGATAGGAAAATTATGCTTTCAAACAAATTTAAATTCATGATCAGTCCGTTCAATCCTAATGCAAATTGTGTACTAAAGGTTCATGCTAGTGCAATAGGCATTTGAGTAGTCTTAACACAAAGCTCTTTAGGAAAATAACACACCATTGGATTTGCATCTAGGGTGCGTGAACATATCTAAATCGCACTATCTTACCGTTTAGAGGGAGGCTGTAGCTTGTCTGTGGGCAATTGAATATTTCAAAACTTTCTTTTCGTAAAGTTAAACTTGCCATTCATACTGATCAGTAACTCTTAATCTATTTACTTAGTGAGAATGGCGTGGGTAAGTGAGTCTGAGATTAATAAGATGACTTTCCTGTCTTCAGGATCCATATACAAAACTGCCCCTCTCCTGATTGAATAGGTACAATCCAGCCTGAGCTGCCATGCCAGATCCAATGTAAAAATTAATACTTTCAACCTCCGACCACTTTCAGCCTATTTGGGCCTCTTCAGAAAGATTTGGTTTGAATCCTATGGCACAGTGAGCACGGAGCCCACGTCTGGCCCTACCCAACCTTGGTTTTCCTGTCACTGGGACATGATTTCTTTTGTGTCACTGCTGTGTTGTCTTTGTGCAATTTTGAGTTGTTGGTAGTGTAGTGATCTGGTGTGTTATGGTGGCTGCAATATTAGCGCATGCTCGGTGTTCCCTATTACCCATATCAAAGTAGTACACATTACTGGCGCTTTAATGCCACTGTTCATCACTAATGCTTTTTCACTGCCATAGTCTTTCATTGTGTTGGTTGCAAACCCCTCTATTGCGGCTTTGTGTTTTCAGATTTATACGAGGGACTCACGCTAGCGATCTCCATCCTGGGCTCCTTGGCATCACATGGCCTGGTTATGCTGAGCATCTTCTTTGCCAGTGAAATCCTTCCCACGGTTGTGAGGTGAGTTCATGTTCTACCACTAGCTGTGTAGCTGGCGACCGCTCTCTTACCAGTGAATAGGAGGGGGATGAGGAGCCACCTCAGTATAATGTGGGATTTGGCACCTTCAGTCCATCACGCATTTGCTTGACCTTGCACTAATTCATTGCCACCTTCCTCACCTCTGTCACTTGGGTGCATAGTTAGCAATTCCTACTTCACTCGCCACATTCATCTCCCCAGTGCTCACCCACCTGATCACAGGGCACTTTTGGTTAGGTTCCTGGTGGACTGGCCTCTCACCCTGGTAGCAGAGTGTCAGTCCATATGCCACTGGCCTCACATGCTCCATTAGAGTCTCACTTCCCTCATGAGTAGCTTCAAACACTCCAGTAGTCTCACTACACACATCACTGGCCACAAACGCACTTGCAGTCTCACTTTCCACATCACTGACCTCTCAGGCTCTAGTTCACTCTTTCTCTCCTTTGGGATCTGTGAACCTTCAGTCATTCTCTTTCTTTTCTGCAGAGGATCTGGTCTTGCTTTTATCATTTTCTCCTTCAACAGGGGATCTGCCTAGGTTACTGCAGAGGATCCAGATTTGGTCTGATTCCTTTGTTCTTGCTGCAGTAGTCTCAGTTTGGGTCATATAATTCTCTCATTGCTTCATTGGTGTCTGCCTGGGTCTGATTGTGTCATTAATATATAGGTTCTGGCCTGAATCACATTTTTTGCTCTCATAACTGCAGTGGCTCTGGCCTGGCTCCAAATGTCTCTTGTCACTCTATGGACCAGTCTCTCTCTTTTGGATTACTCTATGGACCTAGCCTCTGCCTGATTCTTTTCTTTTTGCTACAGAGAAACAAGGCTGTTCCTAAAAGACACCAACAAATCAGTCCACTTGTGTGGGGCTTGAAGCGCTACCTCAAATTGAATTGAGGATTATTGTTCCCATGGAAACATGAATCCTCACCCACCTAGCGTGTCACTCTTCATCTTCGGGTTCCACATCTGGAACTGAGAGGAGTCCTGGGATAGTCCAGTTTGTCACGTGGACTTGTTGCAGATGTTGTGTAACGGAGATAGGTAGTGTGTTATGTCTGAGTAGTAAATGTGTGTAAGGAGCAACAATGAGAGATACAAATTGTACAAAGGGACTACCAACTGGTATAGACTTTATTCATGCCATCCCCATCACAAGTCTAAAAACATGCAGGTCTGTATGGCAGATCCAGCATATTATCTTACTCAACATGTTTCGGCTCCCTGATAGGATGTGGTGCTTTCAGCAGGGCAGTTTTCACACAAGAGGATTTAATGACCAAATTGTCACAACTGCACATCCTATGGCCTTTCAGCCTAGGCAACGTCAGTCCCTTGGCCATAAGGCCGGCACTTAGGAAACCAACTGCTCCAGGTTTCACCCCGGAGTCCATCTGGCTATTGCGTTTCTCATTGTTTCACATTCTCTCTCATTGCAGGGAGTGCCTGGGACACATCTTTGTCTCATTACTGCAGGGGTTCCGGTCCTTGTATCACCATTCCTCCTCATTACTGCTTGGGTTTCTGCCCGGGTCTCATGTTTATCACATCCCTGCCTGCATCTCACTATTCTCTCTTCGTATTGCAGGGGTGCTGGCCTGGGGCTCATCATGGCATCCAGCTTTGTTGGTAGAGCTGTAGCTCCCCTCATGGACCTGCAGAATAACCGAGGCTTCTTCCTGCACCATGTGGTCTTCTCATCCTTCGCTATCCTCTCCGTACTCACCATCATGCTGTTGCCCGAGAGCAAGCGCAAGTGCCTGCCAGAGTCCCTAAAGGATGGGGAGAACCTGCGACGGCCGCCTCTTTTCTTGTCCCATGCCGTGGACGGCTTCCCCCTGCTGTCCCAGCGCAGGAGAAGCAGAGAGTACAACCCTGAGAACTACTCACGCCTGGTCACCGCCACCAAGAAGATGCTCGGCCGGGAAGGTACTGGGCGCGAAGGGTCCCAACTCCTCAAGGAGATGGGAAATGAAGAGGAAACTGAAACATTGCACGAAGAGGCCTAACAGAGGATCTGTGTTGTCAGATGTCACACCTGCCTTATTTATATCTCTGGATACTATGCCACAAGTGAGTGTCTGCGGTTCCAGATATGGATACTTCGAAGAATCGATCATTGTTACATGGATTAGTGCCTCAAACAAGTGTTGGCTGTTACAGTGACTGGTGCCTCAGCTGAATAGTCCCTGTCACAGAAGTTGCTACTCCCTTTGTGGTTCAGTTTTTTTAGGCTCTGGGTCCTCAAATGAGTCGTCATTCTTTTGAGTTATCAAGGTCTCAACTGCATTTTTGCTGTTACTGGCAATGATCTGGCACACAAGGGTTTAATTGTTACATGCATCAGTACCTCGATGGAGTGCTAACCTGATACAAGGATCCGTGCCGTCACAGACTGCTCGCTCCTAAATGTGTCTGTGCCTTAATCGAGTGTTCAGCTTTGTGGAGATTGGTACATTAACCGAAAGTTTAATGCTGCAGTGGTTACATTTTGAGTATTGGGAAATCCATGTTTTAGCGTAGTCGCTGCTGCTGACCTGTGTCCATAACTTTAGCTGCATTTCTCACTGATACCAGGACTATAAATGCAGCATCAAATCAGAGTCAAAAGTGACCAATATTTTGGTGTCAAAAGGATTCACTGCTCTGAGAACTCCATGACTGTGACTTTGAAAATGCCCTCACACATGCATTAACAAATCAAATGCTTCTAAAGTAGCCTGTGCTGGTGTGAGGTCTTATTGGACAGGGGACCTTCTGTTGGGTGGAGGGACTAACCTGCTAATGCGGCTTTTGGGGCACTTTTAGTAGGCCAGGACATGTGTGCTAATATTATTACAGCGTGACCTTTTTTCAGTCCAGGAGATGAAGGAACAACGAATCCGCTGTTTGCGAATATTGCAATTGTGCAGTTAGACAAAAACTGCACTCTTTTCCTTTTTCCACTCAAGCCAAAGAGAAAAGGGGTAGTTACTCACATGAACCCACATGTGCTGGGTGACCACACATGCTTCTGCAATCATCACTCTTTATTTATACTGTGATTTTATTTCGCATTTTTAGCACAGGTCTTGTCCTGTGTTTTAAATGAATTAATTACAGCTTGAAAGCAGTTTAATAAGATCGTACAGTTTTAGGAAGGCAGCGTGGTTTGCCCTAGGGCGCATGGATGACACTCTTTTTTTAGTATGAATGTTTTCCCTTGTATAATTCACTGCTTAATGTATAACTCTACACATGATCTCATCCGTTTGTCGGTTTTCGTCAAGCTGAACGGTGTCCTTGTGTGTATCTCCAATTTTTCTTATTTCCCGACACATGAATGTTTGCTATGGATATTTGTATATGTTGCTAGTTTGCTATAGTAGATTGACTTCCCTTTAACACTGTTTTTTGTACCTGGTATGGTTTATAGTTTGAACTTGTTTTTGCTGCCCCTGTGACAAAAGCCAAAGACGTCTTTGAAAAAGTATAAAATAAGATCTTGTGACAATCATTATAGGTCATGTATGTAATTAGATCCTGGTTGTATCCCAACAGGAACCCCAGAATTCTTTCAACTTAGCCATCATTGTCTTATACGTTTTTGGGCCAGTGAAGCTAGAAAGCATCTTTTGTGTCCTCATATGTTTTCTTCTTGTTGACTGAATTGCAAATGAATCTATGAAAGATACACAACTTCAGAACTGGAGTTAAGGTGAGTAACTTCTCACTTCGCACAATTGATATGTTACAAATTCATGTGATCTGTGTTGTCAAACAAATATTATTTTTATGGGAAGGTATTATGCAGATAAAGAAAACCTACTTGAACAGATGCCTCACCACCTGGTCTACCTGTGCATCTTTCTAGCTCTCTTTCTTGGGGGTTCATTCTAGACCTGGTGCCAAAATGTCAAAGGGTAAATGCTGCACTGACAATTAACCCGCTCACTAACTTTGGAAGCCAATCCAAGTGCTGTGTGAAGACAGGTAATGAGTGTCACATCACCTCTTTTTAGATGTGGCCAATGAGCTATTCCAACAGTAACTTGCTTCCCTCTTGTTTAGTGAGTACTTGGATATTGAGGAATGGGACATTTAACCAGTTGGTAACTTTGTTTGCTCCCATAGCAACAAAAACCTATTAAATATGGTTGATACATTACAGCAAAGCCATTTTCTCATCCAATAAATGCAAGGAATTTTCACTTACCCTCTGGGTTATTGTAAAGAACTTTGGTAGGAAAATGTTTTGATTTATATGATAATGTCTTAGAAACACTTTCTTCATCTGAAATGTGTGAAATATTAAATTATTGCTTATTTTTGTGGCACCTCACAACACAGATTTTGCAGTCTGAAAAGTGCTGTAATAATTGGTGTTACAATTACGTAATGTCCTCGAACACTGTTTAGCAATAGCACAATGATGAAAGAATGAGTTCGACGTTGTTTGCATTCACACTTCTGACCATCAGCTCAAAGTGGAAGTCAGGGGCGAGAGCTTAGCAAACTCATACACCTGGCCTCCTATAAAGATTCAATAAGTGACAAAATGTCACATTTTCAGAATCTGCAAGTTCAGTTAATGGCAGCAATGAAAACGACTTTCTTAGTTTTTTTTTTTTATTATAAATTTCTTTATTAGTTTTGTTCTTCCAAATATATAAACCATGTTCATATACAATTACACATCTCATATACAACAGCCAACTCAATGAACATTCCAATAATAGACTCAGGAATTTAGACATATACTCTCCTCCGTAGAGGTTTTCCAATCTGACATGTTTTGTTTTGTTTGTGTTTTGTGGTAACTCAACTGTAACTAGGCCTGCCCTCAAACCCCCCCCCCAACTTCCCCCACCTCCTCCCGCCCCCCCCCTGCCGGGTCCGTGCAACTTGAGGTCCATGTATCTTAAAGACCGTCCTGGGTCCCCTCAGGTCTCCCCTCCTGACTGTGGGTCGCCACCCTAGTGGAAATTGTCTCATCTGGTGATACCTGTGTGGAATGTGGGGCCTGTCCCACTATCTCCTGGACCATCATCCCCCACGCCAGCAGTACTTCAGGTAGTTTGTCATCTCTTCTAGTGCTACGCATATGCCCCTCCTCGGTCAGAGCCCACTCCCTCAAGTCTGTTTTCCAGTTCGCCAGCAGCGGCCCTTGCTGAGTTAACCAATGAATCGCTATGCGCCGCCTAGCTAATATAAGTCCCAAAACCAGGAACCGCCTGCTCGTCTTGCGTTTAGGGTCACGAGGAATTAAGCCGAGGAGACAAGAGCCCGCATCCATGGCAATCATCCACCCTGTTATTCTGTTCAGGTCCTCTAGGACCGCCATCCAGTACGTCTGAATTGTTGGACAGGTCCATACCATATGTGGAAAATCCGCCTGAACATGGCGACACCTAGGGCAATGTGGATCTCTAGAACTATCAATGGCGTGGAGCCGCCTGGGTGAAAGGTAGGTCATATGTACTATGTTATACTGAATTTGCTTGAATCTATTGCATACCGACACCTTGCGTACGCTCTCGTGGATTTTCTCCCAGTCCCGGTGTGTAATCTCCTGCAGACACACCCGCTGCCATTTCTCCTCTACTTTTATGGGTCCACATTTCTTATCGTCCCTCAGCGCCCTATACAGGTGGGTGACAAGATTCCGCCCCCCCAGCCATGGCGATCATAGTGACCAAGGTATGGGTGTGCCCCGGGGCCTCTGGGAACGAGGGCCATAATTGCCGTGCCGTTGCCGCTATTTTAGCATATTGCAGAAATTGCCCTGATCCCAGCTCAAAGGCAGCTACTGCCTCCTGATAGGTAATGAATCTGTTTTCCGGGTATAAGTCAGACAACATTAGGCAGCCCCCTTCCTTCCATTTGTCAGTCGGCATAACCCGCTCAATTTGAGCGAAGGGCGGCATAAGCCAGAAATCCGCCTCTGGGGCATATGGCCGGTCTCGGATAAGCCTCCTGACCACTCGGTTCCATATTGCAGCTAGTAACCGCACCAATGGAGGACATTGTTCCCGTCGCCCCCCCGCCCGCCAAAGGAGTGCACCTAACTGTCGTTCTCCATACGTGTCTGCCAGTAAGGACCTTTCCCAGGAGGGGTCCGTGTCCAACCAGGCGATAGCATGCTGTAGTTGTGATGCAAAGTAATAGAGTTCTAAATCTGGAATTTCTAAACCTCCTTTGCCCCACCTACGCTTCATGACCTCTAGGCTGACCCGACAACGTTTCCCCTTCCATAGCAGTTGTATGAGCAGTGCGTCTAATTCTTTAAATACCCGATGCAGGAGTTCAAAGAAGGAACCCTGCATTGTGAAGAGACATCTAGGCAAAACCACCATTTTTATCAAGGCGATCTTCCCCATCAATGAGAGTTTGTGTGTTCCAGAAGGTAATACTGCCCCGGAGACCCCTAAGTATCCTCCCCATATTGTGCTGGTGAAAGGTGTTCTCATCTCTACTTATCCATATCCCAAGATAGCGCAGTGTATCCGCTACCCATGGGAGCCCCATCTCAGGGAGCCGGACTCCGTCCCTCTCGTCCGCCGACCCAATCGCATATAGTTGTGATTTTAATTTATTAATGTAAAGTCCGGAGGCTCCAGCGAATTGATTCAAGACCGCTAACAGTATCAGCAATGACTGGGTCGGTTGGCGCAGGTATACCAAAGCATCGTCGGCATACAGTGATACAATATGTTCCGTGCCACCGACTCGAATGCCCCGCCCCTGGAGCACCCCACGGAGATGACATGCCAATGGCTCCATCGCCAGGGCGAACAGCAAGGGGGAGAGTGGGCACCCTTGTCGCGTCCCCCTTTCTATTGATATTGCCTCCGACACGTACCGACCCGTGCGAACCCTCGCCACTGGCTGAGCATAGAGTAGTTTCACCCAGTTTACGCAACCCACACCTACCCCCATTTTTAGAAGCACCTGCCATAAATGTTCCCAGCGGATCGAGTCGAACGCTTGTTCGATATCTAGGAATACTAAGGTACTCTGTTGGGCACTACCCTCCAACGATTGCATAACGTGTGCGAGGCGGCGGATATTTCTTAATGCATTCCTGCCTGGCATAAAACCTGACTGGTCATCATGCACCAGCTGCCGGAGATACGGAAGGAGCCTGCTTGCCAGCACTTGGCTAATAATTTTAAGATCCACGTTCAGCATGGAAATTGGCCGATACGAACTGGGGAGCAAGGGATCCTTCCCCGGTTTGGGGATCATCACGATCAATGCTTCGCGCATGGAATCTGGGAGTATGCCGTTTTCGCCGGCTTCCACAGTGATTTCCAGGAGTTTAGGAATCAAGACCCCCCCCCATATTCTTTGTAGAGCTCTGCCGCTAGGCCATCCATCCCGGGGGACTTAGCGGTCTTCAAGTGAGCGATCGCCGCTCTTATCTCCTCCCCTCTGAAAGGGGCCCCCAAGGACTCCTGCGACTCAGGGTCCAGGCAAGGCAGTTCCACCTCGGCTAGGTAGGCCTCCACAACCTGTGGGGTGGTGGGGGGTTGGGGCTCGGAATATATCTTTTGTAAATGGGTTGTGAATGCCCTATTGATCTCGTGTTGTGTATAAACCATATGGTCATGTTCAGTTTTAATTGTCAAAATCGGGTGAGGCTGCGTCTCCATCCTAATCAGGCGCGCCAGTAGGCGCCCGGCCTTGTCCCCCTCCGTGTACCATCGGCGTCGACTCGTAGTTCTATTAAATTTGCCCAGTGAGTCCCAGATGTCCCCTATCTTCCGTCGTAGTTCCGCCCACTTAGCCGGCCCCTCCCGGTCTGTGGGAAGTTCTTTTTCTAGAACTGCCAAGCGCTCCTCCTGGCGGTGTAAATCCCGTTCCAGCACTCTCTTGACCCCCACTTCCGTGGACATACAGACCCCCCGTATCACAACCTTCATCGCGTCCCATTCGAACGCCCTAGTGCTGGCCGTACCCCAATTCACGTCAAAATAGTCATCTAGCCCTTTTGTTATCGCATCTTTATAGGTCGGGTCTGTAAAGGCCTCGGTGTTTAGTCTCCATAACGGTACCTTGGATCTCGGCCGGCCCAAAGTATATGTTATTAACAGGGGGGAGTGGTCGGACAGATATCGGGCCAGATACTGCGTCTCCCCTATCCGATGATCAGACGCCATCTGAATAAAGAAATAATCTAGTCTACTGTATGTGTTGGCAGCAGGTGTGTGGCATGAGTACACTCGTCGGCAGGGGTTGCGGTGTCGCCATATATCCAGTAAGCGATAGTTGTGGAGCATCTGGCATATAGCCTCTCTCGCTTTAGGTTTGGCGGGGGTGTCTGTCTAACTCCCCATCAAGGGCACAATTAAAATCTCCTGCAACAATCAATTCCGTATCTGGATCCAGATCTAACTGCCCCAGGACTCGACTCAAAAACTCCCCATCGTCACTATTCGGGGCGTATATATTTCCAAACATACGCATCGCCCATCTAGTGTCGCCTCCACCACCACATATCTCCCGTCTGCATCTAGTCTAGTGTTTACAGCCTTAAAGGGAACTCCTGGCGCCACACAAATAAGCGCTCCTCTAGCAAACCCCGAGTAGGAGATTGCAAAAAACTGGCCTCTCCATCTGCGTTGGACATATTAAAGACAGTCTCCCCATAGGTGCGTGTCCTGAAGAAGGGCTACACTTATCCCATATCGTCTGAGATACGTCGCCACCCGAATCCGTTTGACCACATTGTGGAGACCCCTAACATTCCATGTTATGAGTTTATACTTTTGTTTGTCACCTGGCATGAGTTGGACATCTGTTGGTGCGGTGACACCCGTCGTTCATGTGGGCGACCCCCAATAGTGTTGCAGTGTGACCCCTCGCGCTGAAGTCTCTCAGGACCTCTGGTAACGCGGCATAGTACAGTCCCGGCATTAAACTGTAAAACATAACATTGTGAACCCCCAATCCCATCTCCTCCCCTCCCACAGGCAGTAGTACTTCATTCTCCTAACCCAACCCTGGTCTGAGGACTCAGGACCCTGCCCCATAGCTGTCACCCTCTGTGATGGTGTCTCCAGATCCCCATCCCTCGATGATGCAGGGAACGCCGGACAATCCAACATGGCCGCCGGGAATGACCCAACAGGAAGCGACAGCGACGGACTAGTCTCCTCGGCTCAGAATACCGAGACCACGCCCCTCGATCCGAGAAAAGCCTCAGAGAAGACGGACAAGAGAGAGAGCGAATGGAGTTCAGAGGAGAGGAGGAAGGCAGAGAAGAGGGACGCGAGCGAAGAAGACGGAGGAATAGCCGAGGACATCGAGAGCAGTGACCACGGGGCGGACCGGCCCCAGGACCCGGGATTCGAAACCCCAGTGACCGCTTGCGAGACCGACCCTTCGAGGAAACAAACGGAGGCCGGATCTCACCAAGCCACGGCCCCGGAGGGTCATGGATACAGGCAAGTGGCTGGGGCACCTCCATTTACTTTAAAGGGGTGGTGGGCAGGGTTGAGGACCACACCAAGTACGGCACCCTGATATCCCCTCACCTAGGCACTTCACGAGTAGGGACACTGGTGGAGGTGCACTACCCTTCCCCCTCTTGAAAGATAGCAACAGGACGGTGTTCCTAAAGATTTCCTTTTCTCTTTCTTTATTTTGGTGGCATACCTGTATCCCTCGACTGTCGCCATCTGGACAAGACAGCCTGAGACCTTCAAGGACTGAAGGAGGAAGAGGAGTCCCCCCCTTTTTTTGGCTGCAACCGAGACAATATCGGAAGAACAGTGGAAAGCCCGTGTTATTGAACATTTCTGTTACCCAAACCCAAACCCTGAATACCCAAATAAATACCTTGTACCCATATCGACGTCCCGACTTGATATCTACCGCTAAGAAACGGGGCGTGGGCAGGAGACCCTGTAGGGATAAACCATCACAGTGGTGTCAGAAGTGGGATCGAGGTCCTGATATAATGACCCAACCCGTGACCATGGAAGCCATCATCACCCAACTAGCCGAAGGGCAACGCCACTTACAACTGGTCATCGAACAACAGACCAAACAGGCGACACATGACCGAGAAGAACTACATACGGCACTAAAAGACCAGGCCTCCCTCCTGACCAATAACCAACAAGTACAGGACACGGCCATACTACGTCTGACGGACGCTATCACTAGCGCTAGGGTACATCCCAACGTGCCGGGGACTGTCCTGCAGAAATTCCAAACGGGGGACGATCCAGATTATTTTTTTGTTAACTTTGAGCGTGTCGCCACAACCGCCTCCTGGCCCCCAGAGAGATGGGGCCAGTATATAGCCCCTCTGCTTTCCGGGGAATTACAAGCCGCATACCAGGCCGCCAACCCAGCAGGGACAACCACCTACCCCGACGTCAAGAAAGCCATCCTGGAACGGCTGGGGTGCGATCAGGAGTACTACCGTAGCCGTTTTAGGAAGGAAAGATGGAGCCTGGGGGACAATCCCCGAGCGCTATACTTCCGCATCCGGGACCTTGGAAACCGGTGGCTACAGCCCTCCATTGCCACCCCGGATGACATAACAGAGAAAGTCTATCTGGAGCAGTACCTCGACGCCCTCCCTTATAACACCCGAGCCTGGGTCAAGCAACACCCTAACCTCTCCGTGACATTGGCAGTCGATTTGGCGTGTGCATACCACCGCTCTCCAGAGTTCAAGACTCCGTCCCATCGACCCTCCGTCCCATCCCCGAAACCCCTAGCCAGGAACCCACAAACCCAGACAGAACCCAAGGGGCCCTTCCCGCCACGTGCCCCCTTAAGAGCACCATTCACAACCCCGATACAGGGACCTCAGTGCTTTCACTGTGCTGAATGGGGACACATAGCCCGACACTGCCCGACACGCAACCCAGGCCCAGAACCCATGGAGGTGGGACTTACACGTGGGCGGGTATTGGTCACAGGAGACAAACCCCTCAGATATAAAATAAAGGCGTTTGTAAACGGGAAGGCAATAACCGCCCTCCTAGACACGGGCTGCCACTACACCGTCATCTCCAAGGAGCTAATCCCTGAGTCCCTGCTAGTCACGGGGGAGTACGTACAGGTCACATGTGTACACGGGGAAAAGAAGCTGTATCCCTTGGCCAAAGTTATATTGGAGATCAATGGGGAGCCCCAGTTGAGGAAGGTAGGAGTTGTTCCCACGTTACCGGAACTAGCGCTCTTAGGTACCGATTTACCACGGTTCCATGAGTACCTCCAGTCTTTAAATACCCCTGCCTCTCTGACTGGATGGCTAGGAAGCGCACCCTTTTCAAACATCGAGATAAGGGCTCCCGCCACTAAAAGAACACAAACCAGGAGAGAGAGGAGGGAGGAAAGAGTGCTATACTGTCAGTCTAAAGAGCCGCTACCCGTGCCTGTCCTTTTCTCCCCAGAGACCCTACAAGAGCCACCTCAGGACTTTCACCAGGCCCAGAGGGACGACTCCTCCCTGCAACATGCCTGGAGCCAAGCACAAGATGACCAGCCAGGAAAGGTAGGTCCTTACTTTACTGTCAACAAGGGCCTTCTATACAGACACACACTTGAGAATAACTGCAACAAGGCACAGCTACTTGTCCCGAAGGCGTTTCGCGAACAAGTGCTGTCTCTAGCCCACAGTCAAACCGGGGGAGGCCACTATGGGAAGGAAAACACTCTCAAATATCTATTGGAGAAGTTTTACTGGCCGGGCGTGTATCAGGAAGTGGCCAGGTACTGCGCTTCATGTGTGCGATGCCAGCTGGTTAATAAACCCGTGTTGCCCCGAGCCCCACTCCAACCACTCCCAGTCATCGATATCCCGTTTAGAAGAGTAGGGATGGACCTGGTAGGCCCCCTGATTCCCTCCGCCAGGGGCCACAGGTTCATACTGGTCTTTGTGGATTACGCCACCCGGTATCCGGAAGCATTCCCATTGACGACCACCACCACGAAGGCAGTAGCTCAAGCCATGATCACTCTGTTCTCCCGTGTCGGTTTTCCCCACGAACTCCTGACAGACCAGGGTACCCCCTTCATGTCCCGATTAATGAAGCAGGTATGCGAGTTATTAGGCATCCAACAGATCAGAACAGCGGTATACCATCCACAGACGGACGGACTTGTGGAAAGGTATAATAAAACCATTAAAACCATGCTAAAAAAGCACATCGACCGAGCGGGGAGGGATTGGGACCGACAGCTACCCCTGGTTCTATTCGCAATAAGATCCCACGAACAGAAGTCTACGGGTTTTTCGCCGTTTGAACTTCTGTTTGGGCGGAGACCCCGTACCCTCCTGGACATGACGCACGAACAGTGGACCGAGGAAGACGACGATACAAAACCACTGCTACAATATAGCGCGTCCCTTAGGGATACCTTATCCTTCTTATGGGAAGAGGTACATAGGAACATGGAGAAATCCCAGACCCAACAAAAACGGTGGTATGACAGAAACACCAAACTCAGAGAGTTTTCGGTAGGGGATCAGGTACTCATCCTATTGCCTACCTCCGAAAAGAAGCTGTTAGCCACCTGGCAAGGCCCCTTTCCTATCCTCAGTAGGGTCACCCCTGTTACCTATCGGGTGGCAGTCCCCCACAAAAATAAGACAAGCCAAATATACCACGTCAACCTGTTGAAGGCATGGGAGGGACCAGTCCCGGCGTCAATGTGTACAACTACCCCTATACTCCATGTTGCCCCGAACAAACCCCTTGAAGTAACCCTAAACCCCCAGAAGGCCACCTTGGGGTCCCAGCCTAACTGGGGAACCCAAACCACAGTAGAACAGAGAGAACAACTGAGGACCCTGTGTGCATCATATCCGTCCGTCCTATCCAGTGCCCCGGGAAGGACCTCCCTAGTTGAGCACGATATAATCACTACCTCCCCCCCGATCAAACAACGGCCTTACCGCATCCCGGCTGCTAGGAGAGGGGCTGTAGAACAGGAGATAAATGCGATGTTAGAGGCAGACATAATCGAGCCCTCACATAGCGCCTGGTCTTCCCCGATTGTGTTGGTCCCCAAACCCGATGGGAGCATTCGGTTCTGTATCGACTTCCGCAGACTCAATGCGGTGTCTAAGTTCGACGCATACCCTATGCCACGGGTGGACGAACTCGTCGAGAGACTCGGGAACGCCAAGATCCTATCCACTATCGATCTCACAAAAGGGTATTGGCAGATACCTCTGAATCCCGACATCAGAGACAAAACCGCCTTTTCCACGCCCGTGGGCTTATTTCACTTTAAGGTACTGCCTTTCGGTCTCCATGGGGCCCCCGCTACTTTTCAGAGACTCATGGACTCCGTCCTCTCTTCCCACCAGTCCTATGCTATGGCCTACCTGGACGATATCGTTGTCCACAGTCCCGATTGGGAGACGCATCTCCAACACCTGGAGAATATCCTGAGAGCGTTGCAAAATGCAGGCCTTACCATGAACCCCAAGAAGACGACTCTAGGGGCTGACCAGATCGAGTACCTAGGGTATGACATCCGGGCTGGGCAGATCCGACCACAAGTGAGCAAGATAGAGGCAATCACCCGAGTACCCCGACCCACCTCCAGGAAGGAGATACGTTCCTTCCTTGGACTGGTAGGGTACTATCGGAGGTTTATCCCAGCTTTTTCTGAACTGGCCAGTCCACTCACAGACCTCCTCACCAAGGCACACTCTAGTAACAAAATACAGTGGACAGAGAGACACGAAAGGAGTTTTCTAGTCCTAAAGGATTCCCTTTGTCATAACCCCGTGCTTGCCTGTCCGAACTTTGACTCCTCTTTCGTACTACAAACAGACGCTTCAGACAGGGGTTTAGGAGCCATCCTGTCCCAACCCGACGGCCTCGGGGATCTCCACCCCGTCCTCTACCTTAGTCGTAAGTTATTCCCACGGGAGGTGGGGTACGCCACTATTGAGAAGGAATGTCTGGCCATCAAGTGGGCGGTGGAGGCCTTGCAGTACTACCTCTTAGGCCGCCACTTCATACTACTCACTGATCACGCTCCCCTTACCTGGCTTGCCCTCCATAAGGATACTAACCCTAGGGTTCTCCGATGGTTTCTTGCCCTACAGCCCTTCACGTTTCCGCCCTCCATGTCCCGGGGAGTCTACAGGGCAACGTGGACTTCCTCTCAAGATGCCCTATGAGCGAATGGCCCACACGTCCATTCCTCGGGGAAGGCAGTGTGATGGTGTCTCCGGATCCCCATCCCTCGATGATGCAGGGAACGCCGGACAATCCAACATGGCCGCCGGGAATGACCCAACAGGAAGCGACAGCGACGGACTAGTCTCCTCGGCTCAGAATACCGAGACCACGCCCCTCGATCCGACAAAAGCCTCAGAGAAGACGGACAAGAGAGAGAGCGAATGGAGTTCAGAGGAGAGGAGGAAGGCAGAGAAGAGGGACGCGAGCGAAGAAGACGGAGGAATAGCCGAGGACATCGAGAGCAGCGACCACGGGGCGGACCGGCCCCAGGACCCGGGATTCGAAACCCCAGTGACCGCTGCGAGACCGACCCTTCGAGGAAACAAACGGAGGCCGGATCTCACCAAGCCACGGCCCCGGAGGGTCGTGGATACAGGCAAGTGGCTGGGGCACCTCCATTTACTTTAAAGGGGTGGTGGGCAGGGTTGAGGACCACACCAAGTACGGCACCCTGATATCCCCTCACCTAGGCACTTCACGAGTAGGGACACTGGTGGAGGTGCACTACCCTTCCCCTCTTGAAAGATAGCAACAGGACGGTGTTCCTAAAGATTTCCTTTTCTCTTTCTTTATTTTGGTGGCATACCTGTATCCCTCGACTGTCGCCATCTGGACAAGACAGCCTGAGACCTTCAAGGACTGAAGGAGGAAGAGGAGTCCCCCCTTTTTTGGCTGCAACCGAGACAATATCGGAAGAACAGTGGAAAGCCCGTGTTATTGAACATTTCTGTTACCCAAACCCAAACCCTGAATACCCAAATAAATACCTTGTACCCATATCGACGTCCCGACTTGATATCTACCGCTAAGAAACGGGGCGTGGGCAGGAGACCCTGTAGGGATAAACCATCACACCCTCCCCCTAGCACACCCTCCCCAACTTGAATGAACAACTATGAACTGAAGAACGTTCACAAGCAAAATAACCCTCCCGGTCTCAGATATACAGCCAAGTTGTCTGGCACCGCGCGACCCTACCCGACTGGTGGTCTAGCGAGGCCGCCACAGCGCACTACAGTTGGAGTGTCTGAACTGTAGATTGGCGGAATAGTGCCTATCTCCTCAAGAACGTTTCAGCCCCCCCCCCCCTATCGTCCCTGGGGCTCGAGGCCCCCTTGGAGGTGTTCCGTATCAAAGTCAAATCCCCTCTGGGCCAAGTCCCGTACTTACAGTTTCAAGGACCAAATACCCCAACGCTTCAATTCAAGTGACTGGCCCTCAAGTGTCTCAGGAGCCACCATCGACTGGACTGGTGGCGCCCCCAAGCTCCGACTGCGTTTCCTGCACCAGACATAGCGGGGAGAACTGGTTCTGCGTCGGGATCACCTCCATCTCCGTTAGTAGGGTGCCATCCGGCCCTACCATGATGCGACCTCCGTCCGACAAGTCCCGCATCCTGGGTCGTTGTTCTCCATTGTGGCGCTGTTGGTTCCGTTGCCGACCACTCCTCCTCCTCTGTTCTTGCCAGCCTTGGTTTTGGTCCTGTCCAGCCAGGCCCAGCGAGTCCATCCATTCCGTTACCTCCTGTGGAGTACCAAAAAAGTGAACCCTGTCCTCATATTGTACGCGGAGCCGGGCCGGAAACATTAAACTATATTTGATATTAAGGTTTCGCAATCGAAGTTTGACACCCAAGAAGTCGTTTCGCAAGTCTTGTACTTTTTTAGTATAGTCTGGGTAAATGTGGATATCACGATTTTCAAACCTGGGCGGACCATTTGTGCGAATAAATTGCAGGATCGTGTCCCGGTCCCTAAAGTTGAACAAACGAACGATCGGAGCTCTGGGGGGGGACCCCGGTTTCGGTGGGGGACCGAGGGAGCGATGGGCCCTTTCTACTGCAAACATCTTAGAGAGCCTGAGGTTTGGGAATGCGGAGCCAATTCATTCCTCCAGAAATAAATCTGCCGCCGGCCCCGCCGCCTTTTCTGGAAAACCCAAAAAACGGAGGTTGTTCCTTCTTGACCGCCCCTCTGCATCGTCTGCCCTATCTTCGAGACTGGCTGTGTGCTCCTGGAGTGCAGATACTGTTGCACGTAATTGTTGGACTTCGGTCTGCAATGTGCTCAGGTCTCCTTCAGTGGTGGTAACCCGGTCCGCCACCTTTCTTAGATCCAGGCGCAGATGGTTGATGTCCATGGCCATCCCATCCATTTTTGACTCCAGCGCCACTCGTGATTCGCGTATGGCCTCCAGAATGTCGGACTTGTCGTGGGCTGCTGATACCTGATGTGATACCTGTTCTGGATCTGGTCTAAGGCGGTCAGCAGAGGTCGGGCCCGGCACCGTGTATTGCATGATTTTATTGGATTGGGCACCTCTAAGGGGTCTATCTCTCCCCATGTCCAGTGGAAATGTTGCAAGGCGCTCCCTGGTGACCTCTCGCTCGCAGGCTGCTGATGCAAGGACCGGCCCAGGGACCAACCGGAAACCGGGGATACCCGCACAGTCTCCCTGCGCTACCCCCGGTCCGGGACAATAGGCCACAATAAACTGGCTTGCCTCTCAGTCCACCTCGTTCAATGTCCGGGTTCTGCCAATGATCACCACGGCCTGATCTCTGTCATGGGCCACTTGTACACGCCTCTGTCCGTCTCCACAGGTGCACGGCCGGCCGGTCCCCGCCGCGGGCCGCACGGCCCAGCCGCTGCAGTTGGTGTCCTCTCAAGGAGGGGGTAGACTCACCCCCAGAATAGGAGCCGCAATCCTGCAGTCCAAATGTCCGCCAGGCAGCGCAGACACCGCGATGACCCCAGTGATGTGTCCGGGCGTGCGCGGCAGGAGGTGGGGCGGGCCGGTCGCGGCGGTTATGCAGCACCGGGCTCGCGTGGATCGCGCACCCGGGCCTCTGGTTTCACCTCGGCCGGGCAAACCACGGCAGCCCCTCGTCTCCGGCACCGCCTCTGTCGGCCTTCAATCGCTGCAGCAAGGGCAGAGGGTCCGGCTGGGCCCCGGATTCAAGTCTGCGGCCCGTGAGTAATCCGGAGCAGCACACAGCGACCCTTACCTCTCGGGACAGGCCGGGGCCGCCATCTTGTGTATCAGCATTCCGGTGGGTCTCCGAGGGTCCGAGGTTGTTTTCTCCGGTAGCAGGCCGTCTTTTCACGTCTCGACCGGGACCCTCAGGGCCGGGGGGGTGCTCCGATGCCGATTGGTGTATCAAGGGCACGATTCCGCCAGGATTCCAGTAGGATTTCGACTGTTGGGGCAGGAGCTACGCAGGTATGCGACTAGCCGGCCATGCTGTCAGGCCATGCCCCCGACTTTCTTAGTTAAAAACATAATGTTACAGTTGAGGATGGAATCGAAACCTGAATATGTTAGTTGGTAAAACCAGCACCAAGCTCCCAAGAAATGTTGGGAGTGTGGCAAGACAAAATGACCCTTTAAGACTCTCAACAATGGCATCAATAACTGGAATAGTAAAGAAGTGCCCAATTACTTTGAGCAGCATTTAAATCAGCCAAATGTACTGTCTTTGTTAATTACGCAAACCTTTAATAGGCTAAATGCAGTAATTAAGGAAAAATGTCACCAACGAAACCCAATAATGGGAAAATACTCTTTTTGGCACGACATTTCGTGCATATCATTTTCTATGGGAAACCTTTTAGTCACCTCTTAAAATTTCAGTCACTTAAATACTTAACAGAACTGCAAGAAAATTCTTACACTTTATGGCACTAAGCCATTAAATCGCGGCATGTTCTGCCACTTTATTGAGTTTAGATTATCTGCCTGCAATAGTATTGTGTCCACAGTATTGGCTACCAGCATATGTATCATCAAGTCAAGTTAAGGTGACGTTATAGTTAGGTGTGGAAATGAGACATGAACTTATGTTTAAAAACGAAAAACTACTGAAATTCACCAGCTGTTGTGTAGTGAACTAACTATAACTTGCGCCACCATCATGCACTGCTTGTGACCTAGCATATTACATCTCTCATGAAATGCTAAATTACATCATTGGTTGACATCACTGATGACATATCAAATGACATCACTGGTGACATATCAAATGACCTCATTGATGAATTCATCCATGATACTCTTATTTGCATTTGTCCATTAACACTGGTATCATTCTAAAAAGAAAATAGATAGTAAAAGGTCTAGCATCATGAACAGGCTAAACTCAATATACTCGTCGCTGCATATGAAGGACATACGGTATGCCCTACAGTCAAGTGTGGCTGTGCATGTTGATGGTCATTTGGTGCATGGTTTACCTACCAGTAAAGATTCAGGTGCGAAGCAGTACTGCTTCCTATCGAAGGAAAAAGGCTGAACACACCATGTGTGGGTTGCAGTGGCACTCATTAAAGTAGGTTCTGCCTTAGTGGTAAAGCATATCACCAAAAATCTGTGAAAAAGTCAAAGATTCTTTTGACAAAAGATTATCCATTGGTGCATGTGTGGCCACGAGCCCCTGTGAAAAAGTTGTCATACAGAGCTAAAGACAAATTGTACGTAAAGTGAAGGTTTATAATGTGTTCATGTTTAGATGTGGAACATCCCTGAAGTTTTTGAGTTACTGCATATCGTTGAAGAATCTACAGATTTGAGATGACAAATGTATTAACTCAAAATTTGATTTAATTCATGGCTGTAAAGTTGTATACCATTCTGCTCATCTCAGCAAAGTGTGCAGTGTTTTTTTTTAACAAAACTACAGAGGGTTGTCCATTGCACTTAGACAAATGTGACTTATCATTGGCTAATGCATACATTCCTACCTTTTGATTGTAAATTGCGAGTCTTGAGGCTTGTTTTGGTGGGTAATCCTTTATAGCCGTCCTCTCCACAGAACAAACAACTTGCATACAATCGGTGCAGTATGTGGTGAAGCACTGCATCTTTGGATTGTCTTCATTGTTTCCATAACCAATGATTTGCAATCAGTTGCCCAAAAATTCAATCGGTGTATGTCTAGCATATGCTGGATGAAGGACAATTCATTAAAAATCAATACGGACAAAACCGAGGTACTGGTCTGGCCCACAGACTCCCATCTGATCTACTGCCTGGTGGCCCGTAGACTGCGGTCCCCTTCCTGTTCCTGTCAAAACTGCTAAAAATCTGGGGGTCCTCTTTAACGAGGGCTTGTCTTTTGACGCCCAGGTGAACCAAACAGTCAGCACCTGTTTTTACATCCTCAAAAACTTGAGGAAAGTTTTGCCGTATATCCCTTTGGAGCTACAACGGCCCACCATCATTGCACTAGTCCCCTCCCGGCTAGACTACTGCAACGCCCTGTACCCTAACATCACTGCAGGTTCCCTGAACAAGCTTCAGGTGGTACAGAACGCTGCGGCAAGGCTGATTCTTAACATCCCGAAGTATCAGTCAGCCAGGGAAGGAATCCGAGCCTTGCACTGGCTTCCCATCAGGAAGCGCATCTACTTCAAGGTTCTGAACTTGGTGCACAAAGCAATGCATAGCAAAAGGCTCACCACATCTTAAAACCATGTTTCAGTGGTATACTCCAAGGAAAGCCATGAGATCCTCTCTAAAAAAAACAAAAAAACTTGTTTCTCCCAGATTTTGCAGGTCCAAATGTGGTGGCCGCTCATTCTCTGTGGCGGCCGCCAAACTTTGGAACTCTCTTCCCCCTCCCATTTCCAAGGCTGACTCGCTTCCGGTCTTCAGGAAACTTCTGAAGACCTGGCTCTTTGCCTCCTAAGTGGCTATTGGTGGTCTCACTCCTTTCTGTTCGCTTAGCGCCTTGACACCTTTTGGTATTAGTGCGCTCTATAAATACTATCCTATCCTATCTTCATGCTGCGTTGCTGCAGTACTACTGGTGTTGCAGCTTCTTGCTCTTCCTCATCTCCTTGATATTGTCTCTGCATCTCTACCCAGGCAATATGGTTTGGTTGGATTGCACGCAAGTGTTTCCACAGTCCACTAGTCCCCATCTAATATTGACCAGGTTGGCCTCTGTGAAGAACTTTATTGCACAAGGCGCAAATCACATTTTGGCATTTATTTTCTTCTGCCGTGAGGGAAGTGTGAAAAATCCATACTCATCTATATATACTTAACATGACAATATAGTAACATTCAATATTCTTGATACATTTTATTATAGGCTGATAATTAATTCTCTGTCTTTTGACATACAACGTTCAAGGGCCTCCAAGTTTGTTTAGAGTGTGTTGCTCATCAGTCTGGATAGTAATTGTGGTAATATCTGATAGAGACTTCTAGCAGCAGATTCCTTACCTTAGAATTATCCCCAGCCGTCAGACTGGATCCGGAACTTTTTTGTGAGCAGTACCTCTGTGCACCTGTAGGTGGTGTCGTTCGGTTCTGCATGGTGTTGGTGTCATCTGTGCCGGAAATGACGTTCGCGGTGCCAATATAGGCGTCACCCAGGCGCGCTGACGTCAGTTCTTTTCTTCCCCCACCAGTCAGTTCAGATCCGGGAATAGCTAACCCTTAGTAATTTTTTGATGAGGTTTTTCGACTAATTGTTGACTCTTTTTGAGGACATCCTCCTGGTGTGACAGGAATATGTCATCTAGGAACGCTGGCTTCAAGCCATGAGGCACGTGTCACTGGCAGATGTCGGTGACTGACCCGCACCTTGTTTGCCTTTGGTGGCATGAGCGGGACCATGACCCGAAGACCTGTCCTGACTGCCACGCCATGCACCTGAAGGCCTTGAGGGAGCGATTCCTCAAGCTTCTAGCGGCTCAACATGGGAAGGTGCGACGATCGTGAGGAAGGCAGCGGTCGCGGAGCTCAGGTCGCCATCGCACTCCAAGTTGTTGAGCTACTGGAGTAAGTCCAAACATAAGAAGAAATAGAAGTCGAAGTGTGCTTCGACTTCTCCTCGTCCGTCAACCGACGAGACGGAGTGTCGCCACTCGAGGCCTGGCTCCGCGGTTGAGCCAACGTCTGGGTCTGCTATGTGCCTCCCTGAGTTTCCGGGAGCCAGAGTAACCCCTGCCCAGCCCCGAGAATTTTATGAGGCCGTGCACCTCATATTTGGGTGGCCCGTTCCTGCCGGTGCGCCTCCGGGCCCCATGGGTTCGGAAGGGGCCCCTTCTGGATCCATTGATATATCCCGATCAGTGCTGGTCATACCATTCTGACCTTCCCCGGCGCTGGTCCCAAGGCCGACACTTCTGGCAACCCCCGGCGATCCCATCCCTGACTCTGACACGGAGGGGCGCCGTCCGACGCAGACCCCGGCGCCATGCCAGTCAGGCTGGAGCCTGAACCCTATCCTTACGGGCTGGGGCTTTGGGAGGAATGGGAGGGGTCGCTGGACCCTGAAGAATGACAGCCTTATGAAGACCCTGTTGACTAGTGTGAGTATCCGGGTGAAGCCAATGGACTGAACACCTCTCCAGATGCTGGTATGCTTTCTCTTCTTCCGTGGCTACGGAGGAGGGAGCTTAGTTTGCAATGGTGGTGCGGAGGACTGCTGAGGTCCTGGACCTTAGTTTGCCCTCTGTGGCAGTCTAGACTAATGGCTTGACAGAAGTGCTTCAACCGGGAGTTTTCCCCATCTGAACCGATCCTCCTGTTCAATGAGGCACTTACTGATGTCCTGCTTGGGACTTGCTCTAAGCCAACCACAGGGGCTCCTGTGAACAGGACTAGACTATTACCCGCTGCCACCGCCCACTCCAGGGGACCCAAACTTCCTCACCCCGGAGAGCTTGGTGTTCCAGGCCTCCACCTCTCAAGTAAACTCTGGTGCATTCCCTACAGCACTGCTGGACCAGGAGTCCAAAAAGCTGGATAATTTCGGCAAGAAAAAAAATGTTTTCTTCCACCATCTTGGCAGTGCGGTCGGTGAACACTGCATGTCTTTTGGGTCGCTACGCCCACGCTCTGTGGGACATGGTTGCGCAGGTGCTGCCAACAGTAAAGGAGGAGGCTGGGCTGTGCTCTCCCAGGCTGTTGCCGACGGGAGAGACGCAGCCAAGTTCACCATTCGCTGTGGACTAGACACCGCCGACTCTCTCGGCAGAGCGGTTTTGTTGGCTGTGGCTCTGAGATGCCACGCCTGGTTGAGGGCTACTGTTTTTTCTGGGGATGTCCAGTCATCACTCATGGACATAAACATTGATGGCTCCTGTCTCTTCGGAGAGAAGGCGAATTCAGCGCTGGAGCGCTTTAAGGACAGCAGGGCTATGGCCAGGTCCTTGGGACTTTCCATGGCCCCTCATCACCCTCACACCGCCTTGCGCTCCTTTGTGGCCACGGAAGGGGCGTACAGCCGCGTCCATACCCCTCTAGTCACTGCAGCGCACAAGCTTACCAGCCTCTGTGTGCCCGTGGACACGGCTCTCACCGGCCCCATGGCTCGAGTGGCCAGCGATCATGTCGGTCCACCAACCCCCCCTTCAGCCGCAGCCTCCAGGCCCTCCTAGTCTGCCCTCTTTCCATCATGGTCACCCAGTGGGCAGCTGGATTCGCAATCACCTCCACCACTGGCAATCCATAACATTGGATAGGTGGGTTTTGCAGATTGTCCGAAGGGGCTATTGCCTCCCCTTGGAGACCACCCCTATCTCCATGCCACCTACTTACGACAGGCTGACGGAGGACCCCCCTAGCTCTTCTCTGCTCTTTTGACCAAAGGAACCATAGAGAGGGTACCGAAGCCAAAAGTGTGTCGTGGTTGTTATTCCTGCTGCTTTCTGGTGCCTAAGAAGGATGGAGGCCTTTGTTTTGTCTTAGACCTGCGCTCTCTCTTAACATTATTCTAAAAAAGGAGAAGTTCAAAATGCTCACTCTAGCTCAGATCCTGTCTGCCCTGGACCCAGGAGATTGGATGGTAGCGTTGGACTTGCAGGATGCGTATTTCCACATTTCCGTCCTGCCTGCCCACAGGCATTATCTGCGGTTCACGGTGCGCCAAGAGCACTTTCAGTTTGCTGTGCTCCCCTTTGGCCTCACCAGCGCCTCTCGGGTGTTCACCAAGGTGATGGCGGTGGTTGCATCTCATCAGCGGAGATCATGGGGAGCCAGTCTTCCCCTATCTCGACGACTGGCTGTTGAAGGCTGGCTTGCCCCAGGCTGTCTTCTCTCACCTCCAGACTACGGCAGACCTCCTGCATTCGCTGGGGTTCACTATCAACGTGCCAAAGTCACACCTGACTCCCTCTCAGGCGCTTCTTTTCATCAGGGCTGTTCTCGACATGGTGCAGATATTCAGGCTATGATACCGATGTTTCAGCCTCTATCCTGGATTTCGGTGACACTGTCTCTGAGGCTGCTGAGTCTCCTGCAGCTTGCTTGTGACACATACCCGTTGGCATATTTGGGCTCTGCAGTGGGACCTTAAGTTCCAGTGGGTGCAGCATCAGGGGAATCTCTCTGACATGGTCCTGATCTTGGAGGGAACTGCGAAGACCTGCAGTGGTGGCTTACGAACCGCGATTGAGACAGGAGCAGACCCCTCTACCTTCCCCAACCAGATCTGACAGTAGTGACAGATGCAACACTCCTGGTGTGGGGCAGCCATCTGGGAAATCAGAGGACTCTGGTCTCCGGCGGAATCCGGACTCCACACCAACCTGTTGGAGCTCCAAGCAATCCGATTGGCATTGAAAGCCGTTCTACCCTCCATCCAGGGAAGGCTTGTGCAAGTGTTCACGGACAACACCATCGCCATGTGGTAATGCAAAAACAGGGCAGGGTAGGGTCATGAACCCTTTTTCAAGACGCCCTGCGTCTCTGGACATGGCTGGAACAGCAGGGCATATACCTGGTGGTTCAACATCTGTCGAGCTCTCGGAACGCCAGAGCGGACAAACTCAGCTGATGATGCCTTGTGGATCACAAATGGCATCTCCATCCGAAGGTGGTGCAAGGTCTCTTTTAGCAGTGGGTAGAGCCTTGGCTCGTTCTGTTCACCACCGACGAGAACGTACAGTGTCAGTAGTTCTGCGTGCTGGAGTTTCCAATGTGTCTATCGCTCGGAGATGCTTTTCGTCTTGAGTGGCGCTCAGGCCTCCTGTACACCTTACCACCCATACCACTCCTGCCCAGAGTTCTCAAGAAGATCAGGAACGACCGGGCCCAAGTCATCCTTGTGGCGTCGGATTGGGCATGGAGAGTCTTGTATCCCCGAGCTGTTGAGCACGACCATCAGTCCTCCAATCAGGCTGCCCCTTCGGGAGGATCTTCTGTCGCAGCAGTGGGGGGTGGGGTGTTCTTCACCCAAATCTGTCAACGCTCTGCCTTATTGCATGCAGATGAGCGGCAACAGTTGACAGCTTTTGATCTTCAGCCCGAAGTCTGTAACTTTATCTTGGCAGCCAGGCATCCCTCTACCAAGATGGTTTATGCCTGCCGTTTAGCAAAATTTGTGGCATAATGTTCAGAAAGACACATTGATCCCATTTCTGCCCCCCTTTCTCAGGTTCTCCTGTTCGTTATTTGCCTTGCCCAGCATGGTTCTGTTCTGCGCGCTGTTAAGGGATATCGTTCTGCAATCTCTGCTTTTCTTCGGTTACCTGACCAACCATCCCTTTTCCAACCCCTATTGTACATCGGCGTTTGAAACGTTTGCAACATATGTTCCCTCCCTCTCCTTTCATTATGCCTCAGTGGCACTTTAATCTAGTCCTGACGTTACTGATGTGTGTTCTGTTTGAGCCCTTACATAACTGTCCTCTCAGGCTCCCTACCATCAAGATGGCCTTCCTGGTGGCCATAACATCTGCCTGGAGGGTCAGTGAGGTTCAGGCCTTGTCATTCAAGCCTCCTTATCTTAACATCCTCCCAGACAATCTGGTGCTTCGTTCCTGAGCTTCCTTTCTTCTGAAAGTGGTCACTCCATTTCACTAAGACCGAACTATCACTCTGCTTACTTTTTACGCTGTGCCTCATCCCTCCAAGAAAGAGGAGCTACTTCTCCTTCTGGACCCAAAAAGAGCATTGTTGTTCTACCTTGACTGCACACAAGAGTTCCGAGCGGACAACCAACTCTTTTTGGGGTATGTCGGAGCGAATAAAGGACGGGCTGTTCAGAATAGGACCATCTCACAATGGATCATTCTCTGTATCAAAATGTGCTACACATTGGCTAAGAGGCAACCCCCTGAGGGTTTGCGTCCTCATTCCACCAGAGCTAAAGCTGCCACAACTGTGTTAGCTCGCAGAGTTCCAGTCCTGGACTTCTGCCAGGCAGCAACGAGGGCTTTCCTGCACACATTAACCAAACACTACTGTCTGGACCGTCAGGTCCTTAGAGATTGGCACTTTGCCCGTTTGGTCCTGCAGGACTTCCTCATGTGAAATTGGTCCGCATACCCACCCCTGGTGAGGTATTGCTTGGGTGTCTATTCTAAGGTAAGGAATCTGCGGCTAGAAGTCTCTATCAGATGAACAAGTTACTTACCTTTGGTGATGCCTTATCTGGTAGAGATTATCTAGCTGCAAATTCCTTACCGACCCACCCATCCTCCCCGCTCTGCCAATGGATTTCTAGGGACAGGGCTTTCCCCTTTCAGGGCCCTAGTTTTCCACACCAGTGGTCAGTGTTCTTCGTGGCTCTGCTCTTCTGGTGTGGAAAGTCCCGAAAAGTAACTGACGTCGGCTCGCCTGGATGGCTCCTATATAGGCACTGCGAACGTCATTTCTGGCGTGAACTGCTGAGTTCCAATTAATTAATGTGCAACTTTATTTCAGGAAGCGCTCACTTGTATGCACTACCAGTCCAATGCTATGAGTGAGGCATCTGTCACAATCTATATGTCCCACTATGCTTGTTTGAAAAGAAAGTTGGGTTTCGACACTAAAGGACTTTTGTCGCTACTTGCATCACTATCAGTTGATCCTTTTAGTCATCCGGTCCCTAGCCTTCTGATCCTCTAGGTTTATCTTCAACTGAGGCACCCACTGTCTTGCGAGCAGCATTAGAAGTCTGGAGCTGCTTCCGTCTTGATGCACAGATGTCTGGAATTTGAGAAACTGCTGCACAATTGATGTACTCATTCTTCTTGCAATATACAATCTTATTTGTTCAGTCGCTAAAATGGCCTTTCAGCGTTTTCCCCTCAGACTAGGAAACCACAGAGCTGTTCTAATATTTCTTTCCCAAGTCTTGCCTGCATGGCAAAGACAGGTGTCCGAATATGGCAGTCCAGGTAACCATTTGTATCCAAGTGTGGACTCATTTGAATAACTTCCCTTTAAAGAAAACTGTAGGAACTTGTTGTAAACTCTTCTTAGTAACCTAATACTGAATGTTAGAACCTTATGCTTTATGGGAAGTGCTAATAGCTCCAGTCACACCTATTGATGAAAATCTAGAAATAGGTATATTAGACTGATACTAATGGCGGACTGGGTGCTAATCAAGTCCCTGTTAACAATAATGATAACAACTGAAAGTCTCCTCCTGCAGTAAATGAATAGTTTATTTAACAATAAGCGTAATGAATTTGGCAGCATCCTTGTTGAGCTGGTAAAGCTGTAATGTTAGACATACACCTTTGTTCTTCTTGGCAGTAAAGAATCATAGGATCTGTTCTGGTTTAACTGAGATGGTACTTACTAAATGCCTTTTGAAATAGCCTTTTCATCATAGGAGAGGACGAGATGCTGGTAAAAATAGAAAAGACTAAAAACAAGGCTTTTGAGTAACACCCCTCCACTTCCCCAATCCTGTTTTGATTATATGTGGAGCAGAAACACCTCCTTTGACCTAATTTACTCTGCCATCCTTCTTGTACCCCTTCAGTTGCATGTGCTTGGCCTGAGTAAATTCCTTGCGCAATTCACAGCCCTTTGGCAGGTAGCCAATTGACAGACAATAGACATGTGTGGCACTGTCTTCCTTGAGAAGGAAGTACAAACATAAAATCTGTGTTTCACCTAAAAGACCAGGAAGCTGATACTTGAAAAAAACATATTAAACAAAAAAAAATTCCATATCGTGTTCTTGATCAATTTTGAAATTTTAATGTATAATCATCTTATACACAGATCACCAATTTTTAGGTTCAAAATAGTTCTCAGATTTAGATGCAAAAGAAAAAGTCAAGGGCATACTGATCTCAAACTCAAGAGGAATGGCAGACAAGTAATTCTAATGATTTCATGTAGTTGAAAAGGATTCTAGGCTACCTTTCAATATCTTCCAGGTGTCTTTATACAGACACTGTCTCTGATGATGTCCCTAGGATTTTTCTTACACACAAGTCGGGAGTTGCGTTTGATGCAATACTCGGAGAAGAAGGGTTTGCACTGTAACGAAAATGCATTAAAAAAACTAAAGTGAAAAAGATGAACATGACTGTGAGCAGTACTGTTACTTCCGTCTAGTGCATCAAGTGTGCTATAAATACAACTGTATTTTCGAAAAAAATAAAATGGTACTATTCCATACTCTTCTGCTCAAAACATTACTTAGTTTTAGAATGTAGACTGTTGTCCTTTCTCTTTCTGTTCAAGTAACATACATGTCCGTTTTGTTAAATTAACTGTATTCTATTTTAAGGAATAAACGGTTCACTGATGCAATGATTGTTCTGCAGCACATGTTCTTCAACACCATACCATTGCAGATTTCACAAAAAGGTACATGCTCCATGGATCCATTGCTTGGGATCTGACTCAGATTCTTAGCATTTACAACTTTGCATATCCTTGAATCCACACACAGCCTAATGGCTGCTTATAGTTTACCAGTCACTCTGAGCGAGTGTGTGGGTACCAGTATTACACGTTGCCCGAAAGTGGGACAGTTTTATTTGCCATCCTACCTGGGAGCCAACGAATTCAGGAGAGGATGTGGCGTAACGGCCAGAGCAGTCGGCTTTGGAGCTGGGGAACCAGGCTCATCATCCTGCGATCCTGGGCAAATCACTTAATCTCCCCGTGCCTACAAAAAAATGAATGTGCCCTTGTGTAATGTAACTGGTGCTCATGTAAAGCGCTCCAATACCTTTGGATCAAGTTCGCGCTATATAAAACTGCAAAAGAAAAAAAAAGGAGTCTGGCATATGCATAAAGTGGCAAAAAAGAACATAGCTCTTAATACCGCTATCTTGATTTTTAGGGCACATTAAATAACAGTTTGTAGCTGTTACCCATGTTGGCTGAAGCTATAGGCAGACACATTGAATATTAGATAATGACTCTGGAGGAAAATAAAAAATATTGATGAAAAACTACACAACACCATGTGGATTTATTTGAGAGTGCTTGGAAAATTGTTTTATTACCCATTTAATGTCACTCAGTTTATTGAATTTACAAAAAGAAGAGCTGGGTTGCAAACCTATGACCAGAAATGTAACACCCTGAGCAGTCATGCTAAATTATTTTATGTCTGCACAGGCCATCCAGATTAAGTGCTCAAGGAATGTTAAAGAGTGTGGGAGGAGTTTGCTGTTATTTCCTGTGCTGTTTTTATTGTATATACTTTGGCGTGATCATTTTGGCAATATTTTGGTAACGGGGTGTCAGAAATTTGGTAATTGGGTTTGGAGTGAAGACCCTTACCAGCTCAATAAATGTAGGCTGGTTTGGTCAAAACACAGTGCGGTGAGAAACACTTCCTAACCGCTGGTAGCTGTAAAGAAAGCAGCAGGCCGTTCTCCAGAGAAAAGCATATTAGATTCAAGAGGTGCTAAGCCGTATCAAAATTAAGAACGCAACGCAGTAAAATTCCCAAACCAGTAAAAAAAAAAGAAAATCAAGAAAAATCTAATAGTCAAAATTACAAAACATTGTTAAAAATGGACTAAGGAAACCAGAGTTATGGATTGTTAATGTTGGTAAGCACAATTCACCAAGAAATGGCAAAGCACCAATCATGGTCAATGGTTGCGGTTAACCAGGATCTAGAAGTGATTTCTGACTCATAGCAATGGAGAGGGAGTCGGGTCAAACCGGTCAAAGTTTTACCTTGGGAATTTATTATTTTTCTGGTTTTCAAAATCCTTCAGCGGGACCAGGTAGGATGCTAAAGCTTGTTAGGGTCCCTTGAAGTCAGATAAGTGTTCATTGAGCTCTTCCTAAAACCTTGACCTTTGGTGCCAACAGTTCCAAGCAGAAGAAAGTCAGGTCGCCTAGCAGCCAAGGTTTTTTCGACACTGGAATAACGTTGCCGCCTCACCCGAGTCCTTCACGGTTTATCTGGGAATCTTGGTAGCGCTCTCCCTTGGGTAACCTCAGCATCTTGTTCCCGTCCTCCGGAGGTAGAGAAAAATGACTACGCCCCAATATTTGTTGATATTGTGAAAGGCACTCTTGGTCTTTTCTACAGCCTACAGAACATCATGGCAGGCATGTAAGCACCAAGTCTCTCTAAATTCATGCTTCTCACAAGGCCCAACATAATCCTCTCACAACTGGCCTGATGGGCCTTCGTCAAAGGATGGATCCCTAACTATCTTTTGTGGCACTGTGGCGGCAGTGAACAAGAGCCGAGGCAGATGACAGTCCGAGAATAGGTCCTGTCCCAGGGTGAAAGTAGAGATCATGTGCCCCTCAGATTTTTCCCCAAGCAAGTCAAATGCTTGCTTATTTTAGATGTCCTTCCAGGTCTGGGACTATTGAGAGGAGTTGGTTTGAGGTACCATTCTGTTCATGGGCACTAACCAGAGATTGAAGAAGTCCCTATTCCCAATCCTGCCAGAATCTCCTCAAAAGAATCCTCTTCAAATCTCCTTGCCTTTTTTCAGCCATTCCACTTTCACCTTACTGTAAATCTTTGTAGAGTCCCCCATTCGAAATGGCACATCTGACTCCCCTCCCAAGTGGTCTGAGCCCCCTCATAGATCAACCACTATGCAAAAAAGAAAACGCCCCCTCTCCTTGATTGGAAACACCTTCCCCTCTGTAGGAGGCTGGCTTAGTATATGGTGCACACTTACTTAAGCGATGCACCTTGCACTAATCCAGGCAACCTGTATGGTGATTTTTGTGGTCTTTGATAACCTTTGAAAGCTTTCAAAGTGGTAGCTGTGGGAGCAGCCTTCAGACTTATCTTGAAGGAGTGTTAAGCAGCATATCTTACCAATTTAATCATATAGTATAGGTTAAATTAAAAAGAAACAGTGTATATATAAAAACATGTCTATTTATTACACAGCACTCACTAACACATTGGTATATCTCCTACCCGGAGATATCAACACAAATATACAAGAATACTTCAATTGCAAATAAGTAAGTAAGCACAAAATACAGTGGTCTCCAGAGGGAAACCAAACCATATACTAAAGAAGTGGAATGTGAACTGCGACCCAAGTCGGGACTTGGACCAGGAGACTCAGAGGAGCTGGGGACACAAGGAACCCCACAGAGGCTGTGTGCAGTGTGGAAACACAGCCACGTGTCCAATAGAAGTCAACGGGGAAGTTGAAGATCTCTGGAATGCAGAGCCAACAAGCCTTGGCAACGGCAAGTCGACGCAGCGCACAGGGGTCTGGTCCCAGCAGCTCCGACTAGGGATACTGGCCTCAAAATTGCTGAGAGGACAGGTCAGGCCTCGATGGAGTTGCAGACCCACTACCTGTGTTGCTGAGCCTTTCGAAGTCCCTGGGACGTCAGGAGCACTAGACCAGTCCGCTTCATTGCGGTACTTGCAGATGCAGGGGACTGACTCCTTCACTCCAAGGGAGATCACTTCAGGTGTCCTTGATGCCTACAGGTCTGTTGAAGATCCTGGATAAAGCACAGACACAGATGAAGAAGAAGACTTGCAGAACAGCGAGACCAGGAGCAGCAGGAGTCTAACTTGATGCAGTCTTGGTTCCAGGCGAAGTCCAAGTGTCCAGACGGTCGAAGAGTAACGTTTTTCAGTCTGGAGTCTTGTCCCACAACAATTATGAGGACCCATCCACAGGTAAGTCCTTAAGTACCCTAAGGGAAGGGTTGGAACAACTCAAGGTTCCCTCCCAGAGGAGGGACCGGACAGAAGGGAGGATAGTCCCATGTCCTTTGTCTAGTTTCGCGCCAGAGCGGGAGTCAAAGGATCCCCTGAACTGGAGTATGCAAGGACACCAAAGGAAACGTTTATCTGTCATGAGGGGTGCAAGCACCAACTCACACAGGCTGCTATGGCAGGCCTGTAGTCACAGTTTAAGTGGGCTCCCATGGGTGGCATAATACATGCTGCAGCCCATTGGAGACCCCTGGTGTACCTTTGCCTGGGTACCATATACTAGGGACTCACAAGGGTACACCTGTAGTCAATTATGGATGTACAACTGTTCTTCCCATGGTCAAATTTAGGGAAGAAGCACAGTGACTGGGGTCCTGATTAGCAGGATCCCAGTCAGACTAGTCAAAAACATACTGACACCAAGCAAAAAGTGGGGGAACCCATGAAAGCAGATCCTACACCATCCTTGATCGGAAACACCTTCTCCTCCTGCTTGTGGAAGCACGTGTATATCAGAGGGACCTTTCTAAAGAACACTACATCACTAGCAGTCAATTCTTGCTCTTAGAAACCATCTTCCCCTCCAATCACACATAACCTGTATTTTGTGCTGCTCACTCTCATTTGGTTGCTGGTTATTCTGTGGCTCTCCTTCCTCTGGAACTTAGTCTCTTTACAATCCTTTTGATGCACTCACTTGCATCCTTCCACTATTCACATTTAGATAACTACTTGTTTCTTTTCATTTAGCACTCCATGAGTGATGCTACCCTCCTCAAGTACTACCTCCCCATGCTGCATTGCTCTCCATCTCTCCCATGTTTCATATAAAACCACAGCAACAAGGTTATTTTTGCTGGGCTATGACTGAAGAACAAACATTTCCGGTTATATTTTGTTTTAGATCCCGCCTTCCACATATAGTATGAAAGCACAAGCTTCGGTACTCAACGGATTTAATGGCGTGGGGATCGTCTCTTAGGCCCCTGGAGGCCTATACATCTGTTGCCTGGGCTACTGATGAAGACCTAATGGCGGAATTCCATTGAAAGAAAATTAGGCTTTGGCAACCATTTTTCTTTAAAGTCTGAGGCGACCTTATTCTCTTTAAGTTATGTTCAAATTTTCCAGAGTGAAAAGTATTTAAAAATAAACCATGCCATTGAATTCAATGTGCAGTTCTGAGATCCATGATATGTATTTGCTTTTCCTCCAGTATTTAAAAATGTTTTGTATTTTACTTTTGTAAACAGTACTTTACAGACTGTGAAAACATAATCATGTATTTGTCAAAACCCCTTTCAGAGGGCCACGAGGCAAGCAGAATTTACTGGGCCAAACCACTGGAGTTACCCGTCGTGTCTTGGGGCCTGGCTTACTATGTGTCCTGAGTAACTTGGCCAGCTACTACCCCTTTAAGCACTTACTCTCAGTGGTAGCGCGGGTCGAGCAATACATGTCTCTTTGAATGGGAGGTAGGTGTGAGGCATACAGAGGCTCAAGTCTCAAAATACACACAGTAACAGCAATAAGATGATTCTGAGATGAAATACTTGCTGTTATAAAAAAAAAGCATTGCTATAATGAAAAACGAGTTTTTTAATGAGAGTACACAAAGTATAGAGGCAACACAATAAATAACATCCACAGTCTCATAAGATCGTCGCACTAGCGTTGTCCTGGGTGGTATCCCTGAGTTCCTCCATCCCATTTTAGTGAGGATGTTTATTCCCCATTTGATACTAGAGGCGACTCCCAGATGCAACCCGCACTAGTGCCTGCATGACCAAACCCAAGTTTGGCCTCGAGTCAACTTTAACAGTGCTATGTTCTAAGTTCCCAGAAGGCATGCATGCCTTGCACAGTCTTACCTGACCTGATGGAAGCTGGCTAGTGCAGGAGGACCAAGGTGTGTTTTGGCAGGCTCCAGTTCAATGTTGCTAAGGGTCCGAGAAATCTCGCAGTCTTTCCCCTATGATGCGTTGGAGCTCCTTCAGTCTCCCGACACCCTGTGCCGGTGCCAGACATCCTCCTCCGTGGCTCCTCACAATCGGTCACAAAGTGTTCTTGGGGCAGCCTGGGCATGATGGGCCCTGGCAACGGTCCTGCTTCCACAGTGGCCTCCACCAGGCAAACAGGTGTCTCTGATTGGCGATGCACAGGCATCGACCCTTACTTCACGGTGGCCCCCGCCTAGCATGCAGAGGTCACCAACTCGCTCTGCACAAGAGCATCGGCCCTTACTTCACAGTGGCTCCCACCAGGCATATGGGGGAATCTGACTGTGCTGCAGCAATGATCCAGACTGGACCAGGCATCTCACACTTTGCTCACCAAGTTACACTCTGCAGCATACCTACTGGGACTCCTTCCCTCAGGCGCATTCCTCCTCCTCCTCCTCCTCACAGAGTCCAGTGGTCTTGGCAGACAGGCAGAAGGCTGGTTCTCCAGGCTCTGGGCAAGTGGCCCTGACTTCCTGGGTGGTGACCACTCACCCAGCAAGGAGACTAACAGACCATGGTCCCTAGTCCTGGTATAGGAGCCAGAGGTCTTGATGATTTTCTCTCATGACTGAACAGTGCTGTTGAGCAAAGTGTGGGGCTCATGCTCCCACCTTTATAGTCCAGGTCCTGACACAAATGTGATTTAGTGTCTGGTTCTTTGAAATTAGTCTATGGATTCCAGCGTCTTTGAAGTGCTCTGTACTTTGCACTGCCTTTTGTCAAAGGCATAGTCTACCAAAGCAAGAGTGGCTCCGTTTCTGATTGGCCCACAACACAGGCCAATTGAGTAACTGGGGAGCACACCTGGCTGCCAGCCTCCACTGAAATATGCCTCATAAAGGTTCAAAGACCCAAGCCTTCCTCTCTAGCAAGATTCTCTGCTCCACAGTGCCAACCTTATCAGTTTTACCATTCCCTGACAATGAGCCCAGACCCCACTGATCAGTCACTGTTCCTGGAATCAAAGAGACCTTTGCTGTGCACAGATGATTCCCTGCTTCCCTTCCATCAGTGTGATCCCACCACTGCCCTCCAGAATGTCAGCAATCCTCACCTCACACGCCTTTCCAGGCCCTGTGTTTCCAAAGTGGAACCCACTGGCTTCCATGTCACGTACCACACACAGGTGCACACACACGCATCCCAGCATGCATTTGTAAGTATCACACGCTCTCCAGTGTTGCACACAATTCATGTAGGTCAAGGGTGAATTAAGTACACAGCCACGGAGCTTTACAGAAATGGGCCAACAGCCACCACTCCAGTGACAGGAAAAAAGGCCTGCTCACACTACTGAACACAAAATGGGTATGCTGCCACCACCGTGCTTGTGTTAATTAACAGTAGCCCTCTACCATCATGAGGGCAGCACTTGGTGAGCCCCTCCCAGTCCAACAAGACCTCATTTCCATGCTTAGGCCATGGGGCACACATATGATACATGTTTGCTGTTGACCAAAAATCAGTACCATGGGTCCAGATCTCCATGCATCTGGGGCAGTCAGGGCGGTGTGCACGTCTGTCACCACGCAGTGAAATATCTGAAAGAAACAGTTACTTATAGATTCCTTACCTTAGAATTACCCCCAGGCGTCAGACTGGATCCGGAAAGTTTTTTCCTCAGCAGTACCTCTGCGCGTCGAAAGGTCCAGCCGACGTCGGCAGCGGACGCGGTGCCGGTGGAGTCGGCGCCGGTGGAGGTGTCACAAGGTCGACCGGCGCCGATCCGGATCCAGGCCTGGATCCATGGGGGCCCTGCGGCGCCGGCAGGGAAGGCCTAGGGCCCCCAACCGAGTCCGCGGGGCCCGAAGGCTCGCCGGCGGAGTCGGGCTGCCCAAAGATGGCATGCATGGCTTCGTAAAACTGACGAAGCTGGTCAGGGGTCGCTCCGGGTCCCGGAAAGGGAGGGAAGCTCGGAGTCGACCCTTCAGGCTCCGCATGCGGAGCCGCGGGAGTGGCACCGCCCGCATCCCTCGTCGCGTCAGCCGACCGACGGGGAGAAGTCGAAGAGCGACGATGCTTCTTCGACTTCTTCTTGTGCTTCGACTTACCTGACCCCGAGTGCAAAGACTTGGATGACGAGTGGTGATGGCTCCGCGACCGGTCCCTCGACCTCCCTCGCGACCGGGACCTCGAACGGCGCGGAGCCGACTGCCGGCGCTCAAGAAGCTTCGGAGCCATGGTCCGGCAGTCGGAGCACGACTTGGGGTCGTGGTCGCGCTCCAGGCAAAAGAGGCACACGGGGTGCGGATCCGTTACCGATATCATGCGGGAACAGGAACCGCAGGCCTTGAAGCCGGGCATCCCTACGTGCACCAGGAGTCGGTAAAACTCAAAAAGACGTCGACAAAAGTCGCTCAAAAAGTTCAGTCAAAAAATTACTGGAGGTACCGCTCTCTCCGGATCTGCGCTGGCTGGTGCGGAAAAAGTAAGAACTGACGTCAGCGCGCGACCACGTCGCCAACGACGGACGCGGAGCCTACCAACGCCACCTTTCGACGCGCAGAGGTACTGCTGACGAAAAAACTTTCCGGATCCAGTCTGACGCCTGGGGGTAATTCTAAGGTAAGGAATCTATAACTAACCTATGTTTCTTACAGATATATCGTTACCGAAGGTAAGTAACTTGTTCTTTCTGTCTCAACAGACACCCCTCTTAGATCAGACTACCTCACACCAACTCCTAACCCAGAGAGGTTAGGTGGTCATATGGGCAAAACCTATGGAAAAGTCCATCTGCATTCTTGTGGTTTAATCCAGCTCTGTGCTCCACTACAAAGGTAACCCTTGCAGTCATATAGACCATCTCAACAACCTGGAACACTTTCCCTTCATGGCCATCAGTCACTCCAATAGCTGATGATCCGTTTGCTCTACAAACCTAGTGCCAATCAAGTAAGGGTGGAACTTCTACAAGGCCCACACTATTCCAAAGCACTCATTCTAAGTGGCAGCCCAGTTCCTTTCCCTGGTGAGTAACTTCCTACTGATAAAGGCTTCCGGATGCTCTCTACCTTTGTCATTCAGTTGAGCTAGCTGGTCAGAGGCATCCGTCTATACATTAAAAGGCTGACTGTAGTCCTGTGCTTGCAGTACAGGTGCACTACATGGTGCTGTCTTCAGCTCCTTGAATGCCCTTTGACACTCCTCAGTCCAGATCATTTCACTGGGCTACTTCCTAGAGGTGAATGCAATCACTGGTGCAACTATATCCCATAGTTGGCCACACAGTGCCTCTAGTATCATGTGAGTCCTAAAAAGGGCCTCACCTCAGTCTGGGTAGTGGGCACCTCCCATTTCATAACAGACTGGATCTTGGCATCCAACAGTCGAACCTGCCCGTTACCCACCTCATGCTCAAGGTAGACTACGGAGGACTGCCCCCCCCCCCTGACACTTGGTTGCTTGAATGGTCAGTGTTGCCTCCTGTATTCCAGCCAACACCTGTCCTAGGTGCCTCGAATTGCCATGAATTGCTAAACACCACAAGTTCATCCAGGTCGGCCACACAGTACTCTTCCAGCCTTGCGAGTACATGGTTCACCATGTGCTGAAAAGTGGCAGGGGCTTTAACCCAAAGGGAATTACCTTAAACTGATATAACTCCTCTGGCATAGAAAATGCAGTCTTCTTCTCGGCACTTGGTGCCAAGGCGATCTGCCAGTACCCACTGTTCAAATCAGTGGGTGCTCAAGTACTTTGCAGCACCTACCCGTTCCACAAGCTCATCCGCTTTCGGGATTGGATGGGCATCAGCCTTGGTTACCTCATTATGGGCATAGTAGTCCACACAGAAGACAATAGACCCTTGCTTTGATACTAGTACCACAGAAATAGATCAAGGCCTATGAGATCTCTCAATGACCCCCAGGTCCAACATCTTGGCAACTTCTACCTTAATGCATCCCTGAACCTGGTCAAACATTTGGCCCTTCACTGGCAGATTGTCACCTGTGTCTATGTTGTGGACACAGACAAGTGTCAACTGTGGAGCCAGTGAGAAGAGGTTGGAAACCGCCCCAGTACCTCTCTACACTCTGTCTGCTGCTCAGGCATTAACTCAGGGTCTAACTTAACCCCTCACCCAGTGCCATCCCTCATGTCACCATGCAGCAGATTAGGAAGAGGCTCCTAGTCTTCCTCAACCTCCTCTGCCAAAGCCATGACATCCATTGTGTATTCTCTCCGAAGGTAAAGCTTTAGCCAGTTCACATGGAACACTCTCCTTGTTTCCCTTGTAGCAACTAGTACTTAACCTCAGAAATCTTCTGAACTGCCATGTATGGCCCACACCATGTGTCCTTCAAAGCCAAGGGATGAATAGGCTACAGCACCAACACATCTTGACCTACCTGATATCCAGTCAGCATAGCTTTCTGGTCATAACAGTCCTTCATAAGCACGTGATTGCCTGATGCTTTTCCTTCACCTGACTCATGTATTGTGCCATCAGCTTAGAGAAGCCAATCACATAGTCCGCTACATTCTTCTCTGACTAGAGTGAGTACCCCTCACAGGTTATCTATGCAGAAACTCAAAGGGACTGAACCCTGGCCACCCTCTGCAGATCTCTCTGTAGGTGAAGAAGAGACATGGTAGGAGAAGACCCCACTTCCTCCTAAGATTCTCTGGCAGAGTTACTATCATGCTCATAATTGTCTTGTTGAACCACTCCACCAAACCATTGGTTTGTGGTTAGTATGCCGTGGAGAAGTGGTAGGTCACACCAGCTTGCTCCCACATTTCTCTCATGTATGTTATGTTATGTTAGCCAGATTTATAAAGCGCGCAGCTGCCCCAGCGAAGAGGCGTCCCGGCGCTGCCAGCAACAGAGAGTAGCAGGGTAAAGGAGAGACTGGTAGGCAACAGAAGAAGAGGGTAGGCGGCCTAAGCTCGTGGAAAGAGGAAGGTTTTAATAGCTTTCCTGAAAGCCAGCAAGTCATTTAGGCAGCGGATCTGAGAGGGCAGAGAATTCCATAGTTTAGCGGCCGTGTAGTGGAAGGAACGACCACCGGCCCGTGCACGCTTCACCCGGGGGACAGTGACTAAATGCTGCCCCGAGGAACGCAGCTCGCGCAAGGGTTTGTAGGGGGTTAGCATATTGGCAAGGAGGCAGGGTGAAGCAAGTTTCAGGATCTTAAAGGATAGGCAGAGTGCCTTAAATTGGATCCGTTTGGTCACCAGAAGCCAGTGAAGCCACCGAATGGCATCAGTGGCGGAACAGTGACGTGGGAGCCCTAAAAGGGCTCTGGCAGCCGCGTTCTGCACACGCTGTAGTCGCATTACCTCAGCCTGATTGGCTCCCAAGAGGAGCGAATTAGCGTAGTCCAGTCTGGATAGAATAGCAGACTGGACAATCAGCTGGCGAGTAAGCGGATTGAAAAACCTCAGCAGCGGCTTGAGACCCCGCAAGAGACCAAAACAGGTGCCCGTGACATTTTTTGTATGTTCTTGGAAGCTAAGGGTGGAATCCATCCAGACCCCTAAGTTCTTAACCGCCAACTTAGGGGTGGAGGTGTCTCCAAGCACACTAGGCCACCACTGCTCATTCCAGAGGTTCCTGTCCTTCCCTACCAACAATACCTCCGTTTTAGTGGCGTTCAACTGAAGGCAGTTAGAGTTCATCCACTCTGCCACGGCGGCCAGGCCGCTCCTAAACCTGAGGGCGTCCAGCGGAGAACCATCAGATAGGGCCACCACTAGCTGCGTATCGTCAGCATATGAGACCATGGTGAGGCCCATCTTCTTGGCCACCGTAGCAAGAGGCTGGACATATAAATTGAACAATACGGGGCTCAGAGCCGAGCCCTGGGGTACCCCTTGCCCAATGGAGTGGGGCTGGGAGAGGAACGGGGGGGCTGACACACGGAAAGATCTATCGCTCAGGAATGACTTAAGCCATTCGAGTGCGAGGCCCACTACTCCGGCAGCCTCCAGACGTTGCAGCAGAATCGCGTGTGAAATCGTGTCAAACGCGGCACTGAGGTCAAGTAAAATCAGAGCCGCAGTATGACCAGAGTCCAGGATGGTCTGTAGGTGAACAGTCATTGCCAGCAGAGCTGTCTCTGTGCTGTGACCCGCACGAAAACCATTTTGCGAAGGGTCCAGAATATTATTAGTATTGAGGAATTTAGTAAGGATGTTATTAACATGGGCCTCAGCAATCTTAGCCACCCACGGCAGGAGGGAGATAGGCCGGAAATTTTCCAGCTTTGCAGGGTCCAGCGAAGGTTTTTAAGGATGGGAGAGACCCTAGCCTGTTTCCAGAGAACAGGAACCACAGCAGTGGTAAATGAGGAGTTAATAATCTGGCACAGAGGTGTCAAAAAAGAGACAGTGAGTCCCTAAACTGAGCAGGTCTTAGAGGATCAGCCGGAGAGCCAGATTTAACTTTCTTACTCAAAAGAGTAAGCTCTTCCTGTGAGATACTGGGGATAGCTGTCAGAGAATGCAAAGGGGGGTACGCAGCAAGAGGCCGTAGAAGACGGCTTTTGTGGAAAAGAACGATAAATAGTATCCACCTTGTTAACAAAAAACAGCGCCAGGTCTTCACATTGTTGCTCAGTAATGATCGCAGAGGCCTTGGGTTTATTGCTTACTCTCAGTTCTTTCAGAATTTTAAAAATACATTTAGACGGGTTAGGACTCAATTGTATTTCGTTGGCATAGTAGGCAGCCCGGGCGATGCAGACATTTCTATGGTAGTTTTTAATCGCAGCCAAATAGGTTTTTTTTAGTTATAGTGTCGTAGTCTTTCCTCCACAAGCGCTCTAGTTTCTTACATGCTTTCCGCAGAGAGGACAGTGTGTCATTGTACCATGGGCTGGGGTCCGCAGAGCGGCCTTTCATCCATTTAGCTGGGATGATGGAGTCCAAAGATTGGACAATTCAGTTACAGAAATCACTGTAGGCCCCATCGGCATCGTTCTGAGGTGCTGGAAAATTCGCAGAGAGCAGCGCATGGAAATCCTCCAACCTCAGTTTACGCCAAGGGCGCCTGAAGACGGGGGGGTGTATGTCCCTAACAAGGGGTTCAGGTGCCGGAAAGAGCATGGTTACCAAAGAATGGTCGGACCATCCCACAGGTTTAGGAATCTCTACCGTAGCAAATGGAATATTAGAAAAAATAGGGTCCAACAAGTGACCCGCTAAATGAGTGGGGCCAGGGACCAATTGATAGAGTTGGCAGGCTGCCAGGTCCGCCAGCACGCTGATAACTGCGGCGTCTTGCGTCTGAGGAGATAAATTTGGTTAACTGGTCTTAGATTACCATTCTTGGAAACCCGACCCTAAAAAAGATACCCCAGCAAAGTTCTTGCTACCTGTTTAGCAGTCATGCTCCTCAGAGGTACCACGTCTGGGTACCTGGTGGAAGATGCACCACAACAAAAATGTACTTGTTGCCTGACTGTGAGGGGTGTCAAATAGACCTAAAACTTTTATCCCCACCCACTCAAACGGAACACTCACAGCTGGTAGACATGCCTTCGTCCTTCTTCCTGACTTACCACTCACTTTGCAAGTGGGACAGGTTCTACAGAACCTCTCTGTCTCTCTGCAAATCCCTAGCCAGTAGAACAGAGGGTCCAACCCATCCTGGATTTTCTTAATGCCCAATTGTTCAGCCAACAGCACATCGTAGACCAATGACAACAGGAAGTTCCTGTTCACCAATGGAACCACGAGCCTCTTGCTAGTACCTGGCTCAGGATTTACCGTCTTGCTATAAAATAGGCAATCCTCCTGCCCACCATAGTGTCCTCCGAGCACTTCTTTGCTGATCTGTACCTGGGTTTCCTTGCAAAGTCTAACAAGTGTAGGGCACTCCTACTGTGCCTTGCGGAAACCATCCTGGGTAGGCCCTCCAGCAGCTGGCAAACACTGCAGCTCTGGAAGCAACCCAGACTCCAGCACTTTGTCTGCTTTGAGAGACTCTTCCTCCTCTCATTCTGGTGCAGAGGTGATAAGCTCCACGTCCAGTGCCTTCCTTGAGTCTGCCTTTTCTTGCACACCATCTTACCCTGGTCCCTGCAAATTGGGAATGGTCCCATACTACTTCTGTGACTGCAGCACAGCCTCTGCTCAACACACCTGATGCTGTTAAAGCCATATAGGCCTCTGGTTCTGGCACCAAGCAAGTGGCAATCAAATAATTGCCCAAGAGACAACCAGTACCTTGCTTCCCTCCCACTCCTACATTTACCATGCCTGCCTTGCCATCAATTTCTACGTCAGTACGGGCAAGTGAGTACTTCTTGTCATCACCACTGACTACCAAACTAGTATCTTTGGTACGAGGGAGAATTTCCTCAGGCTTGAGATACTTTGTCTCATCCATAATCCTGAAAGCCCTGGTATCTCCAAGGACAGGCACTTGCCTCCCATTGATACTGACTTCCTGCACAAATCCCATCGTGTTAGGATGAATGTACTTCAGAGCATCTGGGTTCCTTTCTTAGATGTCCATAGCAACAAGGTTGAGCGCAACAGGGCCCCTTCGGATCCCTTCACCCACGTGTAACATGCTAGTTATCATGGGTGCTGCTGCTACAGGGTCTTTCACCTGACCATTTCTTCTATAAGGCCCCACCTGGTGGCACTTCTAACAAGTTACAACATTGGAATTGGAAGAACCCTTTTGTCCTCCCCTCTCATGATGCTCCTTACCAGACACACCATTACCATTTCGTGTGGTACTTACTTGGGTCCCTTGAGAATTATCCTTGCCCTTGCCCTCAGGCTTGGAAACAGTCAGTGGGGAGTTCCTCTCCCCTTTTGGCTTAGAACCATGCAGCCTCAGACCTTCGTGAAGCTTGTCAGCCAAAACTGCAAGTTTCTCTGTATCCCTCTCCATTAGATTGGACAGGTATTGCCTAAGTGGGGTACCACACTCCTTGATTTGCTCTATCATCATCAACTGGTTTTTGAGAATGAAAATTCTTGATCTCCATCCCTCTCACAAACTAATTCCAGTCATGCAGTACACCATGAATCCATGTTCAAACAGACCACCTCACCTCTCTTCCCACTCTTTTAGCTTCTCATCCTGCTCTTTCAGTTTCTCTTCCCGGGCCCATTTCTCCTGTTTCTCCCACCTCCTTGCCTCTTGTTCCTGGTGAGCTAGCCTCAGCTTCTGCCTTTCAAACTCCTTGGCCTTCTCCTACTGCTCAGCTTTAGCTTTCTGATGAGCCAATGGAAGTTTGGGGTCTTTTCTAGACTCAAACCACCCATGGGATTTACACCTGTAATTGGTGACTGTAGTATCCTAGAAATTTGAGGTGGTGAATTTAGTGGGGGAAACTCTGGAAAATACAATAGAGGAGACACACTGAATGTATCTAGGACAGATCTGTACTAAGGGGACATGAGAGCCTGGCTCCACAGTGATCTCCTGGGTCCCTAACATGGTTCTCTCCCCAGAGTCTACCACAGTCTCCTCCCTTTCACTCAGTCTCTCAAACTGGTCCCTAATGAACTCAACAAAGACCTCTCTTACCCTGGTCCTGGGAATCCTCCACCCCGTGTCCCTACTTAGATAATTCAGCTTATCTGTTGACATGGTGCTAAGGTCTACTTCCAACCCTGTGCTCTCCATTATTTACGTGTTCAGACTTATTGTGCTTCTGGCACAAATTGGAAACGGTCTCTGCAGTGTTCATACCCTGGACTCCTAAACGTTAGGTGTTCCACCACTGCCACCAATTGTCAAAACCATTTCCAGAGGGCCACGAGGCCAACAGGAGTTACTGGGCCCAACCATGGGGTTGAGGCCATTTACTCCTGTTGTCCTGGAGCCGATCTACTGTGGGTCCTGAGTATTGGGCCAAGTACTACCCCTTTCAGCACTTGACTCTCAGTGGTAGCGCATGTTTAGAAGTCCAAAGCTCTTCGAGGTGCAGGTAGGTGGAAGGCATACACAGGTTCAAGACCTAAAATACACACAGTAACAGCACTAAGATGATTGTCCAGCTAAATTCATACTTTTATGGAAAACAAAAATGAGTATGTTAATGAGGTCACAGAGTATGTTAATGAGAGCACACACAGCATAGAGGCAACAAACTAAATAAAAACCACAGTCTCTTAGGGCCGGCGTAGTAGTGTGGTATCCACAGGACAAAACTTTAAAAACTTTGGCCTCAAGGGTCAATTTCAACAAAGCTACTTGCTAAGTTTTTTTTTTTTTTTAAATATATTTTTATTTTGCTTCAAATGTAAACATTGACAAAACTGCAACAACAACAGTGCACTTAGACCCCCTTCAACCATCTGGTGATTCCCATATCCGGTGAGCGTCGGAGAAAAACAAATTAAGGCACAGGCAAAGTTACATACAGGACTATGGGTATTCTTTACGGTCATCCCGCCTCTCACAACCCACACCTCACTCCCCCTACCCGGGTCCAGCAAAGTATTATTGGGCCGAGAACCCATCCGCTGTAAATTGGGTGTCTCCGCTGCTCAGATTCAGACCATAGTGTCTCAGCCAACCACCCCATATTTTCTTGAACTTTTTGGGGCAACCTCTACTTTTGTATATCACTCTCTCTGCTGCCACGTACATCCATTCCCCCTTTCCATTCTTGTAGTGTAGGGGTTTCTTGTGTGCCCCAGCGGCAAGCGATATCGCGCTTGGCCACCACCAGGCCCAATGTGCTGAAGAGAAGTTGGGGTCATGGGACATCTACATCGCCTGGGATCCCTAACAGGATAAATCTAGGGTCCAATGGGAGGGAGATTCCCTGTATTGCGTTCAACTCGGCGATTATTGACTGCCAATAAATCCCAATTTGTGGACACTCCCAGAGCGTATGAAGAAAATTGCCTGTATCAGTCCGACAGCGCAGGCATTGGGACGACTCCGCGCGTCCCATTTTGTGTAGTTTGTCTCTGTCATAGTAGGCCCGGTGGAGAATTTTAAATTGAATGAGGCGAAGTCTGGCTTTGATTGCGACCTCCCTGGGGTGCATCAGGGCCGCCTCCCAGTCTGTCCTCCATTTCCCCCAGGTCTCCCTCCCATGCCCCCGTAAGTCTAACCAAGGTATCGGGCATATTGTTGTTTATTGTTTTGTACGTAAACGAGACTGCCTTCGTTCTTAGTTCTTCCTGGAGTAGTCTCCCTTCCAATGATGCAAATTCAGGGAGGTTGGATGCCTCTATTCCTTCTGCACTCCAAGCATGGCGCAACTGGGCGTATTTAAAAATTTGGGAGGCATGAAGTTGGAATTCTACCTGAAGGGTTGGGAAGGGTTTATGGTTGCCTTTGGCCGTGATATCTCACACCGTAGAGATCCCAAGCAGGTCCCAGGCCTCAAATCCCTGGAGCTTATTTAGTTCTTTAAACCAATTTCCATTCCAAAGAGGGGTGGACCTAGTTATTTTGTGTGTCCAGCCCATTGTCTTATTAGCTCTGTTCCACACCTCTATAGTGACTCTAGTTGCCAAGAGCAGTCTGTGGATCCCTTTCCCACCGTATAAATAGTGTGTGAATGATATATGGGTAAGCGTTACCTGTTCCATTCTGTAAGTGGGGTGGTTCCCGGGTGTGTGTATCCAGTCATTTATAGGGGTAAGGTGGGCTGCACAATAGTAGAGCTACTTGCTAAGTTTGTGCAAATCACCAGTAGGCATGCTGGCCTCAAACAGTCTTAACCGACCTGATGGCAGCGGGGCGTGCTTCGGTTCCGTGACCTCTTGCGGTCTCTCCGTGATGACGCGTTGGGCCTCCTTCGGTCTCCAGATAGCCTGCATTCGTGTCAGACATCAACCTCCATGGCTCCTAGCAATCAGTAAGTGTTCCCTACAGTAGCCTGGGCACGGTTCTGCTTCCACAGCGGAATCTCCTAGCACACGTTGGTCGCCGACTGGCTCTGCAGTATGGTTCCGTTTGGTGTGACCCACCCCTAACCAGACAGTGACAATCAAAATACAAGCGGGATCGTGGTGTACGCAATTGAACATCTTGAAACCTCAGTGATTTTTTTTTTTTTTTTTACTATTGGTCTAATTGTTTTGACTTTTTTTCCACTCATTATTTTGATCTAAGTTTAAGATTGTTGTTTTGAACCATAGCATTTCATCTGCCTTACATTACAGCTGCCAAAGTATCTCTCGGGTCTTGATTTTTTGTCTACTGCTGGGAGCATGGAGTGCTATGGAAACAATGGAAGACGCTATTGGAGAGGTAACTCGTGCTCACTGGATAGCGGATTGTCTCCCCTTCCCACAAAGGGGCAGTGGTATTGCATAAGCAGCCCACTAGATGTTGTGTGGGGTGGGTGGGCGTTTTTAGGAAAAAGAGAACCCGAAAAATGTATTAAATAGTATTAGTGATCTTAAAAGGAGAGTGTTTGCAAGGAATACATTTTGTTCTGGAGAGAAGGTTTCCCCCATGTTGCAAAGAATACAATAAGAGGACTGAGCTATAGTGAGACCCTAAGAGGTTTGAATATTATTTGTAAATTTAGTAACTGATGTATCTTTTACCCGTGAATCATTTTGTTTATGATAAAGCATTCCATATGGGAGAGGGTTTGTTACCAGCTTTGTTTACATGAGGAGAGGGCAGGGGAAATGATTTTATGATGTCCACTGATGCACCCAAATATGGTTGTATTGGATCTCTCCTTGGTTTTCATTTTGATGTAAACGAGCAAGATGAGATGAGAAAATATTGATTATGTGCAGATGATCAAGTTGGAGGGCGTGGCCAGCCCTCCCTCCAATTGAAGAGAGAGAGGCCTGGCAATAAAGAGGGGGTAGTTGCAAGGCAAGGTACATAAGATCATTTTGATAGAAACAGTGAGAAAGGAGAAGTTGTTTTTCATCTGTCATACAGAGTATCATTTGAAGTTTGCAAGTGGATTGAGCCTAGGAGATCTCTAAAAAAGAAAGCGGTACAGTGGGCATGGACCGGCGAGGGCTTTTGCGGCACTAAAGGAAGATGTTCATTGATTGCTGTCTCTTGAAAGGTTTAATGAAGGAAAGATAACCATGCTGAGCACAGATGTGAGCATGTGCAGGCTGGGAGCTCAAGTGGTACATATGGTACATAGTAAAGAGGGTGTAGTGGATTTCAATTCTAAGACTTTGAGGAGAATCAAAGATCAAATCCAGTTCTTGACCTTATTCTGCTTATGAGCACTGTTGGTATTTGGAGGAATTGCAATATATCATGCAACTCAGCCGTGATTTACAAATGCTTGTGTTTCACAAACAAGATTGCACAGTGATTGTGTGTGGCAGCCTGTAAAGAGGTTGGCATAACAAAGACTGTGTGGAGCAGGAGATGCCGTGGGGCATATTTATCATTTAGTTGTGTTGTCCTTGTGCCACAGAAGGGGATGCAAGGGCAATGCAACTGCCAAGTTAGATTTATCAAGCCATGCAAGGCCACCTTGCGTGGCCCGAAGTGGCTTGATAAATCTAGAGTAACGCAGCACAGCGCAAATTGCTGTGTTGCATTACTCTGCCCCAGGGAGGTGTTTCATGGGTGGAGCTTGGGTGTTCCCACGCATCCACCTATGGATTTTGGCGCATTCCCAGAGTTACCCTTATTGGTAGACCTGGGAATGCGTCAAAATGCTACGCCTTCCAGGTGAGGCGTAACGAGGAGAAATATCTTTATTTCTCCTAATTATTTTCCTCTTTCTATGTGTGCTGCATTCTACAGCACACTTAGAAAGAGGAAAATGCCTCCGAGGATTGTGTTTGTGCAGGAAGGTGCACAAAAATACTCCTGCTTACCACGCCCCTGTATTGGCGCTAGGCAGCACTTTGTGCACCAGCACAAGGAAAAGACAGGAATGCGCCATATAATGTTAAATATGGGGCATTCCTGCCCTTTCCCATTCATTTAGCGCAGCACGGTGGCTTGCTGCACTGCGTGAATTCTTGGTAAATATACTCCTAAATTTCCAGTTCATGAGCAAAGAGCTTAGTCTGGGAGACTGGAAGATTGATTCCAAGGTTCAAAGTGTGCCACTAATTGGCCTGAGAGGATGTACTGTTAACCTAGTGAGGCCTGTGAGATATCCAGGGCTAGATGACAGGTGAAAGAGAAGATGATCTGTGTATGGTGCACAGCTGCTCATGTGGCCAAAGTGGTGCACATGCCACTTTTATTGGGATATACATCCTAAGAAATGTCGGTTTTTTTATTTTTATGGTGTCCTTTTTATGTTGGGTGCGAGGGACATGTGAATTTTGATTCTAATTGATTGCCACACAACATGTGGCTAGTGAGGTTACTGAAAGGTGTGTTTGTTGCTTAAGGAAGTAGTCCCGAAAGATTTCAATTACAGAAAATTTCAGTTGAAATTGAGAAGCTACTGTGCTTTCCCAATAGGAGGGTGTGAAGGAGAAATTCTAACCAATTTACTGCATGCAGACTAATGGATTGTTGAAAAGAGTGGGCCAGATGGTTAAAGGGGTCTTTAATTGGCTGTATCTATTGAGGTTTCATGGAGGCATAACTTTTTAAACTATGGAGTGGGGCGTACAGGACCACACCACTATGATACCTTGGTCTCATACTCTCACTTAAATAGATGGAGCCAGAAAACTAATTGACACACCAGTGATTTGAAAGAGCAGGTGTGTTATAAATGGAGGAAAAAAAATGCCAAGGGCAACCAAACTGTTAAATGAATATCATAGAGACCTGAATGGTAAGAACCGGTTTGTGGTGCACCTCTCAATATGTGGAGGACAAGATTTATGTGTTTTCCTTCCTGAGTGTACTCAAGGATGGATGGAGGAACGTGGTGGTCTTAGATAAAGGTGAGAAGTGAAGCAAGGGGCAATTGAGCGGATTTACAGCAAGAAATGCAAGAACCAGACGTCTTAAGAGTATTGTATCGATGAGTCTTCTTTATTGACAACATTTCTTGATCACAGTCTAGACAACACGTTTCATCATGCTCAAGTACACAATGACTTAATCAGGTCAATAATTATTTAAGCAATCCAATGAGGTTGTAATAAGTGAACATCTCATGGACTAACTTGCAGTATTCTGGAGTCCCATCCACTTAAGTGATAAATTCTCTAGCTAGTGTGGGTATGCACAATTGGTGTCAAGTACCGTGTTATCCCTGAGTATAACAAATGCGTGTTTGCATATGTTGGGAATGTAGTCCCTTCTGCGTTTGAGTGCGTTAGCCTTTCATTGGAGACTTATATAGAGCCCAAGAATCTAAAAAGGCTTTTGTAATTCCACTGCCAAGGAACCTCCCCATAGACCCAGTGAGTGTGTGAAAATTGAGACATTCAAGTTCTAGAGTGAGCTGTTACCCAGCTTGCATGATGATGTGGAGGGCTTTGGGCTCCAGGGTGCCCAACAAGCGTGAGCTCTGCCCTAGACATGGGATCAAGACATTGGTAGATGCGTAAGAAAACACTATGGAGCTTGCTGATAAGTTCTCGCTATTAGCATTCATCAGTTTGGCATTTTTGGCTGCATTTGACTCTGTGACCCACCAAATCTCAGTCTCTGAATGAAGACAAAATAGAGACTTTGGTCAACCCCTTCTCTTTTAAAGAAAATGCACGGAGTGAATTGTACAACAAGATTTGGCGTATATTAGTAGATACCAAAAAGAAAGTAAAATTGCTGGAGCATTATGGATACATTTCTAGATATTAACTCACAGATAATTATGGGAGTTAGAATCTCTAATGATCTGCTTATGAATGCAAAACCATTTTCTTTTGAAATTGCAAAATAACTGCATGCTGTATTGATAAGCGTTCTAGTCCAATAGTCTGTGTGTAAAATCCTCTGTCACTTAATCTCACACATTTCAGCTTGTGAAGCTTGTTACATTGCTCACTCTTTCATCACATTGCTCACCTAACTCATATCACATGGTTTAGGTACCACACTCCTTCATTAAGCAGCTCAGCTTCTAAAGAAGCCTGTTCCAGGGATGACTTTCACACTCTCTCGCTACAGCACTCTGCTTCTAAAGCTTGTCAAATGGCCCACTCTCACTGATTACAAAGCTTCCAACCATCTTTAAAGATCTACTTGTCTGGAGTTCTTTCAATAACCACTTTATTTCATGTTATTATTTTAGATTCAAATGCAACAACTTTGCTTTTCAGACATGTTAAAGGGTAAAAAAATTCTAGACACTAAAATTATTTAGACCTGAGACATTTTTTGTTCCCAAAGGCAAATTTTAAAGATAAAATAGCAGTCTGTACAAAATCAAACAAATAGTAGAAAACAATAGTGCTAAATACAATGAGCCGGCTGCCCCATTGTCCTGCATGTAATAATTCCAGAATGGGCCTGAAGTGAAACATTTTATTGGAACTTACTGTGATTTACTAGGGAGTGGGAGGATATATTGTGTAGTTACTCATATTGCCTCCGACAAAGCTTCTGTACAACGGCTCAGATTCTATTCGTGTGGTCCAGTTGGTTAGAATGGATATCTTTAAAAGCTCAGAATTGTTTACATAGTTGCTATCATCAAACATAAAAATCTGGCATGACTGTGGCACTCATGGCCAAATTTTGTACATGTGTGCCCTAAGTGGTGTTTCCAATGCAAATGTGTTTGCAACAGGATGTGAGGATCATTATGGAAGATAACTATCTTAAGACAGCAAACCACTAACCATCACAGAGCTAGGGTGACCAGATGATTCTATGCTAATGGGACCCCACTTTTCTGTCCTCATCTTCTACATACTATTGTTCTCAAATGAATTCATCAATTTAGTGCAGGTAAAGTTAACCAAGTCTGCTACTCTCAGAATGAAATTATTTTTAAGTAAGACCAGCATGGGAAACATGCTGTTGGTAGCGCGATTAGGTCATAGTAACTGGAGAGGTCCTCCCCCCCTCATCTGTTGCAGTTTTGGGACCCTGCTCCCTCCAAGTTTAACCTTAGCACATGCATTCCAAATTTGTGTGATTTTAGCAAATCGGTGCACCAGGATCAACCATGCGGTGTAGCACTGCTCCAATAATTTTTTCCATTACTTCTTTCCCCCTTACTCCATAGTTTCTGTACTGCAATCTCAACTGTACCTCAAATGCCACCCTGCCCATGTACAGCTCACATCTTGGGTATAAGGAGTTTTTACTTAAAATCCATTAAAACAATGTACCTTGCAACTCACTAAACCGCTCCATGGAGATGGGCATGCCGTATGCCAATTACCTAGCAATAAAAGAAATAGGTTATGACTTGCAGTTGGTTGACCTGGTCCCATCAGGCGACCCGATCACAACCTTCTGCTGTTTCATGGAGTTGAGAAACCCTTCCTGCCTCAAGCATTGGTTTACACTTTTGTTTTGCATCCACCTTCTAATTCTTTCATCAATTCGATTGCTAACTAGCCACCTGTCTCTCTCTTTAGTAAAAATGTCTTACCTGACCGTCATTCTTCTTCTCAATTTTTCTACATCCTTCTGTCTCCATCAAGGTGTGCAACCTTGGCCCTACTGCAAGAGCCATGTCACGCTTTCAGAATATCATTGTGACGTACATTTAGTTTAGTGGAAATGTGTCATGGCTCCAGCCCCTATATCTAAAGGTTTGATACCCCATACATTCTGTCTAATTCTGCTTACAGTACTAATAAACTCATGCCTCTGACCATGGCCTTTCCTGTCCAGCCAACTTTCCATTTTTCATCCATAGTTGCATTGATCTTTTATTGCAAATGAAGTGATTCATTCTATGTTGTTAGGGGTTTCACTAACTGTAAATGTCCTTCCTGAGGGTCCGTCATGCCATTCAGTGACATTCATGTTAAGGAAAATACGTCTTTACAGCCTAGCACTATATCTTTGGCTTGATATTTGCACAGAAAAACATGTGGGCTTTGTTTGCCTTTAGTGTGTTCTACTTACTTTGTGATTCTTCTGTTGTATGGGGATAATTAATTCAATTAATGACTGAGCTGGGATTAGCAGAGACTCTTCCTACATACATTAAGCCACTAGCTTTAATCCTGGACATACTTATAACATTACTGTAATCTTTTATTCATTCACTAGGGACACACCCTAATTGTGGATTAGTGGAGATTTTAATCATACATTTATAGATACTCACTATTACCTTAATACTCAAGACTCTTCAGCCAAGAATTAACCAGTCTTATTCTACATCTCACCTGAAGATCTGTAACACGCTGTCCTTGCATCTCGATGACTGAAATTTCAAAATTGGGAATTTAACTATTCCCCACACTCTGGTTGATAATCCTGCAGTTATAGATATTCCTTCACTCTGGATATCTGGTAACCTAACGACGCACTGGGAGATATTCCCTAATCTTAGATTGATGAGACTCTTCAGTCATGAAAGGGGATGTATTCTCTAATATTGAGTTACTGAAACTCTTCAGTCATGCTTTCGAACATATTCCTTAACCGAGGATTACTGAGACTCTTCAATAATGCATTGTAAGATAATTTTTAATCCTGACGTCAATATATTGTGGCATAGTATTGCGTATCGCTGGAGGCTCCTTATAATGAAAGTGGCTGAAATCATTAAGATGGAGCGTTTAATATTTGGGAGCTTGTTCTTTTAAGTATGCTTTCATAACTAGCGGTGTGCTCCCACCCCTGTTCATGCTTTCATAACTAGTTGGTTCCCTAATCAGGTGTGGCTGGTCCTTTGTACCACATCACAATAGGGCAGTGATGTCTGGTATAATTTTACTATGCATATGGAATCGTTGATATCCCCCGATGCAACATTTGTTGCTAGAAGAGGCTCTGCTGGTTTAATAGCAGGCATAATCTGGGACTCTAAATGCTGGGTAGAGGTTATGTTGTAGGTGGTAATATAAGGGTTAATTGTGGAACTTACTGCCAAAATCTGCCATCAGTTAGCGCTAAAAGTCTCAGAAAGGAACAATCTATTAGATTGTTTGCAATAGTCATGTGTTCAACATAACCATATTTACCAATTTCCGTCAGAGTTTAGATGTTGGGATATTTGTTGACAGCACAAATTATGTCAAACTGCGCCAGGAGTATTCGTAAGTTCATCACTGAGGCAGTGGTTTGTGGTCTTCTTCTCAATAAGCATTCTGTGTCCCAGCATATTGCGTATTCATTGCTTGTTCCACCAGCAGACAAGCTTGGAAGTTAGTCTCCATTCGATTATAGACCGCCTTTCTGAAGATGCCTTTAAGCAATCAGACTAATTACATACAGGTATGTGTCCAACTGATGGGGTGCTTAATATTAGACTGTGACCATTGGTCAAAACAAAGCCTGCAAGGAGTTCCATTACAGTGAGCATATACATCTTTTCTATGAGCAATATATCTATAGAATATACACATACTGCTGGTAAATGTGTTGGCATTGCCTCTCACAAAGGATAGAGTTCTTCTTGTTTGGCAGATGTTGGCATTTCCCCAGTCTTTATGTACAGTGTTACTGTTGTGCAGGCCTCCTGGAGCCTGCATTAGCCGGAGCCATTCAAGAAGGAAACAAACTTTGATCCCCTAACTCCGGTGTTAGGGAGTAGTCCTGGAATAAGAATGGCCCATCATGGCTGGCCATACATATCCGCCAGTCTCTTGAAGCGTGGACCCCAATCATTGAGGTAGTCATACTCCTGGTCATCATCCGATGTGCTGGAGAGGATAGAGCTGAGTGTGCCAGCCACGGATCCCTCGCCCTCATAATCATAGATAAGAGCAGTGTCATACGGGGGAACGCTGGGGTCATTGTCAGCAACGTCAAGTCCCTAAAATGAAAAACAAAAAATACAATGCTTTTGATCCAGTTAGATATATGATGGTATTGTCTGCTCTTACATGCAAATGTTTGGAATGACTGGAAGCAGAAGCTGAGGATCCAATTCACAAAGGTAAATATACAAGTGAATGTTCAACCATGTGTATATTCACCGCTACACCTAAGTGCTTCTCTCTACTATTTTAGGGAGGCTATTCCCAATTTCTGAGTGGAGACTGCCATGTCTTCACCAAATCCTGTGATGCTATTTTTGCCCATAAATTTACTACAAGCAACTTAACACCTGCATTTTACAATCCGCCTACTGGGCTGACATGCCCGCCACTGGGGAAGAGATCGTCATCACACAGATTGAGATCTGCCTAGGAAAAAGCATAGGGAAATTTAATTGAGTTTATTATTCAAAAAATATATATTTTGATGTATAATATAAATTTAAATTAATTTAAAATATGTATCTGAAAGAGACTCGTTAGTGATAGATTCCTTACCTTAGAATATCCCCAGGCGTCAGTCTGGATCCGGAAAGTTTTCGTCAGCAGTACCCCTGCGCGTCGGAAGGTGGCGTTGTGCGGCTCCGCGTTCGTCGTAGGCGTCGTGATCGCCGGGATGATGTCGCGGCAGCTACTTAGACACCGCCCTCGCGCGCCGACGTCAGTTCTTTCTTTTTCCGCACCAGCAAGCGCAGATCCGGAGAGAGCGGTATCCCCAGTCATTTTTTGACTGAGTTTTTGGAGTTTTTTTGTCTCAGCTTTTCGAGTCGATCGACTCCTGGTGCAGTTAGGGTTGCCCGGGTTTAAGTCTTGCGAGGACTGTCATCGGATGATGTCGGTCACGGACCCGCACCGCGTGTGTCTCTTCTGCCTGGGGCGCGACCACGACCCCAAGTCGTGCCCCGACTGCCGGTCCATGGCACCGAAGTCTTTGCGGGAGCGGTCCCGAAAGCTGCTTGAAGCCCGGCAGTCGGCTCCGCGCCGTGAAAGGTCCCGGTCCCGAGGGAGGTCGAGGGACCGGTCGCGGAGACACCACCATCGGAAATCGTCCGAATCAAAGTCTTCGCACTTGGGGTCAGGTAAGGCGAAGCGCCAAAAGAAGTCGAAGAAACGTCATCGTTCTCCGACTTCCCCTCGCCAGTCGCGCGACTCGGCTGAGGGTGGTGCCACCCCCGCGGCTCCGGCGGAGCCTACGCAGTCGCCGGCGACCTACCCGCCTTTCCCGGATTCGTCGGCGACTCCGGCCCAGGTATAGGAATTCCTGTCCACTATGGCTCGCCTGTTTGGGCCGTCGGACCCCTCCGGTGCGCCTTCGGGCCCCGCGGGCCCGACTGGGAGTCCTCGCCCTTTGACGCCGGTCGCTCCGGCCCCGCCATCGGCGCCGCAGGACTCCCGTGGATCCTGTTGTGGATCCCGGTCGTCGCTGGTTGACCTCGTGACACCTCCACCGACGTCGACCCCACCGGCACCACGTTTCACGTCGCCCGGCACGCCGGACGACGTCGGCCCTGGTTTCAGCCCCGAAGTGGAGACGGTGCTACTCCGACGCCGTTTGGGAATCTGTTTCCCTATTCCATCCTCCTCCTTTTAGGCCTGTACAACAGCATGAGGAGGAAGGGGAGGACTGGGAGGGGTCTGAGGACCCTCTCGCTGCTCAATGCGAGTATGACCCGGACTGGGCAGAGGAGTTGGGGGACGCCAGTGGTCTGGACACCTCTCCAGACCTTGGCATGCTGTCTCCTCCTACCGTGGCTACGGAGGAGGGTGCTTCTTTTTCTGTGGTGTTGCGTAGGGCAGCCGAGGCACTCCACCTCGAGCTACCTACTGTGGCCGTCAGGACTAACCTCCTGACAGAAGTGCTTCAGCCAGCAGTTGCCTCTGCGGAACCACTGCTGCCCTTTAATGACGCACTTTCGGACGTTCCTTTGGGCTCCTGGTCCAGGCCCAACACGGGCTCCTGTGGACAGGAACGTGGCCCGACGCCATCGCCCGGCCCCGGGCGACCCCATTTTCCTCTCCCAACACCCCACCCCTGAGAGCTTGGTTGTCCAAGCCTCCGCTTCCCCAAGTGCATTCCCTTCCGCACCCCCGGACAGGGAATCCAAGAGACTGGAACAGTTTGGGAAGAAGGTTTTTCCTTCCGCCAGTCTAGGGCTGCGGTCTGTGAACACCGCATGCCTCTTGGGCCGTTATTCTCACACTCTGTGGGATACGGTGGCGCAGGTGCTGTCTCAGTGTCCGGAGGAGGCCCGGACACTACTCTCCCAGGCTATTGCTGAGGGGAGAGATGCAGCCAAGTTCACGATCCGTTGTGGCCTTGACACCGCCGACTCGCTGGGCAGGGCGATTTCCACGACAGTGGCGCTCCGCCGCCACGCCTGGCTGAGGACAACTGGCTTTTCGGGGGATGTCCAAAACACTTTGATGGACATGCCCTTTGATGGCATTCGCCTCTTTGGCAACAAGGCAGACAGTGCTTTGGAGAGATTTAAGGACTCGCGGGCTACGGCCAAATCCTTGGGCCTTTCGGCCACGCGGCCTCCTCAGCCTTCTGCCTTTTGCTCCTTTCGTGCTCGCGAAAGGGGCAACCCACCACCTTCGCAACAGGGCCACAGGCCGGCGCAACAGTCCACGCGCTGACGTGGGAACCGCTGCGGCGGTTCAGGGGGCCAGCGGCAGGGTCAGTCCACCTCCACCCCAGCCACCACTGCCTCCAAACCTTCCTAGTCCGACCTTTCAGGCCCATCAAACGCCAGTGGGTGGCAGGCTTCGCCATCACCTCCCCCACTGGCGCACCATCACTTCGGACAGGTGGGTTTTACAGATAGTCCGAAGGGGCTACTCCCTCCCCTTCGAGACTACCCCTCCAGCCATGCCACCTCAGTGCCACCGCATGTCGGGGGATCACTTGGCACTTCTCCAGCAGGAAGTTGTGGCCCTCTTGGCCAAGGGGGCCATAGAGCGCGTTCCAACGCCAGAAGTAGGTCGTGGTTGTTATTCCCACTACTTTCTGATTTCAAAGAAGGACAAAGGCCTGCGTCCTATCTTGGACCTTCGGAACGTCAATCTCTTCCTCCGGAAGGAGAAGTTCAAGATGCTCACACTTGCTCAGGTCTTGTCTGCCCTAGACCCGCAAGACTGGATGGTAGCGTTGGACTTGCAGGACGCTTACTTTCATATCCCCGTCCTGCCAGCCCACCGGCGTTACCTGCGGTTCACGGTAGGCCACGAGCACTTTCAGTTCACCGTGCTCCCTTTTGGCCTTACCAGCGCCCCTCGGGTGTTCACGAAAGTGATGGTGGTGGTCGCAGCTCATCTGCGCAGATCAGGGGTTTCAGTCTTCCCCTATCTCGACAACTGGTTGTTGAAGGCGGGCTCGCCCCAGGCAGTTGTCTCCCACCTCCAGACTACGGCCGACCTCCTGCATTTGCTGGGGTTCTCCATCAACGTGCCGAAGTCGCACCTGATTCCCTCTCAGAAGCTCCTCTTCATCGGAGCAGTTCTGGACACGGCGCAGTTTCGGGTCTATCCTCCCGAACAGCGAGTCTGGGATATTCGGGCTATGATTCCAATCTTTCAGCCCTTATCCTGGGTTTCGGTCAGGATGACCCTGAGGCTGCTAGGCCTCATGGCCTCCTGCTGATCAATCATGCCAGATGGCATATGCGGGCTCTGCAGTGGGACCTGAAGTTCCAGTGGGCGCAGCATCAGGGGAACCTGTTCGACTACGTCCAGATCTCAGAGGGCACTGCAAAACAATTGCAGTGGTGGCTCACGAACCAGCATTGGGTCAGCGGCAGATCCCTCTCCCTTCCCCAACCGGAGCACACAGTAGTGACGGAAGCGTCCCTCCTGGGATGGGGCGGCCACATGGGAGAGGCGGAGATCAGAGGCCTCTGGTCTCCGGCGGAGTCCAGGCTCCATATCAACCTTCTGGAGCTCCGGGCGATCCTACTTGCACTGAAAGCATTCCTTCCCTCTGTCAAGGGGAGAGTAGTGCAGGTGTTCACAGACAACACCACCGCCATTTGGTACTGCAACAAGCAAGGCGGGGTGGGGTCGTGGACCCTTTGTCAGGAGGCTCTGCACCTCTGGACGTGGCTGGAACGCCAGGGCATTTTCCTGGTGGTTCAACACTTGGCAGGGTCTTTGAACGCCAGGGCGGACGAACTCAGCCGCAGGTGCATGATGGATCACGAATGGCGTCTTCACTCGGAGGTGGCGCAAGGTCTCTTTCAACAGTGGGGAGAGCCTTGGTTAGATCTATTCGCCACCGAAGAGAACGCGCAATGTCAGCAGTTCTGCGCGTTGGAATTTCCAAGGCGGCACTCGCTCGGCGACGCTTTTCGTCGCGAGTGGAGTTGCGGTCTATTGTATGCCTTTCCGCCTATACCACTTCTACCCAGAGTGCTGAAGAAGATCAGACGCGACCGGGCCCAAGTCATTCTTGTGGCTCCGGACTGGGCTCGAAGAGTTTGGTATCCCGAGCTACTCAGTATGAGCGTGGATCCCCCGATCCGACTGCCTCTTCGAGAGGATCTTCTGTCGCAGCAGCAGGGGACGGTCCTCCACCCGAACCTGTCCAGTCTCCACCTCCTTGCGTGGAGATTGAGCGGCGACAGTTGATTCCATTTAACTTGCCTCCTGAAGTCTGTGATGTCATTCTGGCAGCCAGGCGTCCCTCCACTAAATCGGTATACGCCTGCAAGTGGAACAAATTTGTGGCATGGTGCACAGCAAAGGCTGTGGATCCACTTTCTGCCCCTCTTTCTGAGGTCCTACTGTTCCTTCTTTCTTTAGCCCAGCAGGGCTCTGCTCTGGGCACTATCAAGGGCTACCTTTCTGCAATTTCAGCCTTTCTCAGGCTACCTGATCAGCCCTCTCTTTTCAAGTCCCCTGTTGTAAATAGATTTCTCAAAGGCATTACTCACCTTTTCCCTCCTATTCAGTTTGTAATGCAACAGTGGGACTTGAATCTGGTTCTTACTTATTTGATGTGCGCTCCCTTTGAGCTGCTTCATAACTGCCCTCTTCGTTTATTGACCTTGAAGACTGCTTTCCTGGTTGCCATCACCTCCGCTATGCGCGTGAGTGAGCTCCAGGCTCTTTCCTGTAAACCTCCTTTTCTGTCTGTTCATCCGGACAAGGTTGTGCTACGCACACATCCATCCTTTTTGCCAAAGGTTGTTACTGCCTTCCATATCGGGCAAACTATCACCTAGCCCACTTTCTTTCCGCCTCCGCACCCTTCCAGAGAGGAAGAGAGGCTCCACCGTCTGGACCCAAATCGTGCGATCTCATTTTACCTCAACCGCACACAACAGTTCCGGGTGGATGACCAGCTCTTTGTTGGCTACGTAGGCGCCAAGAAAGGCCGGGCTGTACACAAGAGGACTATCTCCCGCTGGGTCGTCTTGTGTATAAAAGCCTGCTATTCTCTGGCTAAGAAGGAGCCTCCGGTGGGGCTGCGCACCCATTCTACCAGGGCAACAGCAGCTACTACTGCATTGGGACGTGGTGTCCCCCTGCAAGACATCTGTCAGGCAGCCACGTGGGCCTCGCTGCACACTTTTACTAAGCATTATTGCCTTGACAACCAAGTCCGGAGAGACGGCTTCTTTGGCCGTTCTGTTCTCCGTGACTTTCTGGTGTGATCTTGGTTCGCAGACCCACCACCGGGGTTGGTATTGCTGGGGTATCTATTCTAAGGTAAGGAATCTATCACTAACGTGTCTCTTTCAGATGCACAAGTTACTTACCTTCGGTAACGATATATCTGTAAGAGACATTAGTGATAGATTCCTTTCCGCCCCCCCATCCTCCCCGTTCTGCGAACTGATTTCTAGGGTTAAGGTCATCCCTTTCAGGGCCCTAGTTTCAATGCACCAGTGGTCAGTATCTTGCATGGCTCTGCGTTCCTGGCGCGGAAAGTCGTGTACAGAACTGACGTCAGCGCGCGAGGGCGGCGTCTAAGTAGCTGCCGCGACGTCATCCCGGCGATCACGACGCCTACGACGAACGCGGAGCCGCACGACGCCACCTTCCGATGCGCAGGGGTACTGCTGACGAAAACTTTCCGGATCCAGACTGACGCCTGGGGATATTCTAAGGTAAGGAATCTATCACTAACTAATGTCTCTTATAGATATATCGTTACCGAAGGTAAGTAACTTGTGCATTATTAACCTAGAAATAATGAAATTTTACAGTACATTAACTTCTCAAATTAAATGTGTATTCAATAATAAAAATAGTTAGATATTAATTACATTTATAAATATGATTCAAACATTAAAAAAACTGACCCCGACTAACAGTTGTATTAAATATTTAGTAAACCTGATTAAAAGATATAAATATATATTCTCGCTCAAAAAAACAAAGGTTAAGGTAACGTTATAGTTAGGTGAATATGTCAGTGACAACATTAACGTTTTGAACTAAAAAAAAAACACAGACATTTATAACGTGTTCAATACCTATACACACCTGTGGTGCATTAAGAGCACATGCTTTTTGTAAACACATACTGATTAGCTAGACACAGACGGTACAATATTAGGTAGAAAAGAAATCTGGTAGTTACCCGCCACTATGTCAGCTATAAAACAAACTAACATACTCATTGGATATTGTCAGTTGAGATGTCATAAATGATGTTATAGAACATGCCATGAGTGATGTAATATTCGAGGTCATAAGCAGTGCATGACAGGGGTGCAAGTTATATTTAGCTCTGCTAACTATAACTGGTGAATTTCGGTGTTTTGTTTTAGTTCCAAACTTTAATGTTCTCACTGACATATTCACCTAACTATAATATTACCATAACCTTTGGTTTTTTCGGTGAATTTCTAACATTATTTTTATACAAAAACACAGTGGCGTAGCTAGGCCTTTTGCCGCTCTTGAACGTCCCAACCTTTGCCGCCCCGCGGCGGCCAGAAGAGGGGTGCTGGCGAACGAATCCTGCATTTGCCGCCCTGCGCGGCCACAGGTAAGAGCAGGGGGGGGGTGTTGGGAAGGAGGCTGCCGCCCCCAAAACTCATGCCGGCCCGACGGCACTCCCGCCCTGCCTACACCACTGAAAAAACACCTTTTATCCCACCTAACTATACCGTTACTTTAACCTTAGGTTATTTCAGTTTTTTTTTTTTGTTTTTTTTTTTAAACAAAAAACAATTTTTTTATCACACCTAACTATAACGGTACTTTAATCTTTGTTTTTTATAGTGCATTTCCAGGGTTTCTTTTAAAGTAGATTCATTTTTATTTCAATGTATATATTGTAGGATAACTGAAGGATTTATCTTGTCTGCGTACATCATTTTGAAAGGGAATAGCTTTGTTTTGTAACATAACAGGAAAGGGTGCACTGTTTGCAAAATCTTTGCAATACATGTCTGAGTATTATAGGGTGTAATAAGGCAATATTTCTGTTGGGATTGCTCATCTCCTCAGTTCTTGTTACTGTCACATTCAGAGAACTTCCCAGCAAGTTGGTGAATAATTTAATGGGAGACTTTTCAAGGGCTTTGTATGTGTTTTTACATCAAAGAGGTAATTGTAATTCAGAAAAAGAGAGTGATCACTTATTTCAATAATGTATACTATTAGTTTTGACCATTTAAATATATTTTTTGGGTGTGCCAATACTCTCACATGACTCTAGCAGGATAGCACAGATTTGCAAACCCATTGAATACCATACTTATTTTCAAAACTGACATTCTTCCCCCAACAAACTTTTCATATAGCAACTCTAATATATATATATATATATATATATATATATATATCCATAACAGCGTTGTTTTTCCAAATCGATGAAACAACACACCGTGGCCCAAACTTCTTTAAGCGTGATTATTTATTATGCAATGCCACTCTACGCATTTTGCCCACTCCTTGCTCACGAGCGGACGCTCCGAAACGCGTAGAGTGGCATTGCATAATAAATAATCACGCTTAAAGAAGTTTGGGCCACGGTGTGTTGCTTCATCGATTTGGAAAAACGACGCTGTTGTGGATTTGTAGGGGCTCGCGACCCCACTACGGCCCGCCATTGCCAAGCGGCTTGGGTTCTTCGCGAAAACGAGTGCTGGATATATATATATATATATATATATATATATATATATATATATATATATATATATATATATATACACATACATACACTCTAAGCTGAAGAGACTGGATTCATCACTCAGACTTCTAGAGTAAAGAGAGACAGTGGCCTTGTACATGAAACCTCACCCTTGGATGACAGGTGTGCGTATTAGGGTGTACAGAGAGAGAGGGCTCTCTGTCAGATGACGGAGGTGCATGATAGAATGTGTGGTGGGACTGGCCTTCCGCTGAGACCTCTCTCTGGAATCATGGGTGTGCGTGGTAGGATAAGAGGAGAAGCTAGCCTCTCCACTGAGCCCGCTCTCTGGGCTGACGGGTGTATTTAGTAGGGTTTATGGAGAGATTGGCCTCTCTGCTGACCGCTTTCCCCAGAGTGTCAGGTATAGGGAGGGACTAACATCTCCACTAACACCCCACCACAGTCTGATAAGGATGTGTAGTCGTGTGTGGGGAGGAACTGGCCTCTCCTTTGAGACCTCTCTCTCTCAGGTGACGGGTGTGCATATTAAGGTGCGTGGAGGGAATAGCCTCTCCGCTGAGACCCCTCTCTTGGATGATGGGTGTACATAGCAGGGTGTGCGTAGGTAATGGCCTCTCCGCTGAGACCTCTGTGTTGGATGACGGATATGCATAGTACGGTTTGTGGTGGGACTGGCCTCTCCGCTGAGACCTCTCTCTGGAATGACGGGTGTGCGTAGTAGGGTGAGCCGAGAAAGTAGCCTCTCCATGGCGACCCTTCTCTTGGATGACGTGTGTGCGTAGTAGGGTGTGGCGAGGGACTGTCCCCTCCTTTGAGACCTCTCTCTCAGAATACGGGTGAGCATAGCAGGGTGTGTGAAGGGACTGGCCTCTCTGCTGAGACCGCTCTCTTGGATTTCAGGTCGGCATAGTAAGGTGTGGGGAGGTACTGGCCTCCCTGCTGAGACCTCTATCAGATCATGGATATACATAGGATGGTGTGTGGATGGACTGGTCTCTCCCCTGAGACCGCTCTAAGAAATGACGGCTGTGCGTGGTAGGGTGAGGGGAGAAACTAGCCTCACCGCTGAGACCTCTCAGTCAGATGCACATAGTAGGTTGTGTGGAGGGGCTGGCCTCTCCGATGAGACCTTTCTCTGAAATTACAGGTATCCACAGTAAAGTGTATCGAGGTACTGACGTCTCTGCTAAGATCTCTAAGATGACGGGTGTGTGTAATAGGGTGTATGGAGGGACTTGCCTCTGCTGACAGCTTTCCCAGGATGTCGGGTTTAGGTACTAGGGTATAAGGAGAAGTTAACCTCTCCACTAACACCCCTCCATGATTTGATAAGCATGCATAGTAGTGTTTGGGGAGAAACTAGCCTCTCCGCTGAGACCCTTCTCTCAGATGACGGGTGTACATAGTCGAGTGTGGGGAGGGACTGGCCTCTCCGCGGAGACCTCTCTGTTGTATGATGGATATGCAGAGTAGGGTTTGTGGTGGGACTGGCCTCTCCGCTGAGACTTCTCTCTGGAATGACAGGTGTGTGTAGTAGGATGAGCAGAGAAATTAGCCTCTCCACTGAGACCTCTCCCTTGGATGACAGATGTGCATAGTAGGGTGTGGAGAGGTACCGGCCTCTTCTTTGAGACCTCTCTCTCTCTCTCAGATGCCGGGTGAGCATAGTAGAATATGTGGAGGGACTGGCCTCTCCGCTGAGACCCCTCTGTCAGATGGCGGATATACATTGTAGAGTGTGTGAAGGGACTGTCCTGTCTGCAGGGGCCTCTCTGGAATGATGGGTGTGCGTAGTAGGGTAGGGTGAGGGGAAAAACTAGCCTCTCTGCTGAGACATCTCTGTTGGATGACAGATGTGCATGGTAGAGTGCCCAGGGACTGGCTTCCCCGCTGAGACCTCTCTCTGGAATGACGAGTGTCCATAGTAGGGTGTAAAGAGGTACTGACCTCTCCGCTGAGACCCCATTCTTGGATGATGGGTGTGCATAATAGGGTGTAGAGAGGTACTGACCTCTCTGCTCTGCTGAGACCCCTTTCTTGGATGACTGGTGTGCATAGTAGGGTGTGAGCAGGGAATGGCCTCTCCTTTAAGACCTCTCTCTCGGATGACGGGTGTACAAAGTAGTGTGTGTGGAGGGACAGGCCTCTCCGATGAGACCCCCTCTCTTGGATGACGGATGTGCATAGTAGGGTGTGGGGAGAGTCTTAGCTCTATACTCAGAACTCTTCCCAAGCCAATGGACGTAAATAGTAGACTCTAATAAAATCCATCTCCAGGAAGACTTCTTCCTACAGTAACAAGTGTGCATACCAGACTGTATTCAAAGATCACCTTCTCCTTTCTATTTTTTACGATCCCACGAGATTGCAACAATTTAAAAAAATAAAAATAACATTCTAATCATCACAGTACTTATGTCCTACACACCTCCTCTCAATAACAAGGGGCACAATATGCATTTCGCCTACTAGAGTGTATCGACAATTCACCTACTCTTTTTTACTTTTCATGACCCCGCGAGATCGTATTTTTTTTTTAAACAATATACACTTACCTTCAACACAGCACTTTTACCATAGAGACCTCCTCTCAAAATCTAGGGAGACAGGATGCCTTTCTCCTGCCCCCTTATATAGTTTTTTTACTTCATTTCTGTGACACCTGCAATCTTTCTCAGTAGACAGTAATGGTGGCAATTTAATTTCTAAACCTCCAACAGCCATCCAACCGAAGTGCTCACTCTTGCGAGATTGCGGACGTTTAGCTCCCGACGGGAGCTTGAAGGCTCATAGGAAAAACGGGCCTTTCGACCAATCAAAGGGCTCCATTTATTAATTTGTGCTCTCGCAGGACACTCACAAGATTCTCGTGGACCCAACCATCCATATATACAATTATTTTTTAACCTTAATCTCTCAAAAACTACTGAACGGATTTACACCAAATCACAAAAAGCCAAATTTGGTGTGATTCCGTTCACAAGTTTTTGCTTTAGCCTTGTCTAAAGAAGTCCATGGAAAATGCATTGGGGGGGGTTGCATTTTGGGACCCCCCTTTTTTTCTTGGCCCCCCGCGTGACGGATCACCCCAAAACTTTCCGTGCACAAACTAATGGCGAATGCCAGTAGGTAATATATATGCAAAAATGAAAGCAGGGAACTCTGGGTAGTTCCTAAGTTTTGGTGGAGAACAGCTATTATATAGAGCACCCTACAACACCACCGACACTCTGACCTGCTCACCTCAAATATCAGTTTTTCAGGCAAAGTTTTTAAGCATAGGATTAGCGCAGTGCCATCCACGCTGAGCTAGAAAGGGACAAAGCATTTTCCCATTTTAAAGGCTTTTGTCATGTTTCAGCTTGACACGTGAATCCGATGCTTAAAGTCTTTGCTAAAAAAATGGCAGAAGGGTTTGCCCCTTTCTAGCTCGATGTGGATGGCACAGCGCTAATCCTATGTATGTCTGTATATAGTAGCAAGGTCACATGTTTTTAGGTATATGTCTTCATTTCAGCCTGGAATAGCCAAGCCATGCCCTAAAATGGTCTATGCACGCCACACACTGTCATTTTTTATTATTTTCAACATTTGTATAACGCAGGCATGGCAGCAAATGCACATAAGCGCTTCACATGGTTGATATGGTTAAGCAGAAAAACAAAGAAAGCTCTTTACCATTTATGTGCGTGACAAACGTACCAAGCCTCCCTTCTTACATCGTCCCTTGGTAAATAAATGATGCAACTGAATACACCCACTCGTGCCTCTCACAGTGATTTTTTTTACCCCTGATTGGACAGAGTCTAATTGTTCTCCTAGCCACTAGTTTATGCTCCACCTTCCAAGGATCCTTGAACTCTGTACCTTAAAGATACCACACAATCATATTAGACTAACTATACCCTCTGTCCCATTGTTTCCTACTAAATGCTCTAAAGTGATCTGATACAATATATATAGGCGTTCTTCAAAAGTATTAAATAAATAAATAACTACATCTGTATATAGCTTTTTCCAAATCCTATCACCCAGGTGATGTTCATGGCCGGTAAAACTAAAACCAGGGAGCTGAAGAGTCCTAGCACAGCAGAGGTCTGCACAGTAATGGAATCAATTAATTTGCTGTCTGGCAGGACATGAAGGGGGCCTGGTAACCTGTAAAACAGGTAACTGTATAATCGGTCCCTATATTGTATCGAGGGTTTTTGATGGCACCATAAAACATGAGGCTGAAGGCCTCATAAATATATATTTAACCAGAAACATGAGCTGGCATTGTGGGACCATATTACGAATGCTATCCATGAGTATTTTTATATTACATGTTTGTCTTGCAGAAGATGGCTACAAAAAGATTTACATCCAAACACTGAAATGTGTATTGAAAACAGTAAGTACAACACTGTATACTGTTTGGTTGTCTGTAGTAAAAGAAGGAAAAACAACAAGTTCCTTACCTTTGGTAAAAAAACATTCTTGTAGGTACTCGAACTGCAGATTTCTCACCTTTAAAATATCCTTAGGGGGCCAGACTGGATCCGGAAGCTTTCCAAGCTGTGCTCCTGTGTGCCGCATGACTCTGTGTTGACTTTGTTCCACCTCAGTGGCAGAACAGAGCTGCATATAAGTGCCACACCTGAGTGCCGAAGTCAATTTATTTCTTGATTCCTTCCAGAGCACAAAACAATGGGAGTTACCAGAGCGCAGATCTCTGATTTCGAACCTTTTTAGATGCTAAAAAGAGACCACTCCACAGAATGGGGAGGCGGGTAGGCAGTGAGGAATCTGCGGTTGAAAGAGTGTTACTGAAGTTAAGTAACTTGTTTTTATTATGGATACTTCTAACTGTAGATTCCTCACCTTTAGAATTGCAACGAAAGCAGTACCATCCAATGTGGGAGGGTGAGTGTAGTGTACGTAGAACCAGAAATTCCTGCAGGACCGAACGGGCGAAATGCCCTTCCTTTCGGACCTGCCTGTCGAGGCAGTAGGGCTTCATAAATGTATGCACTGAGGCCCATGCTGCGGGCTGACAGATGCCAAGGAGAGGCACTCTGCATACCAATGCAGTGATGGCACCGTTGCTCCTTATGGAATGGGCCCTCAGCCCCTCCATAGGCTGTCTTTTAGGTGATGCATAGCTGATCTTAATGCAAAGGACTATCCTCCTTGACAGAAAACCCCACAAAAGCTGGTTGTCAGCCCGATGGTCTTTGGTGCAATTGATGTAAAAGCTTCAAACTCTTTTGGAGTTTAAACAATGGAGTCTCTCCTCTTTTGAGGGGTGAGGTGTGGCAAATAATGTTAGAAGGGTGATGGATAGCCCAGTGTGAAAAGCACCAGATTGTTGGGAAAAAAAGGTGGTGTAGGGAGGTTGCACCTAAAGAGCCTGGAGCTCACTCAAATTATGAGCTGAAGTGATTGTGATGAGGAAGACAATCTTCAGCAGCTGTGCATCAGCTCGAAGGAGTACATATGAGAAAAGTCGAGAACAAATTGAGGTCCCACTGTGGCATTACAAAGGGTTTGGGAGGGAAGATGTGTGTCAAACCTCTAATCAAACACATCACAACAGGTGATTTAAACACAAAAGGTTAGTCCAATAAATGCAAAATGGCTGAAATGGCCTACAAATAACCCTTGATGGTGCCCACTGCATGTCCTTGCTGAGCCAAAGGCAGAACGAACAATAAAACATCCAACACCTTTGTTTGTAATGGGTCTGCATTGCGGACTCCACCCCAGGTCACAAATTTCTCTCAGCACCTGCCGTAAATGGACTTTGTAGAAAGAAGCCTGACAGCGAGGACGACATCCTCGACCTCCTGGTGTAGATCAAATGTAGTCAGCTGCTGCCACTCAATCTCCACGCATGGAGGTGTAGATTGCACAGGTTCGGGTGTAGAACCCTGCCCTGCTGCTGCAACAGGAGATCCTCCAGAAGCTGTAGTCTGGTCGAGGACAGATGCTCATACCTAGACATTCGAGTACCACACTCTCCTGGTCAAATTTGGAGCCACTAGGATGACTTTGGTCTGGTCGTTCCTGATCTTCTTCAGAATTCTGGTCAGGAGAGGTTGGGGCGAAATGGTGCACAGGAATCCTGTGTTCCGCTCTAGCCTGAATGCATTTCCTAGAGAAAGAGCGTTCTAGGGAACTAAAGTGCACAGAAATGTTGACACTGCATTCTCGACTGTGGTAAAAAGATCCAACCAGGACTCTTCCCTCATTGGAAGATGCCATGTGCCACATCTGGATGCAAAAGACATTTGTGATCCTCCAGACATCGCCAGCTGAGCTCGTCCACACTTGTATTTAAAGATCCTACCAGGTGGCTCATGATCAGGAAGAGGTCCCGACAGTCCAGCCAACTAGAGGCATAGCGCCTCTTGGAACAGGACTTAGGACCCCACTCTGTCCTGCTTGTTGCAATATCACATGGCTGTGTTGTCCATAAGAGCCTGCACTAGCCTTCCCTTGATGGATGGCAGGAAGGCCTTTGATGCCAGACGAATTGCCAGTAGCTCTAACAGATTTATGTGGAGCCAGGTTTCTGCTGTATAGCAGAGTCCTCTG